>CAJHNH020001144.1:0-195672 GCA_905116865.2 Candidula unifasciata
AAAAAAAAAAAAAGGGGTTGTAACTTTGAAAAATTTTGAAAAAAAAATAAGATGTTATTGACGTGTAAAAAATATAATGGAAATGTTTGAAAAGCTATGAAAAATATGAAAAAAAAAAGAAAATTAATAAAAACAAATATTTTTTTATAATATATTATATATTATTAAATATATATATAATTATATATATTATTATTATATATAATAACTTTAATTTTTTTTTTAACAATTCCTTTTTTTTTTTATAGGTCAATTAAATTGAAGTTTGAGGGGTCCCCAACCCAAAAATTTGCAATATATATATATATCATAGCTATATATATATATATAATGACTATATATATATATAGATAGTACAATACTATCATCACATGTTTTAGCATATATATAGCTATTATATATATATATATATATATATATATAATAATTATATATATATATGCCGCTTGCATACATCAAAATACACTCAAGATCTGAAGGCCACGCCTTTCGCACCACAAATGCTCTTTTTCAAGAAAAAAGGCAAGGGCTTTTTTAAGGGGCAAATCATGGCTGGGTAGGGCAGAGGATGTCATTATGCAGGTTTGCAGCCTTACAGACATCCATCCATGTGAGGAGTGGATACCAGAGTCTATAGCGCCGGATCTCACATTCTCGATAGGAGTTGTCGGGAGCGCTTATCAGTGACAAGTCAGATGAGACAAATGTGTTATCTTCACAGACAGGTCAGTTATACAAGGACATAAGAGTGCATGGGCATTTACATCTAGCTGTTCAGGCAGAACAGTTCAAGAAGTCAGCGGTTCCTTCTCCATGACTACCAGCAGCATAACGATGGAGGTGATGGCGGTGATACAAGCTTTCATGTGGCTAGAATCACAGGACTATTCCTGCGTGTGTGTGCTGAGTGATTATTTAAACATGATTCGGCGGGTCGAGGCAGGCTGCTTACGCAGACAGTGGTTTGAGTCATGCAAAACTCTTCTCTTTGTGCAGTTATCTTCATATTCGTCCTAGGGCATGCAGGCGTTGTTGGTAATGAACGAGCTGATAGACTGGCAGGTGCTGCATTAATGGAAGATGGCCAGCCTATGGATCACTCAGACATTGTCACTGCCCTTAGAGAGATAGGACGTTCTGAGGATTTTAGAAGCAATGTAATCAAATCACTGCTAAGAATACGAGATTGTGAGTAAAGATAAGCACAGCCAAGCATGAGAAGCACACCGGACGCACACTAAGACTTGTTAACCAAGATAGGATTGGCATTATTAGCTGCGCGACGCTGATGAATATGTTGAGAAGGAAATCTGAGCGCCTATGGATGTGAAGTGCTTTGAAGATAATCAACTCATACCTCATAACACACACAACAAACACACACACACACACAAAAATATATATATATATATATATATATATATATATATATATATATATATTATATATATATATATATATATATATATAATATATGTTATAATAGCATATATATTAGCAAGTATAAAATAATAATATGCACAAACATATTAGTTTAATACTGATTAATTCTAACTAGAAGCAAATATAATATATTAGCATGAATAAAATACCAGCTATAAAAATTTTTAACCAGGATACCATTTTTACAGTTGTTAAATATTAGCAAATGTGCGCACAAACACACTACATACAAACACATATATAAATTAACAACAAGAGACTTAATTTTCACCATTATAAAATATTTACACACATAAACTATTCACACATTTAAAGAAGAAAAAAGAGATGTAAAAGTTTACCATATGTAAATTAATACAATTATACATTATTTAAAAATATATTTTATTTACAGTTATATTATAAAATGTAACTAATTATTAAAAGTACGAGTTTTAACAAATATAAATTAATAAAAAGTGTAAAATATTAACAAATTAAAGTTAGCAAATATAAAATATAAGCCTGTATAAAAAAAAAATTTTTTTTTGAAAATTAGCAACTACGTAATCAAAAATAGAAAGATATTAACATATATAAATTATTCGCAAGAATAAAATATTAGCATTTATAAAATATTACAAAAATTTGAAACTAAAATAATAACAAACGGATAAAGTTAAAAAATATAAATTATTAGTAACTATAAATTATCGAGTTTAAAATATGAACAAGTATAGAAGGAAGTAATTTAGTGATTATCAAAAAGAAAATGCTTAATAATATAAATTATTAATATATATAGAATGTAAACTAATATAAAGTATTAGGAAGACAAAATGTTTATACAAATACATATAACAAAAATCAATTTATGACAGATTTAAACAATAATGAGTATAAAATATTAA
This sequence comes from Candidula unifasciata, assembly GCA_905116865.2. Classification (NCBI taxonomy): domain Eukaryota; kingdom Metazoa; phylum Mollusca; class Gastropoda; order Stylommatophora; family Geomitridae; genus Candidula; species Candidula unifasciata. Next base: position 2,334 of record CAJHNH020001144.1, read on the forward strand.
CCCATTTAGAGTACTAATATTTGTAAAATATTAGCAAGTAAAGAGTATTAAGAAACATAAATTACTAACAAATACAAAATTTTTATGCACAGATTATATTAACAAATTAAGTGTTAACAAATGTAAAACAATATATATAGAAGACATAAAATATTAACACATATAAATTACTAAAATATAAAATACTAGCAAATGTATAGAATATTCACACTAATAAATAGCTAATAGATATAACATGCTTGAATATGCTTGAAAAATTACCACTTATAAATTACTAACAAATATAAATTACTAGTATATATTTAAAATACGAGCACATATAAATTATTTCCAAATATAAAATACTAGCATATTTTGAAACTATTAACACATAAATTACTTACAAATACAAGATAATAATACACAAAATATATTAACAAATCAAGTGTTAACAAATATAAACAGTAATAAATGTAAGTTATAAAAATATTAACACATATAAATTACTAAAATATAAATTATTAGCATATGTTTAAAATATTAGCACATATAAATTACTAACAGGTATAACGTACTAGCATATGTTTAAAATATTCACTTAAATAAATTACTAACAGATATAGCTAGCATATGGTTAAAACATTACCACTTATCAATTACTAACAAATTTAAATTACTAGCATACGTTTAAAATTTGAACACATATAAATTACTTACAGGTATAACATACTAGCGTATGTTTTGAATAATAACACATATAAACTACTAACAAGTATACCCAATAGATATTTTTTTAATGTGAACACATTTAAATTACTAACATACATAACATACTAGCATATGTTTTGAATATTAACACATATAAATTACTAACAAGTATAACCTAATAGAAATTTTTTTAATGTGAACACATATAAATTACTAACAAATGTACAATACTACCATATGTTTGAACGATTCTTTCGTCAACTAGTCGTGAAATCAATATATATTTGTTTGAAGTTTGAACAACGGATCAACATCATGGCACACGGGTAGTAACCCATGTGTTTCGTTATTTTTCTAACTCAAGTCTAAGAAGCTCAGCACAGTGCACAGGCTCTGTAGCACCGGCGAGGATCCTGAAATACTTTGGGTAAATTTTTAACTGAAAAGGTTTTCTCGGGCAGCGCCGTTAAGCTACTCTTTTCGATTTCCAACTTCCAAGAGATTTTTTTTACGTGCACAGCAATACACACAGGCGTCCGATCTCACTACCCAGTGACCAGGGGGAATTACTAGAAGTCCAAGTTCACGTGAAAAAATCCCAGCCCTTACCGGGGATTGAACCCGGAACCTCTAGCACTCGAGACGGAAACCATGCCTCGGGACCATCCACCTCTTAAATGAATTTGTTTGAGTGTCTTTATCTCTCAATGGAAGATAGGTTCTCAAAAGCTGACTGGAGTTAGTCTTATCCAGAAGTATCGGGTACCGCACACCGCATGTCCTTCCTGTCTCATTTGTCATCGTCGTCATCATTGTCGTCATCATCGTCATCATCATCGTTGTCATCGTCATCGTCATCATCATCGTTGTCATCATTATCATCATCATTATGGTCATCACCATCATCATTATTCGCATTTTCGTCGTCATCATCATCATTATGGTCATCATCGTCATTATAATCATCATCATTATTATCATTATCATCATCATTATGGTCATCGTCATCATTATCATTATCCTCCTCATCATCGTAATCATCATTATCATCATGATTGTCATCATCATTGTCATTATCATAATCATTATGGTCATCATCATTTTCATCATCGTCATAATTATGGTCATCATTATCGTCTGTCGGTGCTCAACATTATACTAAAAATGTCCCTACTCAAATCTATACTCATAATGTTGGCACACGAACACAACAATCGGGAACAGAAGAGGGTTAACATAAATAATGGAAAAATTCCATTGGTCGTTCTTTTTTTGTGTATTCGCTTAAACTTGTTTGTCCCGACTTCATTTTATTTGTAGTCTTCTTCTTCATATTCACCAGCTATAAACTCCGGCGGAAAGTTCTGGTTGTTCGTCCACTTCTAGACTACAGTCCTGTTCCAGAACCCGAGTGGTGCGTGTGCATCCGTTTGACAGATCTGACTAATTTGTATGCAGACTGTTTGTTCCTTGCCTATCAGGCAGATGCACTCCGACTTCGAAGGAAGCCCCCAATTAGTCGACTCTTACGACATGCTTTTGGGTAGGCAGTGGGTCTATTCTTGTTTTCCCTATAATAGGGCCCCGGAAGCCACTGGGGGAATCTGTAGAGTGATTCTTTTTTCTCCACTCCTGTATGTGTCGATATTTGCCTTGGTTACATACTGTTTTGGGTTGAATGACAAAGCCAGGTATTTCAAGAACATACTCTTGGTGATTTACGGCAAATCTCTCCGTATGTTCGAACCGCATGGAGTCGGATGTCAGATCCCACACTTCTACAGTCAGACAGCAAGCAACAGACATGAAAGGTAACCACGGAATATTTCTACCCTACGTGTACTAAAAAGGGGTGGCAAGTTGGAAAGGGGGAAAGCCATTTCATATTTTGTGGTGTGTGTGTGTGTGTGTGTGTGTGTGTGTGTGTGTGTGTGTGTGCGCGTGCGTGCGTGCGTGTGTGTGTGCGCGTGTGTGGGTGTGTGTTAATGCATATTCCAAATTCCTACTGGAAAATGTTATGGCTGAAGCATATTCCTAATTTCTACTGGAAAACCACACGAGAATATTGTGTGTTCGCCACTTGCTAAGCCTCCACGTGCCAGATTTGGTCCGCGGGCCGCCAGTCGAATAGCCCTGAACTAGAGGATAATAATGATTACTATCCTGACCTCAAAATATTCCCCAGAATACCTGAAAAATGGCGTACCCCAACAACCAGTTCCTCCCGTCGGTTCGTCCCGCTGTAATCGCTCCAACTTTTTTATAATTTACATGTCTTCTGTCACGAAGTAAGTAATGGAAATAGAGTCAAGTCTGGCTGGCGAGTTTGAGAATGTTTCGTTTATCTTTGCGAAATCTCTGCAGATTTACAGCACCCCGCGCCCCTTTCCCCCGAATTACTGTACTACCATAGGCGCTGAAATCTGAGGAACAGGGCCCCATTCCCTCGCTCCCCCTATCCGACCCCATAATTTTGAAAGTTGACTAGCACGCCTCTTCTAACTATGTACAGAAATTCACTTTGAAAGTGTTTGTCCGTTTCATATTATTTCAAAAGTTTTATTATATGTTTTTGCTATTAAGGACATTAATAATAATAATAATAATACTAATAATAATAATAATAATAATAACGTAACGGTAAAGTCAGGAGATGTGAACCAGCGTCACTGCACACGGTTATAAACCATAAGTGCTCTGCCCCCATTACGGACTGCTGATAAAAATCCTCCGCCTGTGTCCGCACGCAACTCTGTAGCTACAGCGACGTTCCTCCATTTACTGCAGTGTGTTAACTCTCCTATCGACTACGCTAACGTGGCCCCCAATATAACAATAATGAATAATAATAATAATAAAAACAATAACAATATGTTTGGTTTGATTTGGATTTAACAACAGATCAACATCATGGCTCACGAGTAGTAACCCATAAGTGCTCCGTTCTTCTTCTAAATCCAGTCTGAGTCCGAAGAAGCTCAGCACAGTGTACAAGCTCTGTAGCACCAGCGGGATCCTGAAATACTGTGGATAAATTTTTAACTTCAATTTTTGCCCGGGCAGCGACGTTAGGCTATTCTTTTCGATTTCCAAATGCAAAGGGATTTTTTACGTGCTCAACAATGCACACGGGCGTCCTAACTCACTAATCAGAGACTGGGGTGGGGGGGGGGGTGGGGGGGGGGGGAGGGTGGGTTACTAGAAGTCCAAGTCCACATGAAAAAATCCCAGCCCTAACCGGGGATTGAACCCGCCACCTCTAGCACTCGAGACGGAAACCATGCCCCCAGAAAACGCAGCTCCACCCCCCCCCCCCCCCCCAATAACAATAATAACAATTCTTTGTGGAAAAAGAAAAAATTGACTTAGAAAAGATAATGTCAAGAGGAGAGTCAGTACAGACCCAATACTTAACTTTATCGGTCGATACCAGATTAAATGGTTTGGCCATGTAACAAGACTGACAACAGACAAGGGGTCCAGTTCACGTTTCCCGGCCAATCTACACACTGCCAGTTTTTTCATTCATACTTTCTCGGACAGTTCTACGCCAGAGGGGTGTCACGTTGTCTTGCCTCATCGATGTCGCGAGTTCTATACTACACGACGACACAGCTGTCAACGAACTGGACCTAACCCAAACCACCCTACCCACAGTCTGAGCCTTTGTCACACGAGAGATTCTTTTCGAAGAAAGTAGTAGAACGTGACACCGCTATGACCTAGATCAGACTGAGCCAGTGCTTAGATGGGCCGGGAAACGTGAACAGGTTCGACAGAGTACACACCACACATTTTACTCTAAGGACCTGTATCTCCTCCCCCCACCCCTTTCCCCAATCTTTGACAACAAAATAAATAAGGCGGGGAAGGGTTGAGGCACCACCGCCCCCCCCCCCTTCTTGTGATTTTTTTGTATCAGCGGGCCTGCCCTCTATTCTTTTAAGGGAGTCGCCCTGGTGTAACGACTAGACGCTCGCCCGCGGATCCGAAGGTCGTAGGTTGGAGTCCGAACAGAACCGGATTTTTTTTCTTTCTTTAAAAAATGACCTTTTCTCCTAGTCGACCCAGCCTTGAGTAGTTAAAAGGGTATGTCCTGGGAAGTAAAGGCGGACGTTGTGATGTTTTGACTTCATCATCCACCGAGTGCCGATTGGGCTCTAAAATATAGATCTAGCCCTATATGCCCATTACGCCTAAAAGCGTGGAAAAGGGTCTTGAAATTTTACATGATAGCTAAACAGGTCTGGGACAGAACTAGTATTAAACTACATTTGGAGACAACAGATCAAATGGTTCGGACATGTGCCAAGACTATTACGAGACAGTGCACCATAGAGAACCCTGTAACTTTGACATAATGGAAGCAGAGCCAGAGGTCGACCACGCAAGCAGTGGGTAGATGGAATATCCGAGGCTGGTAATACCAGCGTCTACGTTGCTCATACAGATGGTCGCACCAAATGCTTCTTGTAAAACCTGTCGCTAAAAGGCAGTACAGGACTAGAGAAGAAGAAGAAAAGCTAGAAGACGAAAAAGAAGAAGAACAAGAAGGAGAAGAAGAACAAGAAGGAGAAGAAGAACAAGAAGAAGAAGAACAAGAAGAAAAAGAAAAAAAGAAAAAGAAAAGAAGAAAAAAACGAAGAAGAAAAAAAAGTAGACGAAGAAAAAAAAAAGAAAAAAAAAAGAAGAAAAAGCCGAAGAAGAACTAGAAGAACAACGACAAGAAAAAGAACAAGAAGAACAAGAAGAAGAAAAAGAAAAAGAAAAGAAGAAGAAGAAGAAGAAGAAGAAGAAGAAGAAGAAAAAGACAAAGAAAACAACAAGAAAAAGAAGACGACGAAGACGAAGAAGAACAAGAAGAAGAAGAACAAGAAGAAGAAGAACAAGAAGAAGAACAAAAAGAAGAGAAAAAAAAAAAGAAAAAGAAAAGACGAAAAGGAAAAAGAAAAGAAGAACAAGAAAAAGAAGAAGAACAAGAAGACGAAGAAGAAGAAGAACAAGAAGAAGAAGAACAAGAAGAACAAGAAGAAGAAAAAAAAGAAAAGACGAAAAGGAAAAAGAAAAGGAGAAAAAGAACAAGAACAAGAAGACGAAGAAGAAGAACAATAGGAAGAACAAGAAGAAGAAGAACAAGAAGAAGAACAATAAGAAGAAGAACAAGACTAAACCCCCTGCTAACCTCAGACGTCGCTGTGCAGCTTTTATCTCGAAAGTTAATTTTTGAGTAAATTAGTTCAGCCGTTTAACCCTGCGACTTGTAAGTACTCTCAAACATTCACGCCTGTTTCCACAAGCTTCAAAGCGTCAGCCAGGATGAGTTAAGCTGCGCGGGAAAAGTTTGCAGACGAGCAGCAGACGTTACCTGTTGGAGGAATACTTCAACTGTGTTCCATTTATGCTGATGGCGATTTATGATTCCGTGAATGAGTTTTTCATCAGAGCCGTTTTCTTTGTACGTTGGCGTGTTTCAACGTGTGTATCGCTGTGTGTTTGACGTGAGCTTCTTGAATTTGTCTTCCCTGTCTCTTCACAGAGTATATTACCACCCCTCTCCTCCCCTCTCTTTTTTATCCTTTTTGTTCTTACCTAGACTGTTATATACTTCTCACACGTGATATATGCAGCTATGAACCTCAAGGGCCCTGAATGCCTCATAGCCAGATAAGAATTCAAGCAAGAAACATTGCCGGGAATAAACAACTTGTTCTTCACAACAGAAATTCGCCACATCCGAGGCCGCCTTCAGCGGTCTGCCCTGTATATATCACGAACCCTATGTTCACTCGGTCTTCTTCTTTTTCTTCTTCTTCTTCTTCTTCTTCTTCTTCTTCTTCTTCTTCTTCTTCTTCTTCTTCTTCTTCTTCTTCTTCTTCTTCTTCTTCTTCTTCTTCTTCTTCTTCTTCTTCTTCTTCTTCTTCTTCTTCTTCTTCTTCTTCTTCTTCTTCTTCTTCTTCTTGTTCTTTTTCTTCTTCTTCTTCTTCTTCTTCTTCTTCTTCTTCTTCTTCTTCTTCTTCTTCTTCTTCTTCTTCTTCTTCTTCTTCTTTCTTCTTCTTCTTCTTCTTCTTCTTCTTCTTTTTCTTCTTCTTCTTCTTCTTCTTTTTCTTTTTCTTCTTCTTCTTCTTCTTCTTCTTCTTCTTCTTCTTCTTCTTCTTTCTTCTTCTTCTTCTTCTTCTTCTTCTTCTTCTTCTTCTTCTTCTTCTTCTTCTTCTTCTTCTTCTTTTTCTTGTTTTTTTCTTCTTCTTCTTCTTCTTCTTCTTCTTCTTCTTCTTCTTCTTCTTCTTCTTCTTCTTCTTCTTCTTCTTCTTCTTCTTCTTCTTCTTCTTCTTCTTTTTCTTGTTCTTTTTCTTCTTCTCTTCTTCTTCTTCTTCTTCTTCTTCTTCTTCTTCTTCTTCTTCTTCTTCTTCTTCTTTTTCTTCTTCTTCTTCTTCTTCTTCTTCTTCTTCTTCTTCTTCTTCTTCTTCTTCTTCTTCTTCTTCTTCTTCTTCTTCTTCTTCTTCTTCTTCTTCTTCTTCTTCTTTTTCTTGTTCTTTTTCTTCTTCTTCTTCTTCTTTTTTCTTCTTCTTCTTCTTCTTCTTCTTCTTCTTCTTCTTCTTCTTCTTCTTTCTTCTTCTTTCTTCTTCTTTCTTCTTCTTCTTCATCTTCTTCATCTTCTTATTCTTCTTCTTCTTCTTCTTCTTATTCTTCTTCTTCTGTTTCTTCTTCTTCTTCTTCTTCTTCTTCTTCTTCTTCTTCTTCTTCTTCTTCTCTTCTTCTTCTTCTTCTTCTTTCTTCTTCTTCTTCCTCTTCTTCTTCTTCTTCTTCTTCTTCTTCTTCTTTGACCACTTCTTTACTTTAAAGTCTTATTCCACATCCGTTTTTACAGATCTGACTTATTTGTATGCAAACTGTTGGTTTCTTGCCGCTAAAGCTAATGTATTACGACTTAATAGGAAACACCCCTAATAAGTCGACTGTTACGACATGTTTGTTAGGGGAGCAGTAGGCCTATTTCCAGCCTTTCCTCCCCCTCCTCCCCTTCGCGGCCGCGGAACCTACATTGGCATCTGAATATTATGTATATCATTCAGTTTCATACATTTTTACTATTTCTATACACGAGACGCCATTACTCGGGGTTAGGCGCATTTTGTGCTGACCTGAGCCAAGCGTCATTTCCTGTATTACATCTGCTGTCTGTGTGATCCTGGCCAAACTGACTTGCTGCAGAATAGGTAACAAAAATGCGCGTACACACATCAAACAAGAAAAACAGCGGCAACAACAAGCCGACATGCTAACTACATCTTCAAATACGAAGTCATGAGCTTCAGAAAACAGCAGGCGGGAGCCATTAGAGCGCTGGAGTAGCGGTGATTGTTCACAGAGCCTGGGTGAGCTTTTACTAAAGTGATTCTTACAATTGCTACAATGGTATACGGGCCGCAAGGTTGAATACCTGAGGTTGCCAGACAGCAATACGTGCAGGCTACGTGTGGATTGTGTAGGGTAAAAAAGCAGGACACGCTGATAATTTTTGAAATTATGACGCTTTTTTTTTTAATTATTATTTATTGAATGACTGATTTTTTTTGAAAAAAAAAATACTATACTATGGAATCTTCAAATTCCCCCCCCCCCCCCCTCTTAGATATTGATTTAGTACACAGCAGACACCTACCTAATGAAAAAAAAAAAAACATCTACATTTTGATTCTGTATGAGTGTCGCGGTCCCTGGCAAAGCCGGACTTTTTTAGAAAAATGACCTTGACTCCCAGGTCGACCCAGCCTTGAGGGGGGTACCGGGTGCAGTCACAGGAAGTTAAGGCGACTGGCGTGATGTTGACCACATCACCCATCTTGTGCCGATCAGTCTATAAAAATATAGGTCTAGCCCTATATGCCCTATAGCCTAAAGGTGTGCAAAAAGGATCTTAACTTTTTTTGAGTGTAATAATAGGTTTGATAAAATGGAAAGCCCCATCTGATAGCCACATGAGCCAGTTCAAATACCTGAAATTCGAAGCTGCTTAGTTATTTTTCTTACCTCTTTTTTGTTTAAATTCGTGTATCCCTCCATGTTTTTGGCATTAGCCTCGGTGCAAATGTGGCAGAATCTATTGTTTCTAATAACCCCCTCCCCCCTCCCTTTTGTTTCGCGGTCAAACAGACAAAACGAAAGAAAACTCACAAGTGTTCTCCAGGCTCACACAACCGCGTTCAGGAGAGAGACAAAACTGCAACTTTTCAACACGCGTGACTTCCAGACGTTTCAATTTTCTATTGTTCTCCTTGTCTGCAAGCGCACTGCCAAGATGGCCACAACATGTTGTTTCCGCTCAGCTCACACAGGCATACACAGACCACCGACTTCTCCAGATAAATAGAGTCAGCCGTGCCAGTGTTGCCACTGTGGATGTTTTACATCCAGATTCAGATGTTTTCCCTTGCATTTTATTAATTTTTTAAAATTTATTTATAAGTTAATAAAGTAATGGCGTTTTTGACGTTTATATGGTAGATTCTTTTCTAGATGTTTGTCATTCCGAGTGAATTTATCAAATCTAACCCAAGAAACAGGATGAAATTTGACCTCTTAAATGCTATCTTGACAATACAATTTTGCCCGATAAGAGTAGGAAAAGGCTGTTCCACTTATCAGCTCCCTGATTGGATATTTAAAAAAAAAATTGGAACAGCTAAAGCATACCAGAGTCATTTTGGATCTGAAGCTTCAACTTCATCATCCAAGGTAAGTTTATCCTGTGGATCTTGTAAGGCAGACTTTAGTAAAGATGAGGACATGGTTCTATAGGCTAAGTCATATCAATTGCTATGTAATTTGTGGCTTTTTCCATTTGGATGTTTTTTTCTAGATGTTTTCCACGCAAATTTAGATGTTTTTTTTTGACTCCGTTTTGGATGTCTTTTGTCAAAGAAAAGTGGCAACACTGGGCCATGCACAGACATATGCACACACAAACAGGGATTTTAATTTATACCTGGTGCACTGTTTATCTTGTGGTTAGTTGTGGTTCTTCTTTGAAGCGCTTGGGCCATGACATACACACGTCACAGCTCGTAGAACTTTTCTGTGTTACTCGGAGCCTTGTAGAAGTTTGCCTAATGTTAAATGTTGATTTAAGAATCGACATCACAGCACTCGGGACACTACCATAAGTGCTCAGTCCCCCATCTTCAGCACCAAGTGAAGAGTTCCAGTTCCGATGATGACAGTAACTGCCTGATTGTAATTCCGTCTCATTCTTCCCCTGAGTGTTGAGCATCGGCCAGATCCCCCGGTAACTCCTTGCAGCGCCATTCTCCTCAGACCGTGATGATCTATCTGCGCCTCCACACTGTTCACCCGGTTTCACAGGGCTCTCACAATATCTAAACTGTCATACACCAATTCACCACCAACTGGTGCAGAGCCAGCCAGTCTGTCTGACTGCTCATTTGCCAACACACAGGCATCACCTGGAGAAAATATCCAAAGGATGCTAACTACACGAGACCTCTGAAGTGATGCTTGCCACTCTGCAAGTTGCTTAACAATGACTATCAGCATGAATAGTCCTGGGAAGTAAAAGCGGCCTGTGTGAGGTTAACCCCATCCCCCACCAAGTGCTGAATAATCTATAAAATATGTCTAGCCCTAAAACACTAGAAGGTGTGGAAAATGGACCTTTATCATCAAGAATTTCTACTTCTGCCATTTTGTGCCGTAGGCAGCAACAGTTTGCGATCCATTTTTAGATGGGTAGCACTGGCTATTGTCTTCCCATGTCGATATGAAGCTCTTTAATGTCATCAGTCCATGTTCTCCTAGGGCGACCTATTGGGTTTACATGAGATCTTTTCAGGTGTAGCATCTACGTTGGTAGTTGTTCTTGTTCTAGATGACCAAACCATTTGATCTTTTGTTTCTCAGTGAATTTGCTGCATGGTGTTGTTCCTACAGTTTGTCTGGGAACATTATTTCTAACTTTGTCTCGGATAGTTAATTTGGCGGATTTTCTCAGGCATCTCATTTCACAGATGTTAATTTTACATAGGTTTTTGTTTGATAATGTCCAAGTCTGGCACTGGTAGCACAGTTTTGTATGAATATGCTGTTTATAATCTGTTTCTTGGCGCTTATACTTGTATTTCGAATGTCCTAATAACGGTGTCAGTTGGTATATAAGTGCACTGGCTCGTCGGCATCTTGTTTTTATTTCCAGATCTATTCTCCCATCCTTTCTAGAATATACTTCCTAGATATTTTAATTCCTTAACTTGCTTCAGACATGTACCATTCAACCCGATATGTAGCTGACTAGGAATTCTGTGTTGTGGAGCATTTGATTAAAATCCGCCATCAATTTTAGAACGGAGTTGTCTCTGTAGAGCAGTGGTTCACAACCTTTCTGATGCCGCTACCCTTTACTACAGTTCCTAAGTTGTGGTGACACCCCTCCCCTCCCCAATCAACCATACAGTTATTTCCGTCGCGAATTCATAACTTCAATGAATATGTGTTTTTCTACGGTACTTGGTGACCCTTGTGAAAGGGTCGTTCAAACCCCCCCCCCCTCCCACAGACACAAACAAAGGGTAACGACCTACAGGTTGAGAACCGCTGATACAGGGCGATCACAACTTCAGGCTCCCCTAGGGAAACCCCCGGTCCGAGGAACAGGAAGGCGACAGGCTTTTTATTTCGGGGGTCAAATTTAACATCCTAACCTGTACATTTCAGGGTGCTTTAATAATATCCTACCCCAAACAAGGGAAATCCATAGGTCACGGGACAGTCTAATATTTCAGGGAGTGGTAGATGGGCTACATGCAGTCGTGGAACCTAGGCTGCACTCTCTCGTGGGACGTTGGTGGGTTGGGGTTAGGGCCAGTTCTCGATATTTTGTGGTCGTTAAAAGCATCAGAAAGCCGGGAAACCTAGTCTTACCACCCTCTAAAATGTTGGACTGTCCTGTGACGTCATCTAGAGTAGGATATTAAGAGCATCTTAGAGCATAAAGGGGGCGAGGATGACAATGGTATGTACTATCAGCTGATTTGTTTTCATTGTGCAGTGAATATATAATGAGATCTACCATGTGAACAGAGAGTTTTAGACTGTAGCAAAGTGGCTAAATGGTACCACCACCCATGCCTATACGTTCTCTGTTCACCTTTGTTTAACTGGGTAAAGATTCGACATCACAGCATTCAGGACAAGCCCATACCTGCTCTATTTCCCTTCTCAGCAGCCAGCATAGAATCTAAGTACTGAAGGTTATGTAGTCGCGTAAACTTTAGAGGACGTTGTAGAACCAACCCCAGCGTGTTTTGGCTGTTGTGGTTCTTCTAGGCAATTTTTACATTTAGTAGTTTGCAACTGCATTTTGAAGGTCGGCCCTCGGTATGACTGTCGAAATAAACGCAAGACAAACCATCCGCAGCTGCGATCGAACCCGGCACCCCGTCATTATGAAGCGAGTTCGCAACGCCTAAGCCACAGAAGCCGACTAGTACTATCAGTACTCGTTTTCATCTGGGTAACTATTCGTCTTGCTTTTCCTTGGAGTCTCGAGTGGCGCCGCAAGTTCCCAGACAATTCCCGCTGTACTGGTTTTCAGTATCTTTCACTTTTTTGTGTGTGGTTATCTTTGGATCTTTTCTCCAGGCGTAGTGCGTAATAAACAGGCAGACATATTGGCTGAATCTGCACCACTTGATGGTGAATTGATACATGACAAGGCTGATGTGGTCAAGGCCCTTTGGGAACAAGCAACGGAATCAGTAGAGAAACAAGATTATTATGGCTTGGAAAGAATGAGGCACCTGGGTGTATTCAGAGGGTCTGGCCGGCTCGCTACACTCAGAGGAAAGGCAAGACGGACATATAACCAGATTGTGACCAGTACCATCAGTATTGGAACTCTGCGTTGGCTGCTGAAGATGAGGACGGAGTAAACATGGAAATGCCCCTAATGCTGTGATATCAATTCTTGACTACACTCAACTCAACATTTCTTGTTATCTCGTCCCACAGGTGTGAAATCGCTTCTGCCTTGTGCAGTTTCAGTACTTGCTGTTCAAATATTTATGTTTACATTTCATGTTATTTCAAATATCGTGTCTATATTGTCGTGCCTTCTGACCGTCCGTAAATACGTGCGTATGTATGTATGTATGTATGTATGTATGTATGTATGTATGTATGTATGTATGTATGTATGTATGTATGTATGTATGTATGTATGTATGTATGTATGTATGTATGTATGTATGTATGTATGTATGTGTGTGTGTGTGTTGTGTGTGTGTGTGTGTGTGTGTGTGTGTGTGTGTGTGTGTGTGTGTGTGTGTGGGTGGGTGGGTGGGTGGGTGGGGTGGTGCGTGCGTGCGTGCGTGCGTGCGTGCGTGCGTGCGTGCGTGCGCTCGTGCGTACATGCATGTATGGATGTATGCCCACGCCCACTAGAGAATTATAACACATCCCCTCCTCCCCCCCCCCCCCATATTTGTTGTTGTATTCTCTACCCCCCGTACTAGAGATACTCTACTATTCCGTTGAGACACCCAGTTTTCCAAGACCAAGTTTTAAAACTCAACATCAAAGTGCCCTATCGGCGTGTTTTCATAATTCCCGTATCGCGTGTAGATATCAAAGCAGCTCACGGGGTACACTTCAACTCGCGATTATGTGTGTGCGTGCCTGCTTGTGCGTGCATGCGTGTGCGTGTGAAGGTTGATATGCGAGGCAGAACTTATGAACGTGCCTGGTAGCTCTTAAAACCCCGACCTCTCTTTTATCTGAAATAAATATTTTAACCAACTCTCTACCGCACATGTTATCGCTTATCTTCTGAACCCGAAGATTCGTTTTTTATCCTGTTCCTGATTGGTGTTTTTCATCGCTTCATCAATAACTGTTAAACATAAATTAATTTTATTCAAGAGGCTTTCTCAGGGTTAAAGTTTATCGCGGAATCTTAGAGTATTTGTATCCCTCATTTGCTTCTACTTAAAATTTTCTTTCAGAATTAAAACTACACATATTGAATAATACTCGTATATTGGGCAGTTCCTCTGGCGTAGCGGCTAGATGCTCGCCTGCGGATCGGAAGGATGTAGGTTCGCTCCATTTAAAAAAAAAAATGCCATTAGCTCCCAGGTAGACCCAGCCTTAAGTGGGAAGTAAAGGCTACCGGCGTAACGCTGACCGCATCACTCATTTTGTTTCCCGATTCCTAGTCGCTTTAGAAACTCAGTATTTGTCTGGGTCCCCCTCCCCTCTACCCCCCACCTCCTCCGTGTGGGTGCTTGTGGGGTTTCTGGGCCCAGCTAGGGTGGAGGGGATACTTACTGCCTTTATTACAAGCGCGTTATAAAAGTCACCAGATTATGGAATTTTCATTGGAAGTCGAAGTGCCTCTGCCTGATAGGCAAGGAACCAACAGTCTTGCATACAAATAAGCTAGATCCGTAAAACGGAAGTACATCCAAAACATACGTTCTGAACAAGTGCAAAGTTCAGAAATAGACGAACAACCAGAACTTTCTGCCAAAGTTAACATCCAGAGAATACTAAGAAGACGAGAAGAAGAAGAAGAAGAAGAAGAAGAAGAAGAAGAAGAAGAAGAAGAAGAAGAAGAAGAAGAAGAAGAAGAAGAAGAAGAAGAAGAAGAAGATATTACGAAAAAGAAGGAGAATGAGAAGAAGAAAAGAAGATGCAGCAGCAACAGAAGAAGAAGAAGAAGAAGAAGAAGAAGAAGAAGAAGAAGAAGAAGAAGAAGAAGAAGAAGAAGAAGAAGAAGAAGAAGAAGAAGAAGAAGAAGAAGAAGAAGAAAAAGAAAAAAAAGAAGAAGTAGAAGAAGAGGAAGAAGACGAAGAAGAAGAAGAAGAAGAAGAAGAAGAAGAAGGAGGAGGAGGAGGAGGAGGAGAAACATATTAGGAAGAAGACAGAGGAGAAGAAGAAGAAAAGAAGATGCAGCAGCAGCAGCAGCAGAAGAAGAAGAAGAAGAAGAAGAAGAAGAAGAAGAAGAAGAAGAAGAAGAAGAAGAAGAAGAAGATGAGAAGAAGAGAAGAAGAAGAAGAAGAAGAAGAAGAAGAAGAAGAAGAAGAAGAAGAAGAAGAAGCAGATTATGATGATAATGACGATAATGACAAATTAGAAAAAGAAGAAGGTGACGATCGCGAAGAAGAAAACGCAGTACATGATGATGATGACGACAATGTTAATAGATTTGACAAAAAATAGACTAGCATAAATAAGAAGAAGAAAGAAGAAGAAGATGTAGGAGCAGGAGGGGAAGAAGAAGAAGAAGAAGAAGAAGAAGAAGAAGAAGAAGAAGAAGAAGAAGAAGAAGAAGAAGAAGAAGAAGAAGAAGAAGAAGAAGAAGAAGAAGAAGAAGAAGAAGAAGAATGGGATAAATTAATAAAACAAGAAAAGAAAGAAAGATGAGAAGAAAAAAAAATAAAGAAGAATTGGAATGAGAGTAGCGGCATGTTAGGGCCCCATGTCAACCTGCCCCGTGCCTCATTTATCAGGAATGGTAGCCTCTAGGGGGCAAACCCACGAAGCCTCGACCAGGTCACCATGATAAATTGCTTTCAGATGGGCTCAAAGACCTGCCTTGGCGGCTCCATATGCATGAGTGCCTCGGTCTGCATGGGCAGAATGAAAAGGGGACACTAGAAGACGATGGGTGATTTCACACACCATTACACGCTTAATGAGTCCTTCCCCCAGGCAGGTTGACCATGCACAACATGCTCTTAATCCATCGCATTTTCTGCCCATACCGGAGCCTTTTTTTGTGTGTGCAAATACTGAAATTATCTTCCCTTGCTGTCGTCAGAAAAAACTTCAGAAGAAAGAACGGTTTCCAAATAAAATTATAATAAAAAACACCACTTTAAAGAAAAATAAAGGACTGTATTGAAATTGAACGTGATTTCAAATTAATTGCAATTAGAAACGTATTTAAGGCTAAATGGATTTGAATAAGATGAGCGTACTGATGAAGAAAACACTGGAGGATTTTTGTAGTTGATGACGTAAATGATTTCAAATATGGTGGATTCTAAAATTAGACGGTTCTGCGATCAGACGCGGAAGACGATCGTTGCAGTTCTTTGTCAAAATGAAGTTAGAAGAGTTGAGTTGAGAATTTAAATCACTGGACTCAGGGCATTCCCCTATGTACTCCGTCCTCATCTTCAGCAGCCAGCTCAGAGTTCCAAAACTAATGGCACCGGTCAGAATCTGGTCTTGCCTTTCCTCTGAGCGTAGTGAGCCGGCCAGATCCTCGTGACACCCAGGTGTCTCATTCTCTCCAGGTCATAATAATATGTTTCTCTACTGATTCCGTTTATTGTTTCCAAAGGGCCTTGACCACATCTGCCTTGTCATGTATCAATGCACCACCCAGTGGTGCAGATCCAGTCAATCTGTCTGACTGTTTATTCCCACTACGGCGGCATAGCCTGGAGTAAAGATCCAAAGTATGCTCACTACCCGTGACCTTCCCAGTGAAGCTTGCCACTCTACTCGAAGCATCCCTTTCTTCACTTTTCTCAGCCTGCTTTCAGAGTCTGTTATAATTACGACATGTGTATGCATCCTGTTCTCCAGCCACCGGAGAGCTGCAGTTACCGCCTCCACCTCCATTCTCATGCTAGATGTTGTGGTGTCGTATTGAGTTACAGATGAAACTCAAGAGCAAGGTTTGTTTGTTTGTTTGGTAATTTTGGCGTACGTCTTCTAGACGCTGGCCTGTGGATCATAAGTTCGGGACCTGACAGAACCGGTCTTTGTCCTTGGCTCTCAGGTCGACTCAACCTTGAGTGGGTACCAGGTGCAGTCCTCGGAAGTAAAGGCGGTGAGTTGGATGTTAACCACACGACCCCCCGTGTGCCAATTGGTCTATAAAATATAGGTCTAGCCCTATATGGCCAACACGCCTAAAAACATGAAAAGGACCCTTCTTTGTAGAAAATAATAAGCAGTATTGTGACTCCGACCCCAGTTATTGCTATTATTGTTGTTAACTTACCAAACATTAGTTGAAGAAACGTAAAGGACCCTTTTCCAAGCCTTCACATCTATTGGTCGAATAGGGCCAGACCTATATTTTATTTGTACAACCGATACTCGATGGATAATGTGGTCGACATTACGCCGACTGCCTCCACCTCTTCCCATAACTTCACCTCTTACCATTTGACGGTTGGGTTCACCTGCAAACCAAAGTCGTTTTTGAAAAATGTTCGGCTCTGTTAGGATCTGAACCCACGCCCTTCAGATCCGCAGGAAGGCGAGCGTCTAGCCGCTACACCACGGCGGCACCTTACACATTGCTAAACACCGATTTATGTAATTGTAACCTCTATACCAGCTGTAGCTTTAACTCTTGTCATATTTATTTAGCACAGCAACCTTTAATGTACCGCCCAAACCTTTAACTCTTGTCCTATCTAGTTATCACAGCAACCTTCAATGTACCGGCCAAGGCTTTAACTCTTGTCTAATCTAGTTATCACAGCAACCTTCAATGTACCGGCCAAGCCTTTAACTCTTGTCCTATTTAGTTATCACAGCAACCTTCAATGTACCGCCCAAGCCTTTAACTCTTGTCTAATCTAGTTATAACAGCAACCTTCAATGTACTGGCCAAGGCTTTAACTCTTGTCTAGTTGCAATAGCAATATTCAGTGTAACTGTCGTAGCTTTAACTCTTGTCTAATCTAGTTATCAAAACAACCTTAAATGTACCGGCCAAGCCTTTAACTCTTGTCGTATCTAGTTATCACAGCAACCTTCAGTGTACCGGCCAAGGCTTTAACTCTTGTCTAATCTAGTTATTATAACAAAATTCAGCGTAACTGTCGTAGCTTTAACTCTTGTCCTATCTAGTTATCAAAGCAACCTTCAATGTACTGGCCAAGGCTTTAACTCTTGTCTAATCTAGTTATTATAACAATATTCAGTGTAACTGTCGTAGCTTTAACTCTTGTCTAATCTAGTTATCAAAGCAACCTTCAATGTACCGGCCAAGCCTTTAACTCTTGTCCTATCTAGTTATCACAGCAATCTTCAGTGTACAGGCCAAGGCTTTAATTCTTGTCTAATCTAGTTATTATAGCAACATTAGGTGTAACTATCGTAGCTTTAACTCTTGTCCTATCTAGTTATCACAGCAACCTTCAGTGTACTGGCCAAGGCATTAACTCTTGTCTAATCTAGTTATTATAGCAACATTCAGTGTAACTATCGTAGCTTTAACTCTTGTCTAATCTAGTTATTAAAGCAACCTTCAGTGTACTGGCCAAGCCTATAACTCTTGTCCTATCTAGTTATCACAGCAATCTTCAGTGTACCGGCCAAGGCTTTAACTCTTGTCTAATCTAGTTATTATAGCAACATTAGGTGTAACTATCGTAGCTTTAACTCTTGTCCTATCTAGTTATCACAGCAACGTTCAGTGTACTGGCCAAGGCATTAACTCTTGTCTAATCTAGTTATTATAGCAACATTCAGTGTAACTGTCGTAGCTTTAACTCTTGTCTTATCTAGTTATGATCGTAACCGTCAGTGTGCCAGTCGTAACGCAAGTGTCACTTATCGTGTGTTCTATTTTTACAAAGGTACACACAATATTAGTCAAACAAATATCAAAGAAATTCGTCACTTTAGAAAACAGCAGCCCCTGTGCAATTGAAAATTAAATAATCATAAGGGCATGGAGGATCTAAAGCCACATGCAGATATTTGTGTTGATCTGTACAGGAATTTTCCAGATATTTGTTTAAAGTGCGAGGCCTAGACTTTAGAAACGTGTTATATAATTTCTGGAGGTCTTGGAAAGCGCTGCATGGTCTCGAGGCATGTAGAGTGCTAGGCGTTCCGGTTTCAATCCCCGGTAAGGGCTGGGTATTTTTCACGTGGGCTTGGACTTCTAGTAATTCCCCCTGGTCTCTGGGTAGTGAGATCGGACGCCCATGTGCACTGTTGCACACGTAAAAAATCCGTTGAATTTTGGAAATCGAAAAGAGTAGCCAGCCTAACGGCGCTGCCCAAAAAATCTACCCAAAGTATTTCAGGATCCTCGCCGGTGCTACAGATCCTGTGCACTGTGCCGAGCTTTTTCGGACTCTGGCTTGAGTTAGAAGAAAAACGGAGCACTTATGGGTTACTACCTATGTGCTATGATGTTGATTCTTTGTTCAAAACCTCAAACGTTGAGGTCTAGGTTCAAATCCTCACCGGGTGGATTTTACGTTGTAATAGATTTCGGCTTCTCGGTCGATGCAGTCTAACATGATCATCATCATCATCATTGTTGTCCTATTGTGTCATTATTTATCACTCAGAGCTCGCATTCTATTCCTTCATTTCGTTCTATTGTGTGCAATCCCTTGGGATATAGTGAATGGAGTCCAGTCCAGCATCTTTGGTCTCACCCGTTCAACGTTCGTTTTAGGGTTTCTGACATAGTAATAGGATAGAATGGAAAAACCACTTATTGCAGATGACAGAATGGAATAAGCAGACACTGCACAAGACAGTGGAATAATCAGACACTGCACATGATAGAGTTGAATAATCACATATTGCACAGGAAAGTGGAGTAATCACATATTGCACAAGACAGTGGAGAAGTCACATGTTGCACAGTACATAGTGAAATAATCACATATTGCACAGGACAGAGTGGAATAATCACATATTGCACAGGACAGAGTGGAATAATTACATATTGCACAGGACAGAGTGGAATAATCACATATTGCACAGGACAGCGTGGAATAATCACATATTGCACAGGACAGAGTGGAATAATCACATATTGCACATTGCAGTGTGGAATAATCACATATTGCACTGGACAGTGTGGAATAATCACATATTGCACAGGGCAGAGTAGAATAATAACATAATGCACAGGACGTAGTGTAATAAGCAGATATTGCACATGGCAGAATGGAATAATTATATATTGCACAAGACAGTTGAATAATCAGATACTGCACATGATAGAGTGGAATAATCACATGTCGCACAAGACAGTTGAATAATCACATATTGCACAAGACAGTGTAGAATGATCACATATTGCACAGAACAGAGTGGAATAAGCAATCATTGCACTTTGCAGAATGGAATAATCACATACTGTACAAGACAGTGGAATAATCAGACACTGCACATGATGGAGTGGAATATTCACATATTACGCAAGACAGTAAAATAATTAGACATTGCACACGACAGAGTGGAATAATCACATATTGCACAGGACAGAGTAGAATAATCACATATTGCACAGGACAGAGTGGAATAATCACATATTGCACAGGACAGCGTGGAATAATCACATATTACTTAAGACAGTGAAATAATCAGATATTGCACATGATAGAGTGGAATAATCACATATTGCACAGGACGGAGTGGTATAATCACATATTGCACAGGACAGAGTGGAATAATCGCATATTACACAAGACAGTAAAATAATAAGACACTGCACATGATAGTGCAGAATAATCACATATTACACAAGACAGTGAAATAATCAGACATTGCACATGATAGAGCAGAATAACCACATATTACAAAAAACAGTGAATTATTTAGACATTGCACATGATAGAGTGGAATAATCATATATTGCACATGATATAGTGGAATAATAGAGCACACACGATCTAGGCGAGAAAGACGGTGTAGACAAAGCGGACATCACAAAAGATATCAACGTAACGGCAAAGACAAGGAACACAGTTATTCAAACATAATCTACATACGGCTCTTATCCAGGGGTTCTTTTCCAATCTGACTCTGGGGTGTATAAAAAAGACATAAATACAGACGTAAGAGGGGCAGACGGATACAGAAATAAGATAAGGACAGGAAGAAAAACAGACATAAAGAAAGATAATCAGACAGAAAGAAGGTCGGGCTGATGGGAAGATGGAAAGACGGGCTCAACAAAAAACAAAGAGAGAAAGAGAGACAGAGAGACAGAGAGAGAGACAGAGAGAGAGGCAGAAAGAAAAACAACCATAACGAATGACAGACATGCCGACAGACAGACAGCTAGACAGAAAGAAGAGCGACATGTAGGAAAAACAGATATATAGAAGGAGAGACAGGCAGAAAGAAAGACATAGTTGGAAATACAGACAGACAGAAAGTAAAGGAAATCACAGAGGAGTGAAGAAACAAAAATAGGATAACCCGGAAGAGATTAAAAAAGATCGCTCAGATAAGAAACCAACTGAACACAAAACAAATGTCAAGGGCAAACGAGATTAGTGCGGAGCGGTGTAATATTTCACAAGCTGCAGCTCCAGATCCGCCCAACCAACGGAAACCCGTAGTTAACCCCCAGAAATCAGAGACCTGCCGCTCATTTCGATTTTACCCAACTTTTGGCTAATCTTCCTGGACACACGCTGGCAACAGCAACCTAGTCTACCCGATATGGCCGACGTAAGGTCACTGGTTTGACGGCTCCAACAGGAAGAAACAGCATCCGCACAGGCAACATCAAAACAGCATCAACATTAAACGTCACAGGATTGGCTTGGATAAGAAAACCTCCGTACAGACCTGTTATTTTATCTGTGTGCTGGATTTCTCCAAGTCTTCGGCTCAACCTGGATTACGTATGTTGGATGATTTGGGCGGGGGGGGGGGGGGGGGGGGGGGGGGGGGGAAGGGGGGAAGTAATATTTATTTAGGGATGTGAGTAATGGACTGTGGGTTTGTTTCGTTGCTAAAAAAAAAAAATATAGGGTTTTTGTGTTAACTGCATGCGGAAGTGTTCACGATAAATGAATTTGTAAGATTAATCAGGAAATTTCCAAATTTTTAAAACTTCTTTTCTTTTCATTCTTCTTCTTCATGTCCTTATTTTTTTTTATCGCTTCGGGTGTCGAGGGAGACATAATGTCCTGCTTGGTGCTTTTTTGGCAGCGTCGACCATTCATACATCGTGGTGCTGTAGAGTTTCTCTGATGTTATCCTTTCTTGGTCTACCTCTTGCTCTACGTTCCTCTCCTCTTTTAAAATATGCCGTGTATGGTATAGCACCAAAGTCTTTCTCTCCAAGTGTACTATTTGGTTTTGTTGTCTTTGTATGCAATTTTGAACTGGCTCTCTTTCTCGTATGACCTCATTCCTGATTATATCGCTTCTGGTCACTCCTACAGTCTTTCTTTAGACACTGTGAGCTGTCTTCTGTTTTCACTGTAAAGAAAAAAGGGGAGTTGTTGGGATGGGACTGAAGGAGTCCTGTGTTTAGCATCTGAAAGAAAGAAAACCTACATTTACAAAGACTGTAGTAGTACGCTCGCATGCGGTTCGGAAGGTCGTGGGTTTGGGTCCTGGCGCAGCCGGAATTTTATCGAAAATGACCTTAGCTCCCAGGTCGACCCAGCCTTGAGTGTTGGGTCCCAGATAACGCGTGAAGTGATAAGGTATTAGTTAGTTAGTTAGTTAGTCTTTCCTCTTGTGTCGAGTGCGGCACATAGGGCAGAGGTCGTGACTCTCCATGCACGGCGGTCCGTTGCAATCCGTTGTAGGTCTTGGATGTTTGAGTGGCCCATGAGCGAGCCTTCCCTGATGATAGTTCTACGTAGGGTTTCCCTTGGTCTTCCACGAGATCTTTTTCCCTGTGGTGTCCAAATGAGGGCTTGGTAAGGAAGTCTTGATTTATCCATTCTAAGGACGTGGCCGACATAGTTCCAGCGGCGTTTTCGTATAAAATTAGACACATACTCTTGCCTGGATTCTTGCCTTATTTGTGTATTGGTTCGGGAAATCTGACCATTTGAAATTTAGTATTCTTCTAAGGCATTTATTTTCAAAACTGTCTAATTTTGTGTCTAGAGTTTTCGTTGATTTCCAACTCTCGCCATCCATAGGTTAGTACTGGAATCACACAAGAATTGAAGATCTTGAGTTTTGTGTGTTTGCTAAGTGTCTTTGATTTCCAGATGTTAGACAGTTTATTGAAGGCACTAGATGCCAGTGCTATTCTAAATGATATTTCTGGTGCGGTATCTCCTGTAGATGACATCTTGCTCCCTAGATAAGTGAAACTGTTGACTTTTTCAAGGCTGTTGTTGTTCAGCGTGATATCAACTGAACTGTTGGTAAGGTCTAGAATTTTAGGTATGGTGTCTTTTAATTCCAACCATAGTGTCACTGTCTTCTGCAGTTGTACATTTGATCATAACCTCTGACATTTGACTTCTGGTCCAAAATGTAAAATTAGGCATAGCAGAATGTTTAGCTTCGACGTTATTTTTGCTTCTGACAGCTCTTTGCTAATGCAGTTTCCACATATGGATGGAAGTCTATGTTTTGCTGCCTGAGCTACTGAGTTTAGTGCTGGATGCAGCCCTGTAAGCTATGTTTTTCGTGTGGAGTGCCTTTCATTTGTGTGGCGGTTGTTTCATGGTATTCAATGTGGCCGGTAGTCGGTTTACGTGTGTATAGCCATCTTATTCTGGCCGACTACTTCCATCACAGATAAACTGAATTTCTGGTGGGGACTATTGGATTTGGCGCCTCTAGCAACTGCCATATGCATTTGCTTCGTGCCCCTATGTTTGGATTGTGCCGTTACTCATTGTTTGTTCACCAGTTTTTAAAATGCGACATGAGGGACATTTCATTTTATTGTTTTCACTGGCACAGGAACTCAGCAAGTATGGGATGACCCGATTGCAATTAACTTGAAACCTCGACTAAGACTAAGGTTTGATCATAACATTCTAAAAGTCTAGCATACAATGTGTTCATTTTCATAATATATTTAGCCTTTGTGTGGTACACTCACTCATGATTTTCGATAATTAGTTATACTCGCTACCTTGACCATTTGCTAGGAAATAAATTGGGACTAGTTAGTTGCGTATCCTTTACAGGACGTTGCAGAACCAACCCCAGCAGCCCTGGCTGTTGTGTGGTTTCTCTAGGCAAATTTACGCCCAGTAGTTTGCCACCTGCACGGTCGGCCCCCTGACTGCACGGTCGGTCCCCTGATACCACTGTCGAAACCAACGCAAGGCGCATGGCCTGCAGCTGGTATCGAACCCGGCACCCCGGCATTACGAAGCGTTCGCATCGACTTAGCCACAGAGCTGACAAATTGGGACTAAAAGAGTTTAATGGGTACAAGGTGCAGTCCTGGGAAGTGAAGGCGACCGGCGTAATGCTGACCACATCACCAACTGAGTGCCGCGTGGTCTTTAGACTATAGGTCTAGATGTAAATACCCAACACGCTTGAAGGCGGGAAACGTGTCCTTTACTCTAGGCTTACTGTTAACTAGAACTTGGAGAAACACGTCCACAAAAATCAGTGTCAAATAACAGTAGAAACAATCAGAATGTTGTCAAGCTGTTATCAAGCTCAAATATTTTGGTCATATCAATCGCCATGGCCGATTGGAATACACATAATAGCAGAAGTCATGGTACCAGGAAGGAGAAGCAGGGGCCGACCATCATGAAGAAAGACACAGGATAAGTGACTCTTTGAAAATGAAAGTACACGAGGCATGAGGGCTGGCGAGAGCGTGTTGAGAGCGACGTTCTGCAAAGAACATGCTATATGATGACGATGTTATCATATTAATTATATTTTTACAGTAAATATACAAACTGCTCCCCCCCCCCCCCCCCCCCCAAAAAAAAAAAAAAAAACGTCATTGGTTTGTCTTATAAATAGTTTTACAAACTAGTTTATTCATAATTAAATTTGCACATTATTTTTGTTTCTTCTTCTTCTTTTTCTTCTTCTTCTTCTTCGCGTTCACCAGCTGTAAACTCTGGCTGAAAGTTCTGGTTGTTCGTCCACTTCTGGCCTGCAGTCGTGTTCCAGAGCTTGAGTGTTGCGTGTGCATCCGTCTCACAGATCTGACTGATTGGTATGCAGACTGTTGGTTCCTTGCCTCGTAGACAGATTCACTCCGACTTTGAAGGAAGCTCTCAGTTAGTCAACTCCAACGACATGCTTTTGGGTAGCCAGTGGGTCTATTCTTGTTTTTTTACCCTGTAACAGGGCCCGGAACCCACACGGGACATTTTTGTTTAATATAACGGATTAATACAAGTAAACTTAGTTTCAAAATTGCTCGACGACGCTCCCCCCTTCCCTCCCTAAAACTTCTCTCTCCCCCACTTTCCCCTTTCCACGACAGGGTCTGAGACTTCCGTGAAAAAAAAGAGAAAAGTTGAAAGAAGAGCAGACGACAAACTATTTGGGCGGGCTTTTGAAACATCGCACGCAGTGTTTTATAATTCACCCATTTATTTATTCATCCATTGTTTTAGACTAGCTCGTTAAGTTTTGAGGCTGCGTTTTTGTTCATTCCCCAGAGAAGAGATTTCCTTCAAGTTATGCACGTTTGGAAGACAAATACGACAGTTAATTTGATTAAATGAACAGTGTTATTTTTTTTTTTTAAATCTTCCTTTCCTAGAAACCTGTGATTAAATGCAGCATTCTGCACAGCATAATGGAAGCTGGGATCTATTTTAATCAACACAACAATATGTCCTGAACGCCTTAAAAACATTCGTCGCATACACACTCATTCGTTCTCGTGCATGTCTTAAGGCCCATTTTTATTTTATTTTTCCATGGTGGCTGTTCTTCCGCCATCGCTCAAACAGGCCAATCTCTTGCTTCGTCAAACACACGCTTGCATTTTTCACACGGATCATCTCTCATAGGAGACACCAAAGACCGCCCATCTGTTTGTTTCTCTCAATGTATTTTATTCGCTCCGCTGCCGACCCGAGCTGCAGCTTTTCATTTAATTCCTCAAGAACATGGTCAAAAAACATTCCCTTCTCCACATTCCTAATTGGAGGTCGGCGAGTTCGTTCAATTTCAAGTTGGTTCTTTTCGTGAACCATCAGAATCCATTTGCTCTGTTCGCAGTACCAGCGAGTTGAGAAACAGATCTAACGAACAGCTATTAAGCTGGCTCTTTCAAGTCTGTACCGGCATATTGGGTTAAGAGGGCAGGAAACTCCTCCGAGCTGAAAGAAAGGTCTCTTGTGTTCTTGTATCACTCATGTCGAATATACACTTCAGTTTACGCAGCAGAAGTGGGGGTTAGGAAATGGCGCGGCCAGGTAGGATTGTGTGCGAATGAAAAGATACAGTGGAACCTCGGAACGCCTTAAAACTCGAACAGCTTGGAATCCGAACGAATTTTCAAGTAAACAAGATTAGATGAGTTGGTCTTCTCGTTAGAATACAGCCAGAACAACTACCAACGCAGGCGCTACACATGAAAAAGATCTGATGTAAAATCAAGAGGTAGCCCTAGAAGAATAGTGACTGATGACACTAGAGACCTTCTGTATCAACAGAAGATGTTGCTGAAATGTTTTGGTCGTGTATGTCGCCATGGCGGATTGGAAAAAAAATAATAGCCGAAGGCACGGTACCAGGAAATGGGAGGGGCAGGGGCCGACTGTCATGACGATGGGCACAGGATATAAGTGACTCCTTGAGTATGAAAGTACATGAGGCAGGAGAGCTGGCGAGAGACCGGGTTTCTTTCAGGCAAACCGTGAGGAGAGGGACGTTCTGCAAAGGACCTGCTACCTGATGATGATGAAATCAACAGGGAATGCTGTAGCCATTGCAGCTACTTGATCCATCAAGCAATGGATCACAAACTGTTCCTCCCCACCTCACTCAGTGGTAAAAGTGGAAACTGACGATGACTTTTTTGTGTGTACATTTTATATTATGTTTGCATAATTATTTACCATTGCTAGAAGTCCCGGGTTCAAACCTCGGTAAAGGCTGGGATATTTTCACATGCACCTGGGCTTCTAGTAGTTCTCCCTGGTCTCTGGGTGGTGAGATCGGACGCCCGTGTGCATTGTTGCGCACGTAAAAATCCCTTGGCAGTTGGAACTCGAAAGGAGTAGCCTAGCGGCACTGCCCGGGAAAAATTTGGACTTAAAATTTTACCTAAATTATTTCAGGATCCTCACCGGTGCTACAGAGTCTGTGCACTGTGCTGAGCTTATTCGGACACAGACTTGAGTTAGAAGTTGAACGGAACACTTATGGGTTACACCCGCGTGCCGTGACACTGTTCCATTGTTCAGAACCTCAAAACTCAAAGCAGCATTTGGTGTAAGTTGTTTATGATGTGTGGTTCTGGCCAGAATGGCCGATAGCCGACTGACAGGTGGCGCACTGAGAAATGTTTTGTTTCCAGCTAGGTTTTGCTGAAGCAAATTCTCCACTTCTAAAACGGGAGACATAACTACTGATCTGAGTGCTTGGTGCGACACTGTGATCTGTGGATTCTGGTGTCGAACATGTATTTGTGTGTGTGTGTGTGTGTGTATACCCGCGGCGTGTTGTTGACTGTAATTAAAATGGCAGGTGCTCGATTACGATGAAAAACATCGTCGACCGGGTCGCCCATTGGCTGGCCGATAGACGGCTTCGTCGCCGGTCGGGAGAATATTTAGGTCTGACTCCTGTGATCGCATCAACACTGCAAGAGTTTTTTTCAAAGCTACTTGGTGGCGAGCAATGCTAAGCTAGTTTGTATGGCGCACATAACCTAGTCACAATTATAACCTAAAGCTCCTCCTTCTAGGAAGCTGGTTAACGTGACGATTTTTTCCCCCTCAAAGCAAGCCATTAAGTTCAGAACGGCCTGTTCTTATGGGAGTGCAGTGCGGCGTGCGTGACTTGTCGTCTGCGCAGCAATTCTGGTGTGGGATTAATAGTGTTAGCACATCTGACAGCTGACTTATGCATTTTTGCTTTGCGTGTATACAAGTCGTACACAGGTTTTTTCACTAGTTTTAACATGGGATAGTGAGAATATTTTGTGTAATTTTCACTGGTACCGGAACGATGCCACCTCCAATGCTCATATATATAAACTTTTGAAAGTGACAAATCTAGAAAACCTAGACTCACAGATTCGAACATTTAAAAATATAGGAACAAAAAATGCGCATATTTAGAAAACGTAGACATTTCAACTCCCATATTTAGAAATCTTTCGCGATAAAAGTGAAGAAATCTTAGACACACAAATTCACATATTTAAATAACAGACTCAAAAACACACACATCTAGGAAAACTTAGACACAACCAATGCTCATATTTAGAAAATTCAGGCACCTGACTAAACTGACACGTCTAGAAAGTATACAGACGAAAACCTACGTATCTGGAAAACGCTGACCATAAAACTGACACATTTGGAAAACCGTGACTAGAAAATGCAATCACATTTATTTATGTGTGTAAATAAAACCAGCAGTTACTAGAACATTCCATCGTCATGGATATTTCTCTCGTGGAAGCTTCACAAGTTTTCTAGCAGCCTCACAACAACAACTAGCTGCAGCGGGGATGGAGACATCTTGAAATAAAACCCATAATTTTAATCCAAACGCCTTCTTACTTATTTCTTGTTTTGTATGGGGAGCTGCGTGCTAAAAGTTTCGGGTTCAGTCCCTGGTAGGAGGTAAGATTTTTTTTTTTTACGTGGACTTGGACGTCTGGTAATTCCCCCGGGTCTCTGGGTAGTGAGATCGGACGCCCGTGTGCATTGTTGCGCAAGTAAAAAAATTCCCTTGGCAGTTGGCTGCCCAGGCAAAATTTGGAGTTAAAGATCTACCCAAAAATATTTCAGGATCCTCGCCGGTGCTACAGAGCTTGTGCACTGTGCTGAGCTTCTTCGGACTCAGACTTGAGTTAAAAGAAGAACGGAGCACTTATGGGTTACCCGTGTGCCATGATGTTGATCCGTTGTTCAAACCTCAAACCTCGTTTCGTAATATAGCCATCCATGTCCATATTTGTTTTTCTTCCATTAAGTGTTTTTTTTTTTGGGGGGGGGGGGGGGGGGGGGGGGGTGTTTCATCTTAACTTTGGTTGTTCAGAGGCTCTTTTGTCTTGTCCGTTGAGTTTACAAATCACAGTTTATGTCGTCTTCAATACTTCGTTGAAAAAGAAGTTGGTCGAAACATTTGGTTGTATTTGTGTCTTTCTTCCCATTACCTCCTTTATAATAATATTTTATGTTGCATTCAGCACAATAAACTACTGGACGTAAATTTTCCTAGAAAAAACCACACAACACAACATCCAGGGGCTGCTGGGGTTGGTTCTGCAACGTCCTGTAAAGGATAAGCAACAACATCAATTCAGCACAATAATTTTTAGGATCGCTGAGATACCACCCCTCTTACCCCAACTAGAAACTTTTCCTAGAAAAAAAAGGGTGCCGATACTTACCACTGTGTAAGTAATACAAGGTGCCGGTACTCACCACATCGTGTTTATTATAGTTAATGTTAGTTGCCTATCCTTTACAGGACGTTGCAGAACCAACCCCAGCATTTTTTGGCTGTTGTAGTTTTTCGAGGCAATTTTACGTCTAAATGTTTGCCACTGCAAGCGCAAGGCTCCCAGCTGGGATCGAACCCCGCACCCCGGCATTACGAAGCGCGTTCGCAACGCCTAAGCCACAGACGCTGACGTTTATTACAGTTGCGCTAGAAACATTGTGTCTAAAGACGAGCACAAGCTATCCACCTTCCACTACACATGTCTACGTAGAATTGTCACAATTTTCTGGCCAGAAACAATCTCAAACACTAAACTATTTCAAGTCACAAACCAAGAAACTATAGACAGTATGATAACCAAGAGAAGGTGGACTGTGCCACGTTATGAGAATGAATCCTGATATACCTAACAAAACAGCTCTCACGTGGACGCCAGAGGGAAAGGGAAGAAAAAGGGCGCCCAAAAACAACATGGAGACAAACGATGGAAAGTGAACTGAGGGCGGCATCTTTGACATGAAAAACGGCACTGAAGATTGCACAGGACAGGAAAGCATAGAAAGTCCTATCTGAAGCCTTATGTGCAACTAGGCATACAGAGAATTGATGATGATGATGATGATTACACACCATTGCGTACCTCCAGAAAAAAAAAAAAAAGCCAAAAGAGTAAGGCTTTGGTGGGACATTGTGACAATTGGGAAAAATAGAGTACATTAATAAAGTAGCAGAAAATGAATTAATCGGCACTCATATAAAGAAGTAGAAAGATAGAAGAACACACTAGACAACATAACAATGGAAAGTTAGTTACCGTGCCGGGAATCGATCCTATCCCCTCCCGACGGCGTGTGCGCCTCGCTACGGAAACAAGTCCACAAAGAACATGGTTAACACACCCCTCCCTCCCCCGAGAAAAGGTGTCTTATTGGCCCTGTCTATCGTACAGCTTTATTTATGAGGGAAATAGTTACCCTCGGCTGTAACTAGGTAAAGCTGTGGAATAAAATGGGCCCGCAAACCATGTAAAGACGATCTGCTTTCAAGAATGTTTTTATGATGATCTGCTTTCAAGAATGTTTGTATACATTTTTCATGATGTCAGATATGTTACTATGTTACTTGCCATTCAGTACATAATAGTAATACATTTCCTTTGGAGTTAACAAGGCAGGCGGAGAGAAGGATCATAATGCATGGGCAACAAATGGTCTCTACAATACTGCCCAGGCTGTGTGCTGTGGAGTGGAGCTTTAACTGGCAATGATTGCCAAGTTGTCTATCTATAACACGATATAACATCATCGCCTGGAAAGATGAAAAAAGTGATAACAAATAATAAAAATAATAATAGGTAGGTAGTTGTACCCCGCCAGGACATCACAGAAGTGATAAACACTCGGTGAGACAGTGCCACCATTCGGATGTGGATCACCCGTTGAGATTTTCCAGAAACCCCTTTCATCCCTTATGGCCACATCTATGGCCTAGGCCATATTTATGGTCCGGCTATATTCAGGGTCCCCGGCAGAAGCCATAGTGGGGCTTCAAAATAACAAAAGAATTTGCATCCCACCCGATAGGACAACTGATATGATGATAATAATAGTAATAATAATAGTTCATCGTCATCCTGTGTGTGCCGTTAGACGTCACAAAGGGCTGGAACTAGATTTCTCCATTCCGCTCTGTTGCATGCAACTCTCTCGATTTCTTTTTAAATGAAATAAAAAATCGGCCGAAAAATCCATATTAAAAAATTTGTTGTGACGCAGGAAGTAGTCGGTCACCCTGGTAGAGCCTGCGTGCTTGGGAAGAGGCATCTCTGTCATTATGGTCTGGAGAGAATAAGGCACCTGGGTGTAACCAGAGGGTCTAGCCGGCTCACTACACTCATAGGAAAGGCAAGACGGATATAACCAGATTGTGACCGGTACCACCAGTCCTAGAACTCTGCACTGGCTGCTGAAAATGAGGACAGAGCTAGCATGGGAATGCATCGAGTGCTGTGATGTCAATTCTTGACTCAACTCAACTCAGCTCTCTCGATTTCTGACATGGAGTTCAGCGCAGCACAGTGTCTGATAATAAAGTTCGTTTTATAGTTTCCCCTGAACGGACTCTTGTTCTCAGACCGTTTGATTGCAATTTTAGAGCTTATTTTGTAAGTCTTTGCATATTTCATCTCAGGGTGCGCCCAGTAAATCTCCACCTCCATTGTTTTATTGCAGTCGATACAGGTATTTGTCCAGACATTTTCTTGATCGTCTCACTGTTTTCCCCATCCCATTTTATGTTCGTGATTTTTGTTCAGACATTTATTTTGAAATTTTTTAAATTTTCATTCTGTATCTTTGGTAAAATTTTCATTCTGTATCTTTGGTAGTTCTCCAACTTTCGCCGAAATATGTAAGAGAGTTGAAATAACGTTAGAATGGAAGATTCGTAGTTTGGTCTTAGTAAATTAGTGAAACATTATTTGGAAGCTGCAGAGATGTGGTTTTGTAGACGAATAATAAGAATACCATTAACAGATAAAAAGAGAAATGAAGACGTTTTGAAAGAAACTCACTCATGAAGAGAACTGATTGCCCACATCAAAAAGAGGCAATCTACATTCTTTAGCCATGCGATGAAAAGAAGAAAACTGCAGACACCGTGACTGATGGAAGGGGAGGAGAGGCAGAGGGAGACCGAGAGAACAGATGCTGGACAGTCTGACGTCATGACATGGAGCATCATTTGTGTCAGAGTTGATTGAAAGTACATTAGACAAAAGGTTATGGATAGACATAACTACCAACGCCACATTGCATGGAATTTAAAAAGAAGAAGAATTTTGGTCTTAAAGCTGTATAACTTGAATAATAATAATGATGGTAATAATAACAATAACAATAATACTTGTAAATAATTGTATAGAGTTAAATAAGGCTTTAGCTTCGAAAAGGCCCCGTCCATAGAAAATTATGAGGGGGTTGTCTCCCTCCCCCGTACCCCCGCACCCCCTTTCATTTTATTGCTATGCGCCTAGCACCGCCTTCTCCAGAAATACAGTCGGCCGTGGCTCCTAGTAACAGTCCCACAACAACCACATCTTTTGGCTGCTTGCCGCCAGCCACATCTGTGTGAAAGGCTGAATTAAGCAAACAAGCCGACTCACGTGTAGCGCAAGCCGCCATCACAGGCTTCTTTTGTTTAGACTCAAGCATGTATTTATTATATATATCTTCAGAGCAACAACGGCTTTCCAAAAATAATTTGACAACACGCGGTTTTAGGCAGCAGTTGTTTAGACGTGAGCACGCACGAGAAATTCTCGGGGTTTGTCAACATCAAAGAGTGGAGGAATCATAAATTCCGAATCCTGGGAGAGACACAAAAGACAGAAATAACTGGAGCCAGTTGATGGATTGGGTTCATTCAGAAGCGCGGAGTGCCCGCGTTTCCTCATGTGACGATCATGTGATTGATTGATCTTATAAAAAAAATTTGGTTGCTTCCAGGAGAAGAGGCGAAACGAAATTACATAAACAGTAAAGTAGTGAATATGAATTGTGAATAAAATTACAAGTGTGACTGTGGTAGCGGTGGACAACAAGGATTACACTGTAAAGTTGCTGGGTTCAATCTTTTCCACGCAATTTCTTTTTGAAAAATTTGTTTCAAGTATTTGTCTAAACATTTCCTATACCTTTCTATATTTCCTTGCTTCTTCTCTTCTTCTTCATCGCCTCTTCATTCTTATTCTCCTCCTCATCGGGCCGTCACTTGAATGCGCTGCTTAAGCTGAATACAGCCCCGGACCCTTACCGTTTTCAAATTACACCAATTAATCTTAGAAAACTTCAAAATATGTAATTAATCAAATGTGGAAGTAGACGTTTATCAAGCTGATTATGTTATTCAATTTAAATAAGCTGCAACAGCTAATAACAAATAAAGGCCTGAGATATAAACCTACTATACTATTCTTAAAATGGTAAAGGTAACGTTAGACTCCTTAGACCCTTAGCTCACCTCTGATTGGTAGTTCCTAGCCCCCTGACCATCGCACAAGGTTACGGGGGTGTTCAGCAATGCCGTTGATATCGCATGTTTTATATTTCATCACGCCAGCGCTTTTAACGCTCCAAAAACATGGATAAACTGGCTCTGACACAACTCCCCTAGAGAGTGCTGCAACCTATGTCACAGGCATTATCTTTCTCGGAATGAAAACGTAAATGCAAGACATCACAGAAACAAAACAACAGAGCGGGACACACCCGTAACCTTTAGTAAAGTCGACCAATCCAACAAACTTGTGAATGAAAGGTGACTTACTCTATTTGGGGAGACTAACATGAACCTAACCCATGCAATTATTAAACGTCTGGGGATGAAAAAATAATATGAAGCAATATGAAGAAGAAAAAAGGGAATTTATTGAGGCCCATACAGAGTGTGAAGCCCTAGGCTGTAACTTAGCTTGTGCCTAAATACATCATTTGTCATACATCTACTTGTGATGTCCCCATTTGTCCATCTGACTATCGTCTGCTGTAAATATCATTATCAAGTGCCTTGCCGACTTGGCTTGGGCGATGATGCCTCTCCACAATCTGCAATCCGCAACTGAGTTTATCAGTTCGAGTGTTGACACCCATTCATGGCATGACAAAAGGCTGTCAAGAATCTTCTCGCACTGTCTTTCTGTGTCTCTCTTTCCACAGATCTTTCCAGTGGTCACAACATGTTCCATTGTTCCTCTTCTCATAACATGACCAAAAGATGACGACTGTCTCTTTCTGATGTTTGTGATAAGTTGTCTTTGAGCATTCGCCTCTTCCAAAACATCTGAGTGGCTCGTCTTAGCTTTCTAATGAATTCTGAGAACTTTTTTTTTGTAAAACCACATCTCCGAGGCCTTAAGATATTGTTTGACTTGTTTATTAATTGTCCAGGATTCACAGCCATCTGTTAAAACTGGCTCTATATAGCATGCGAGAATTCTTTTCCCCAACCTCCAATGACATGGATTTATTGCATACAATGTTATTCATTTTATAAAAGGCAGTTTTGGCCTGTTCTATACTATTCATCTCTGTAGTACATCTTCCATCGGATGTCATCCATGTGTCCAGATACTTAAATTTCTGTACATGTCCTAAAAAAACGCCCTTGACTCTTATTACACATTTAGACACTATTCTTTTCTTGGAAATCACAAATACTTCTGCCTTCCCATTTTTGAATATCTACAAAGAACTATCAAAATTTTCTGGCCAGATACAATCTCAAGCACTAAACTACTTCAACTCACAAACAAATAAACTTTAGACAGTATGATAACCAAGAGAAGATGGAAATGGCTTGGCCACGTTATGAGAATGAATCCTGATATACCTGTTAAAACAGCTCTCACATGGACACCAGAGGGAAAGAGAAAACAGGGGCGCCCAAAAACAACACAGAGACGAAGAGGGAAAGTGACCTGAGTGCGGTATCTTTGACATGGAAAACTGCACTGAAGATTGCACAGGACAGGAAAGCATGGAAAGTCCTCTCTGAAGCCTCATGTGCCACTAGGCATAACGAGAACTGATGATTATTAAATATACCCCTCTTCTAAAATGTCGAATGGTCCGTCCGTCCGTGTGTATACCATCACGACAAACTCAAAAGTGTAAGGCACGAGTATGTTGCTTCAAACTGTGATGGACGGGAGATAATCAAGGTAGGCATTCCAAAAAGACACGGGAAGGAGCAGGGCACGTAATTTCCGCGTAACGAAAGTGGAAGTCGCTTGAAGTGCTTCAAGAGTACATTAGATAGGCAGACTGTGAAGAATATTTGGGTGCAGGGTGCGGTCATGTCTGCGTGCAATTCACACTTTTTGTCATGTTGTTATTCTTCTTATCTACCTGCCTGCCTGCCTGCATACCTGTCAGTCAGTCAGCCTGTCTGTCTGTCTGTCTGTCTGTCTGTCTGTCTGTCTGTCTGTCTGTCTGTCTGTCTGTCTGTCTGTCTGTCTGTCTGTCTGTCTGTCTGCTGTCTGTCTGTCTGTCTCATGAACTTATTGAAATAGTTAAATGATTGACACAGTGGTTACATTTGGTGTCTTTGCTCAGGGTGTGGGAGCCGGCCCATGAGCCACGGCCCAGGTGGAGTGGTTGGAACCTTCTAGACTAGCTCTTCCTCATCTGGTCTGCGCTACCGCCAACCTAGCGCCCTTTGGAGTGTTAAGTCAGGAAACAATTAACTAACTTATATACTAACTCGGTCTCCGCCTTAAAGTAAAAAGAACCTTTTCCCACGACTTCAAGCGTATTAGGCAAATAGGGCTAGACCAGTACGTTATAGACAAAACAGCGCTTGGTAGGTGAAGTCTCTGTTTATCCATCTACTTGTGATGTCTCTTTTTATCCATCTACTTGTGACGTCTCTGTTGATCCATCTACGTGTGATGTCTCTGTTTATCCATCAAGGTGTGATATCTCTGTTTATCCATCTACTTGTGACGTCTCTGTTGATCCATCTACTTGTGATGTCTCTGTTGATCCATTTCCGCGTGATGTCTCTGTTTATCCACCTACGTGTGATGTCTCTGTTTATCCATCTACGCGTGATATCTCTGTTTATCCATCTACTTGTGATGTCTCTGTTTATCCATCTACTTGTGATGTCTCTGTTGATCCATCTACTTGTGATGTCTCTGTTGATCCATCTACTTGTGATGTCTCTGTTGATCCATCTACTTGTGATGTCTCTGTTGATCCATCTACACGTGATGTCTTTATATATCCATCTACGTGTGATGTCTCTGTTTATCCATCTACTTGTGACATCTCTGTTGATCCATCTACTTGAGATGTCTACGTTTATCCATCTACTTCTGATGTCAGCACCATGCCGGCCACCTTTGCTTCCCAGGACTTCACCTGGTACCCATTTAAGGCTGGAACGCTACCCCATGGCGGCTCCCTTATGGCAGAGAGAGAGTTAAAACTAATTACTGGCAGGGATAGACAGAATTACAGCCCTTACACGCCAAATTTCGGTGTTCCAAACTGTTAGCCGTCCAGAATGTTACCTTCTGCAGGCGCACGTGAAACGCATCTCCGTCGTAAACAGCATGGTGAAGATAGTCTTTCAGGGATGCGATTTGTTCAGGGCGAGCGATTATTCCTTCCCCAAAGACCCAAAGATTGGATTCAGAAGTGGGACCCCTCTCCTTCCTTCCACCTGCTTGTTGGAGCTGCCTGGTTTGATCGGTTGCTCCCAATCTCTGCCAGCTGGCTACGTCTGCTTGCAAGCTGCCGACATTGTTGTAATTTATGACACCTGTTCTCAGCTGACTGAATTGTTGTAGATGATGTTAAATATGTCTTGTTGTTAGGCGAAGTTAAATATGTCTTGTTTTAGATGCAGTTGCATATGTCTTGTTTTACATAAAGTTGAATGTTTCTTGTTGTCAATGCAGCGGAATATGTCTTGTTTTAGATAAAGTTGGCTATGTCTTGTTTTAGATGAAGTTGAATGTGTATTGTTTTAGATAAAGTTGAATGTGTATTTTTTGATATATACAGTGGAACCTCGCTTAACGAGCATAATTCGTTCCAGAATCATTCTCGTTAAGCGAAACACTCGTTATACGAAACAATTTTTCTCATATAAATTAATGTAAAATACGATAATGCGTTCCATGTCGAAAAAATACTTAAAAGTGCTATGTATAACGTTTATTCAAAGAAAATTATATACATATTGTTAAGGAAAGTGAATCATCTTCAAATTTTCTTCAAACGCGGAACGAACCCACCTTGAATGTGAATTCGATTTGCAGAAAAAAAAAGTTAAAATAATTATGATACATAGCTAATTTTTTTCTTTTACTAGAAAGATGTCCAGAGACATTTGTTTTTGCCGATGCTTAAAAATTAGGCGAAAATGCGACGCAGCATTATCATTAAATAAATTTGCAACGCGCATAGCCACTTCCTTATTAGGGTGAGGCTTCTCAATGTAAGATGCAACAGTTTGCCATGCTTTCAGCACTTCTCTTATTTCGTCAGAAGATTGTTGCTTTTCTGTTACCTTCTCCTCCTCCTCTGACAAACTTTCCTCCAAAACTTTTTGCTGTGAAAGACAATGCAACTCGATGAGCTCTTGGATGGTCAGCTCTTGGCTGTGCTCTTTCACAGGCTCTTCGATATCACTGCTATCCACCTACAATCCCATGACAGTGGCCAAAGACACAATCTCGTTGACTACAGGTTCCACAGGTACTGTCTCGAACCCCTCAGTCACAAATCAACAACGCTCTCCGGCTAAAGCTTCTTCCAAGCAGAAATTAGGGTTCTCTCGGTAACCCCTTTCCCCGCCTTGTCGATCATCTTGAGGCAGGCAACGATATGGAAGTGATTTTTTTCTCCAAAACTCTTTGAGAGTGAGGTTGGTCCCTTCATTCACCTAAAAACAATGCTCAAAGATTGCTTTAGTGTAGAGCTTTTTAAAGTCTGAAATAATTTGCTGGTCCATGGGCTGGAGAAACGGAGTGGTGTTGGGAGGCAGAAACTGAATCTTGATTAACTTAAATTCCCCAGGAAGGCCAACCTGTAGGCCTGGAGGATTCATGTATATAATCACAATATAACACAAGTTTGAGAAAATGTGTGATCACAAGCGACACTACGATGCTACTGGAACGAGTGCTAAACACAGACTGACGTAACATGCTCACAATTCGGGACTTCCCCTCTCCTCGCCATTCGTTATGCGAAATGTCGCTCGTTAAGCGAGTCATTTTTTTTTACAAATTGTTTTGCTCGTTATGCGAATTACTCGTTATGAGAGGTGCTCGTTAAGCGAGGTTCTACTGTATTTGAATGTGTCTTGTTTTAGGTGCAGTTGAATATTTCTTGTTTTATATGCAGTTGAATATGTCTTGTTTTAGATGCAGTTAAATATGTCTTGTTTTAGGTGCAGTTAAATATGTCTTGTTTTAGATGAAGTTGAACATGTCTTGCTTTAGATAAAGTTGAATGTGTTTTGTTTTAGATGAAATTGAATAAATCTTGTTTTATATAAATTTGAATGTGTCTTGCTTTAGATAACATAGAATCTGTCTTGTTGTAGATGCAGTCGAACATGTCTTGTTTTAAATAAAGTTGAATATGTCTTGTTTTAGATGAAGCTAAATATGTCTTGTTTCAGACAGAGAATTTGTATTGTTTTAGTTAAAGTTGAAGCTGTGTTGTTTTAGTTATAGTTGAATCTGTCTTGTTTTAGCTAAATTTGAATCAGTTTTGTCTTAGATTACGCTGAATATGTGCTATTGAATGTATAACACCCGCAGGTTTTGAGGATAAACTGTGTGGAGATTTCAACAACCTCAAGTTGACTGCTGATTTCTTCAAATATATCCACATTGACAATTGAACGTATAAGAAGAATAAAACTCTGGGATTCTCTGAGCTGATAGTCCATACAGATGCAGAGCTTGTAAACCACGAAAAACTATAGTGGATGAGGAAGCTGATAGTCCCTAGAGATGCAGAGCTAGTAAACCACGAAAAACTATAGTGGATGAGGAAGCTGATAGTCCCTAGAGATGCAGAGCTCGTAAACCACGTAAAACTATAGTGGATGAGGAAGCCCACTGCAGTAAAAGTCTAACATGCAAAAGAAGCAAAGTACTCATTTTGTGGTGTAGGTAAATTAAATCCTAGGTCTGCAGGCTGCATACTGTTGGCTACAAAAGAGATAACCCATGATGTATGAGATGTTCAATATATGGAAGTGAGGTTAAACAGTCATGAGCAGGACGTGACGATTCCTTGGGTGAGCCCAGTACCAGAGCACCATCTATTAGCTCTGCATTTGTGGATGCCTCCTTGGATGGCGGGGAATGCTCATTTTCTGCCCCTGCCTTCTCTTGAGGGCTGATCAGCATTATGTGACTTCTCTGGACCAGCCTGATTGGGGCACCACCTGTGACCTGGGAAATAAAGATGACCACACAACAATGAGACTGCCATGTCTTAACCGGGAAGGCTAACCCCGTCAACAAATGCCCGCAGAAGTCGGATGTGTTGGCCGAAAGGTGCAAACATCGCAGCCATGCTGTAAACGGACACAACGCAATGACATTTTCGGATGAACGCAGAAGAAGAAGAAGAATGTATTATGAATTATTTGTTTTAGACGAAATTAAATAAGTCTTGTTTTAGATGCAGTTGAATATGTCTTGTTTTATATAAATTGAATGTGTCTTGCTTTAGATAACATATAATCTGCCTTGTTGTAGATGCAGTCGAACATGTCTTGTTTTAAATAAAGTTGAATATGTCTTGTTTTAGATGAAGCTAAATATGTCTTGTTTCAGATAGAGAATTTGTATTGTTTTAGTTAAAGTTGAATCTGTATTGTTTTAGTTATAGTTGAATCTGTCTTGTTTTAATTAAAGTTGAATCAGTCTTGTCTTAGATTACGCTGAATATGTATTAATATAGATAAAGTTGTGTTTGAGCCATAAGAGTTGTCGCTTGTTAAATCCCTCCCAGTCCATGTTTTAGTTCCAGGACCGCATACATTTTTATTATTATTTGTGTGAAAAAAGGGGGGGGGGGGGTGGAAGGGGAAATAAATCCACTAGACTATGTGAATTTGTTAATATTTAATTATAACTGCGTGGTCTCATGGCATGGTGTCAGCCTCGAGTGCTAGAGGTTCCGGGTTCAATCCCCTGTAAGGGCTGGGATTTTTTTACCTGGACTTGGACTTCTAGTAATTCCCTCTTGTCTCTGGGTAGTGAGATCGGACACCCGTGTGTGTACAA
Organism: Candidula unifasciata; assembly: GCA_905116865.2. Taxonomy (NCBI): domain Eukaryota; kingdom Metazoa; phylum Mollusca; class Gastropoda; order Stylommatophora; family Geomitridae; genus Candidula; species Candidula unifasciata. The sequence continues at coordinate 42,187 of CAJHNH020001144.1, forward strand.
AATCCTTTGGCAGTTGGAAATCGAAATGAGTAGCCTAACGGTGCTACCCGTTCAAAATTTGGAGTTAAAAATCTACCCAAAGTATTTCAGGATCATCGCCGGCGCCACAGAGCCTATGCACTGTGCTGAGCTTATCGGACTCAGGCTTGAGTTAAAAGAAAAACGGAGCACTTATGGGTTACTACCCATGAGCCATGATGTTGATCCGTTATTCAAACCTCAAACCACAATAACTTTGCGCAGAAGTCTTTTTCTTCGCGTTCACCAGCTGTAATTTCTGGTGGAAACTTCTGGTTGTTCGCCCACTTCTGGACTACAGTCCTGTTCCAGAACTTGAGTGTTAGGTGTGCAACCGTTTGACTCATTTGTATGCAGACTATTAGTTCCTTGTCTCTCAGCCAGATAACTTTGACTTTGAAAGAAACTCCCAATTAGTCGACTCTTACGACATGTTTTTGGGTAGGCAGTGGGTCTCTTCTTGTGTTCCCTATAACAGGGCACCGGAACCCACACGGGATGTGCAGAAGTATAACACGAAGACATACAAGCATAATGAAGAGAAATGTGTAGTAATTATGATACTGGTGGTTTCTGAGATAAGCACCGTAATTTGTGTGCGTTCATTTAGTACATTAAACATATTTTTATAACACCTTCTAAGGCAACCTTAACCTTCCTAATGCCACGACCCTTTAATACAGTGTTGTGGCGACCCTTTAGTACACTTCCTCATGTTGTGGTGACCCTTTAAAACAGTTCCTCATGTTGTGCCGACCCCTAACCATAATTATTTTCGACGCTACTTTATAACTTCAATGAATTTTTGTTTTGCAATGGTCTTTGGCGAACCACGGCCTTCTCTATTTATAGACCAAACAGGTCAACGGGGATTACCGTTCTTGTGAAATAATGGAGTCCCTCTGTGTCCACAGTTTTTATCTAGGTTATGTATACACAAATTAAACTACAGTTTCATTAATTTTCGACATATTTTATAGAACTATACGTCATTTTTAATGTAAATAAGTGTGCTATTTACATATAATAATAAAGGCTCTTACAGACAAACAAAAATGCTTTTGCTACAGTCAACCTGAACATAAACATCAATAACGTTTGGATATAAACTGAAAATTATTCCAGCAAAAGTAAAGAAATATCAGTGCTAACTTTTTGATTCTGAGAGGGTATTGTTGCATCAGGGGGGAGGGGGAGGGGTGACATTTGTACATTTGTACATGTGCAATAACTTACCACCCAGAGCAGTTTTCTTAATAGTACTTATAGCACTACTAAAAATTTATCCTCAAGGTACAAACACCACAAACAAATTTGTCCAGTTTCATCTTGTTGGATAAAATCAATTTCTTATGACTGCAAAATTTTTGGTAACTGTTTAAAAATACATCACAAATACTTCTGAATACTGCATGCAACAACGCGTATAAGTATCATGAATGGTATATTATTTTAAAGGTAATTAAAGTAAATTATAAAAGATCACATAACTGCAAATGCTGTGCAACATACACATATCAAACACAAAAATTCCTTACATAGATACCGGATCTTGTTGTTGAAAACAGTGTCTGGAACAAGACTAAAGCCCAGAATTAGATGAACAACCAGAAGTTTCTGCCAGAGTTTACAGCCAGTGTTCGTGAAACAGAAGCCAATTTACAAAAATTAACACAGATCGTACAACTGCAAATATGCATAAGAAGTAGATGTACAACCAGAAGTTTCTGCCAGAATTTACAGCCAATGTTCGCGAAACAGAAGCCAATTTACAAAAATTAACACAGACCGTACAACTGCAAATATGCATAAGAAGTAGATAAACAACCAGAAGTTTCTGCCAGAATTTACAGCTAGTGTTCGTGAAACAGAAGCCAATTTACAAAAATTAACACAGACCGTACAACTGCAAATATGCATAAGAAGTAGATAAACAACCAGAAGTTTCTGCCAGAATTTACAGCTGGTGTTCGTGAAACAGAAGCCAATTTACAAAAATTAACACAGACCGTACAACTACAAATATGCATAAGAAGTAAATGAACAACCAGTTTTTTCTGCCAGAGTTTACAGCCAGTGTTCGCGAAGCATAAGACAAATGGTTGAGGATTAATATTATTAGTGTACTTCTACAACATATAATTATACTGTTAGTCAACAATTAGTAAAGAGGCAAAGAGTGACTTGCTGTGAGAGGTTAGTTAGTAAATTAAATATAATTTTCATCCACTTACCCAGAGCTCCAAAATATCTTGACACTATTTATCCACAGTGTAGTGGCACTATTTATGCACAGTCAGTATGAAAGCAATATCGTGTATATCCACTTCACAATATCTGCTTGTCGATTTGTAATACGAATACATTCAGAACACAGAACTTCGTACACATTAAAATGTCACATGATACAACACATGGAAAGGGCTTCCAGTAACCAGTTTCCGAGGGACTCCTTTCAAAAAGTGGGTCATTTAGTTGTGAGGCACAATTAGAGACGGCGTTGGGCGAATTAAGGGAAAGGGTCGTTCGACCCAAAAAAGGGTCGTAACCCATAGGTTGAGAACCGCTGTACTAAGGAATCAATAAGCCGCTGTGGTGGAGTGGTTAGATGCTCCCCTGCGGATAGGAAGGTTGTGGGTTCTGGTCCTGACGGTGCCAGAGTCTTAGGAAGGAAAGGCGGCCGGTGTGATGTTGAACATATCACCCACCGAGGGCCGGTTGGTCTATAAAATATAGGTCTAGCCCTATATGCCCAATAATCCGTGGCAAATGTCCTTTACTTACTCACTAAGAAATCTTTCTCCCCCTCCCCGCATTTCTTCGTTTTCATCATGTCCGTGAATCAATTATAGTGTCAGGCTTATAGTCTCTCTCTCTCTCCTCTCTCTCTCTCTCTCTCTCTCTCTCTCTCTCTCTCTCTCTCTCTCTCTCTCTCTCTCTCTCTCTCTCTCTCTCTCTCTTTTTTTTCTCTCTCTCTCTCTCTCTCTCTCTGTGTGTGTTTGTGGGGGGGGGGGGGGGGGGGGGACACACCTCATAACGTTTGTATGTTGAGACTAAGTTAAAAAAAAAAGTAAGAGAACAAATTACGCAAGGGTTGGGCTTCAGCTGGTAGTGAAAGATTACATTCTTGACCTTTTTTTCTTCTTTCCAGAACCTGCCAGTAGATGATTGTGCCAACACAGCGCTGTCGCAGGCCTACCCGGCCCTGGAAGGAGCCAAAGGGATGGAATCAAGGTCGCTGCTTCATGTCCCAGACATCACCATTACGTCCCTTCAAGCCGTGAAGGAAGCGGGACAGGACATCGTGCATGCTGGGACAAAGACGGGCCAGATCTTGAAGGTAGATTAGAGTTTTAAAGTTATCCTACTTGGTTTAAAAATGAAAGTGAAATGGTGATGGGGAGAGAGCATGAAGAACCTATGGCACAAAACCTGCCTGCGAGTCAAAGTAACAATTTTGAAATGATGCATTTTTGCTGTGAAACTTATTAGTATGATAAGGACTCTTGCAGTGTTGATGTGATCAAGGGAGACAGACCCAAATAGGTCCTGTTCACGTTTCCTGGCCCATCTTCACACTGCCTGACCTTTCATTCATACTTTCTCAGACTCTTCTACTTTGGAGGGGCGTCACGTTGTCTTGCCTCCAGTTACATCAGTGCCGATGTCACGTGTTCTATACTAAACGACACAGCTTTCAAAACACCCTAGAACATGTAGAATTGACCCAAACCCCTCCTACCCACAGCCTCACCCTAGGTCACACAAGAGACTCTTTTCAAAGAAAGCAGTGCAATGTGACACCCCTCTGACCTAGATCAGAGAGTGTGCAGATGGACCCAGAAATGTGAACAGATCCCCCAAATACTGTTCCGACTAGCGAGGAAGTCAGTGGGCAACTACATCGTTGATGTGCCGGGTTGTGCCTTTTATAACTCACACAGAACCCACAACCTGATCCCCTTTTCTGATCTGTTCTGTGCAGGCTTTTCAAAATCATAGATAGGGTTCAGTCCATCACCTTTAGCTTTTCTCCTTCACATCAGCCTTAGGGTTTATCATAGAAGGATAAAATGCTACAGAAAGTAGGTCTGCGAGCTTCACAATATAACAAACACAAATGTGAACTTCATCAGCACATACGTAAATCAAACAAAGCCACAAGAATGCACGAGATCACTTAACTGACAGATCCTGAAGTAGCCACTCTGATGTCTTGCTAGTGGAATGAAAAAAGCTCTCTATGCCCGCCTGTACACAACCCAGAAATGCCAAGGACCGTAACTCGAGAATTTTATATGACACTGTGTTGACAGTTCAGTTCCCTGGATGTGAGCATTCCCAAAGTGAAAATAACATGATTCTCAAGAGACTTTCGGAATCTGTCGCTGGAGTAGCTAAATTTTATGGCTGTCACCTCCATGTTGTGGACACCTAGGTGATCCTGGGAATTGAAGTTTTGTCTCGAGCGACCTCATTTTCTTAATCCGTTTTGGCTGACCGCAGTGTAGAGATGTCACTGAAGATGATGATTTATGGCCACTCGAGACTTGTGCGAATAGCAAGACGATTAGTTAACCTCATTACACAGGGTACCATCAATATGGAGACTCTTCGCTCGCTGGTGAAAGGGGAGAGGGAGCTAATATGGGCTTATTCTGAATGCTGTGATGTCGAACCTTCCGCCCACTATTTCTTCCAGAAGTCAAACCCCTCATTTAGAGAGATCAGAAACAATTTGGAAAACAATCACAGGTTATAACCATGAAAAAGATTTCCTTAATCACCTGAACAGAACATATCGAGTCAGAGTTTTTCCTTATGTACTGGACATTACAGACTCAACACAAACTCTCATATAAATGAGGTATGAGCCAAACATTTCTCTGCCAGTGTCTTTGTACTGAACAGACTCAGGAACATGTCTTGCAAGATCATCCTCTCTTGGTGGAGCTGCGAAGCAACATGTGGCCACACCCAGTAGACCCGACAACGAAGCTCTGGGGAAACCTAAGAGACCTTGAGAGGACATCCCAGTTTATGGCCCACAATGGATTAAGCACACGGCCAGATATCACTCAAGAAGAAGAAGAAATCTTTACTCAGATGACCCAGATGATTAATGTATACCACTTGATGATCATGTTGAATTTATACCAACCTTCCTTTTAATTTTTAATTCACCACTGAACTTTTTATTGTATTCTGTGTTTTCCATTGCTTGAGCAGATTCTATTGGGCAGGCACCAAGCCACAGAGGTGAAAAGACTGTACTTGGGTCTCCCGGAGCCAGTTCTAGAAATTCTAAACTCTCACATTCCAGAGAAACTATATGTACTCACCACAACCAAGGTAGGAGATCTGTGTACAGTCACAACATTATATAGTGCTAGATTCAAATCACAGAATTCTGTAATATTACATTTATAATCATAACATTCTCTAATGTCAGATTCTTAATCGCAACATTCTGTTATGTCACATTCTTGAATTGCAACATTCTCTAATGTCAGATTCTTAATCACAACATTCCCTAATATCAGATTCCTAATCACAACATTCCCTAATGTCACATTCTCACACCAAAATTTTCTCTAATTTCAGATTATTAATCACAACATTCTGTAGTGCCAGATTCAAATCACAACATTCATTAAAGTCAGATTTAAATTACAACATTTTCTAGTGTCAAAATAATAATGAAGCATTCTCTAATGTCAGATTCATAATCACAGTATTTTGTAATGCCATCTGTTCAGTCATAACATTCTGTAATGCCATCTGTTCAGTCATATTCTGTAATGCCATCTGTTCAGTCATAACATTCTGTAATGCCATCTGTTCAGTCATAAAATTCTGTAATGCCATCTGTTCAGTCATATTCTGTAATGCCATCTGTTCAGTCATAACATTCTGTAATGCCATATATAACATTCTGTAATGCCATCTGTTCAGTCATAACATTCTGTAATGCCATCTGTTCAGTCATAACATTCTGTAATGCCATATATAACATTCTGTAATGCCATCTGTTCAGTCATAACATTCTGTGATGCCATCTGTCCAGTCATAACTTTCTGTGATGCCATCTATACAATCACAGCATTTTCTTATTCCATGGATACAGTCACATAATTCTAATACCATTTCTAAAATCTCAGCAGTTATGTATCAGATGGTCTCAGCGAACTTTTGGATGTTTTCTCCAGGTTATATTAGTGTGTTGGAAAATGAGCAGGCAGATAGACTGGCTATCTGCCTGGCTGTGCACCACTTGGTGGTGAATTGATGTATGACCAGTTAGATATTGTGAGGGCCCTTTGGGAGCGTGTAAACAGTGCGGAGTCACAGATAGATCATTACGGTCTAAGGAGAATGGCGCTGCGAGAAGTTACCAGGGGATCTGGCCGACACTCAACACTCAGGGGAAGAATGAGACGGATATACAATCAGACAGTTACTGGTACCATCGGAATTGGAACTCTTTGCTTGCGGTTGAAGATGGGGACTGAGCACTTATGGAAATGTCTCTAGTGCTGTGATGTTGATCCTTAATTTGAAATTCTCAGCTAACCTTTTCTGTGTACCCTCTAGGCATACCTGCTTCAGACCAATCACTGTGACAGTCTTAACACCTGCGATGACTGCATCGATGGAATAGACCCACTGTGTGGATGGTGTGTCATGGAGAACCGCTGCACAGTGAAACAATCCTGTCCTGCCTCAGACTTCAAGCCCCACTGGTTGTCTGCAGCCAAGGACACCTGCTTGCATATCTCAAATGTAGATCCTAGCATCATCAGTTACCAGACCCTCCAGAACACAGCTCCGAGAGATAAGGTGAGAACTGGTGCACTAGTTATCATCATTATCATCATCATCATCATCATCATCATCATCATCGTCATCAAGGGCCTTGCCAGCTGGCTTACACGTTCATGCATCTCCACAGATCTGTGTCTTTAATGTTCTGGATCAGTTCCAGTGGTGATATTCCTTTGCTTCTTGTCTTAAGCCATCCATCATCATTTCTCTTGGTCTGCCTCTGCTTCTTCCAGTGTCACAATATTTTATGTGCTCCTTTTCTCATCTCATGACCAAACAACTGTGTTTGTTTCCTTCCTATTATTGTATATAATGTTCTGCTTTCATCAGCCATTTGCAGGCAATCATTGTTGAACTAATACAACACTCTTTTTATGTGTCATTTCTACTCTGTTCAATGTACCCTTCTCCTTGGGCATTAGGTTGGAAGTTTTTTGACAATCTCTTCTTCTTTCTTCTTTTGTTCTACTGCTAATGATGTGAAGCATTGCAAAGATAAGTTAGATGTAGTTTTCTGTCTTTTGCTAGTTGTATAGCTCCTGGTAATGTCATATTGTGTTTCGGTAGTTTCTCTTTCACCCCATCCACCCAAGTCTTTCATGGTGGACCTCTTATCTTGGGACTGCTATTCTCATGTAATATGCTGTAGCTGCTAGCTGATTTTGTTCTTTTCTGATCACCTGACTATTTTGATTCTTTTATGTTCTATGAAATATAAAATACCGGTACTGCCTACCATTGTTCTTAGTTCTTTGTTGTTGAATCTCTTCTGGTTTTCCCCACCTCATTTCTTATACATCTCATCTCTCATGGTGTAATTTTGCGTCCGGGGAAGGGAGGTCTTGAGACATGGCATCCACCTCGAGTGTTGGAGGTCCCCAGTTCAGGCTGGGGTTATTTCAATTAGTAATTTCCCTTGTCTCTGGCTAGTAAGATCGGATGACCTTGCAATCATGGCACACGGGTAGTATCCCATTAGTGCTTTTATTCTTCTAACTCAAGTCTGAAATACTTTGGGTAGATTTTAAACTCCACCATTTGCCTGGGCAGTGCTGTTAGGCTATTCTTTTCAATTTCTAACTGACAAGGGATTTTTTACATGCACAACAATGCAAACGGGCGTCCGATCTCACTACCCAGAAACCAGGGGAAATTACTAGAAGTTCAAGTCCACATGAAAAAATACCAGCCCTTACTGGGGATTGAACCTGGAACCTCTAGCACTCGAGGAGGACACCATGCCTCGAGACCACGCAGCCCCTCCAGAATTATATAAAGATACATAAAGAGAATAATCATAAATAGTAACAGAGTGAAGCATTAAATGAAATACATTCTCTGGGCTTGAAAATTCGATTTTTTGGGTGACTGAAAATGACTAAATCCATGATCTTTATCACTGAGGCTGACGGGAAAATATGTCAGCTTTGATTTAAAACAGCTATTTGGTTCACGTGAAAACCCCCTAAAATGCCATGCTATATTCATCCTGACCTCCTGGATGTTTGCGCAGGTGCAAGTTCAGCCATTAGTATTATCTATGCATATTGTAAACGCATCACTTTAGACAAGTCAGAAAAGTGGCATTTATGGGGATTTTGATCCAACCTGAGATGTCAGTTTTGCAGCTTCTCTAAAGATGGGTTTTGTTACAGTTGGTTTTTAACAAAGGATTGCTTACCCTCAGCTGGAATACCTGTTTTGTTAACTGTTTTTTTTAAACAAAAGATTATTTTGAACATTTGTTTGTTACAGTTGCTGAAGTTCTCATTGGAATCAGTACTACTGACGCCCTCTAGTGACCTAGATCTGGGTTGTATGTACAAGTCTGGAGAGAAGCAGCACCGGACTCCAGCATCTATCTCTAACGATCGGCATGTAACTTGTCCACTCCCTGAGATGGATAAAATTTCTCAGATTTCCAAGGGTAAGGGTGAGTAAGGTTAATGTTGTGCCTTGATGTGCTGTATTCTGCAGTTGATAACATCTGTGACAAACTGGCAGATGAAAAGACAGGTTTGTGACAAACTAGCAGATGAAAAGACAGGTTTGGGACAAACTGGCAGGTGAAAAGACAGGTTTGTGACAAACTAGCATGCATACTGCATCCTGAAGATAGGTATATGACAAACTGGCATGTATGCTGCATCCAGCCATAGATATTCTCTGTGAAAAACTGGAATGTGTGCCTGTTCTGCTGAATATAATATTTTTTGACAAACTGGCATAGGCGCCTTGTACCGTTGTAGATAGTCTGTTTGACAAACTGGCATGTATGCTTGTTCTGTTTTAGATAGTCTGTTTGACAAACTGGCATGGGCGCTTGTTCTGTTGTAGATAGTCTGTTTGACAAACTGGCATGTTTTGTTGTTTTATGATGGGTAATCTCTTTGACTCTTAGGTATGCCTAATCTAACACAAAAAACATTGTTGGCAAAGTGCTTGGTTGAATTAAAAAATTCATACAAAATATCTGGATGGAACACTAACCTGCGAATTCCATGGTTTGTTCTCAAAAATCATTTATGGGAAAGGTAATACACTGAACTGACTAAAAGGCTTTAAAAAAAAAGATGAGAAGGAGAAGAAAAAAACCACACACAGACACAAGAACAATCGGACATTATGGCAGCAGCCTTCATCAACAAAAACTACAACAGCCTCTAATATCTGGCTGCTGCCTAAATTTCATGTTGTTCTTATAAGCCACACCCCGTCACCTTCCCACTTTTGTGAACTCCTTCAGCATGAAGCAGTGCATGATTTATATTTTACCTCCTTCTGCCAGATTTCTTTGTTATATTAGCACAGTCTTTACTACTTGCTTATTTAACTCTTTTGCCTGTTATATTAGCACAGTCTCTACTAGTTGCTAATTTAGTTCTTCTGCCCGTTCTATTAGCGCAGTCTTTACTAGTTGCTAATTTAGTTCTTCTGCCCGTTCTATTAGCACAGTCTTTACTAGTTGCTTATTTAACTCTTTTGCCTGTTATATTAGCACAGTCTCTACTAGTTGCTAATTACAGTGGGGTGCAATTTTTCGTTTTTTTGAAGCCCCACCCTGGCTTTTGCTGGGGGCCCTGTATATAACTGGGCGACAATTGCGGCCATAACGGCTGAAAGGGATTTCTGAGACCTCTCCACGGGTGATCCTCATCCACATGTGACTAAAATGTAATTTGTAGTTTCACATTTTGCTTTGATTTGGGTTGTGATTATGATGGAACCTGTACTACAAATAATTAGACAATCTTACTAACATTGTGTCATTAATAAGGTGAATATGTTGTTTCCTTTGTGTAAAAAGTATTGCAAGAAGTATGAAACCAGAAATGTCCATATTTGTGTATAATTCTGCTTCTGCTCTGTCGCATATATTAGTTTGTTAGACATTAGACAGTTGCTGAACTTTGAGGACATAGTGTAAAGCCATGTGGATGTGGAAAACAAGGGGAAACTACCACATTTTTATCCTTCGAAACTCATTATGGAAGCAGCATTCAAAGCCAATGATTAAGCACCAGCAAGGAAATCAAAATTTAAATTTTGAGAGCATGCATCTTCTCCTTAGCAACATACGGATATGAGTCCTGGACTATCTCCCAGTCCTTGAAGTCATCCCCAAAAGGGATAGAATTCTTTGTTATTTGAAACCCCACCCTAGCTTCTGCCAGGGGTCCTGAATATAGCTATATGGGGTTTCTGGGATCACTCCACAGGCAATCCTCATCTGCACTCTTAAGAAAGAAAATAAGGCCCTTTTAGATGAAATTCTATAGAAGGATTCTCAGAATACCATGGACAAAGAAGAGAAGAAATACTAACATTTTAAAAGATCTTATCAGGGAAAATTGGCTAATAAACAGTATCTTGACTAGAAAGCTTAAATATCTTGGTTATATCAAGCGCCATGGCGGATGGAAGGGTACCAGGAAGGAGGGGCAGGGGCCGACAAACAAGAAGATGGGCACAAGATATGTAAGTGACTCATTGAATATGAAAGTACATGAGGTGGGAGAGCTGGTGAGAAACCAAGCTTTTTTTCAAACAGACTGTGATGAGAGCAACGTTCTAGAAACAACCTGCTACATGATGATGATGATGATGAGACATAAGACTGAATTCATATCTGAGTTACTGTTAACATGTGTAACATTTTGTTAACATGTGCAACATTTTGTTAACATGTGCAACATTTTGTTAAAATTTCAGATCATGAGCAAGTCTCTGTACATTTCCATGTCAAAGGGAGGTCAATTGTTACAAGAAGTGTTTCTGTCTATGACTGCAATGTTCACACTTCGTAAGTAAAGTTAATCCTTCAGATGTGTTTGTTGAAACTCTTACACAAGTATTTTGGGTTAGTTGATGCAGATTTTTACAATAAGAAAAAGACAAACATTGTTCTTTGGCCACATAATGAGAAGAGAGACATTGGAGAACATTGTGACAACTGCAAAGATGAGTGGAAAAAGGGGTAGAGGCAGGCCAAGAGAGAAGATGCTGGATGGGCTAAAATGATGACATGGAGGGAATATAATCAAGAGACCTGTTCCAGGCAACCAGAGATCATGATCTGTGAAGATGCATGAGCACCTATGCCAGTTAGCAGGGCACATGATGATGATGATGCAGATTGAATGGCAATTCCGAGGGGTGATGTTTACATCATGACTACAGGAATACTTAACCACCAAGATGACAGAAATCTCAACCATCCAGATGACCAGAACGATTGCAGAAACAAACCCTGAGGTTCTCTAATCTCTAAGAAATATCTTCAGAAAAAGATTCATGAAGCATATTTGTTTTCAGTATTTGTCCAGTGCCCAGTATTTGTCTAGTGTCCAGTATTTTTCCAGAGTCCAGTATTTGTCCAGTGTTCAATATTCGTCCAGTTTTACAATTATCCAAACATTTTGGACACTGGATTCTCATTAATTGCCCAAGGAACATCTTTCCCTTTGTTTGTGTGTGATCACATCCCTGATATTTATAACAGTGTGAGTTATATAAAATAGGAGGACCATACTTTTTAATTTTCACGGGGACGGTATTTTTGTGTGTGTGTGTGTGTGTGTGTGTGTTATTTTTCTTTTTAAATTAAAAAAAAATTAGGCCCAGAGAAGAAAGTCAAAAAAAAAAAGGTGGCCAGGTTTTACTTCCCTTTCTATTTCAGATGTGAAAGCTGTGCACGCAGCACTTTTGGCTGCAAATGGTGCTATGTTCGTGGGAAATGTCTGGAGCCACGTGCTGGTTGTACAAATCTTGATGGAAAAACAGTAAGCAGTGCTTTTTCATTTTTAAAATGTCAAGTGCCAATATGAAATGATTGAGCAGACTTTCATCGTTATTCTTGGTCTTTGTTGTACACTAATACATATCAACATCATCATGTAGTGGGTCCTTTGCAGAATGTTGCTCTCATCATGGTCTGCCTAAAAGAAACTAAGTTTCTCATTAGCTTTCCTGCCTCATGTACTTTCATATTCAAGGAGTCACTTATATCCTGTGCCCATCTTCCTGTTGGTCGGCCCCTGCCCCTCCTTCCTGGTACCATGTCTTCTGAATTTTTTTCAATCTGTCATGGCGCTTGATATGACCAAAATATTTCAACTTCTGAGACAAGATGCTGTTTATTAGCCAATCTTCCTTGATGTTCAGATCTGTTGTATTTTAGTATTTTTTGTGTATGATATTCTGAGAATCTTTGTAAAGCATTTCAGCTCAGAAGCCTCTATTTTCTTTCTTAAGGACTGGATTCTATGAATGTATGTTCAGCGTCATGAAGTAAATTATTTTTTTGTGATGTCGTTGATGTGGTCATAGATCAGTGCATCAGTTGACATTTCCATTGGATCTGCTTCTGTAGTTATTCTAAGTTGACTGAAAAAAAAAAAAGGAAGATTTTGTTGCTTTTGATTTTGCCCATCAAATGTATTTGTCCAGGTCTTGTTTATCAATTTCATTTGTCCAGGTAGTTATAAGGTTCTGCTTCTTGCTCTTCTGACTACCTTGACCATAGACACATCGTGCTGATGTAGAGTTTCTCTGATGTTATCTTTCCATGGTATTCTTGGTCTGCCTTAAGCTTTGCATTCCTCTCCTCTCTTGGTATCACTGCCTTGTCATTACAATTTTATTTGCTGTTTTTATATGTAATTTAGTACTGCTTATGTACTCTGACTATTTCTCCTGAGACTTCATTCCCGATTTGATCTCTTCTGGTCACTTCTGCAGCCTTTCTCAGACATCTTATTGGCAACTAGACTACAGCTGGTGTAGTTCCAAATTAAAACTCATAGGATGGACAAATAACTGAGACTTTTGCAGTACATTAGGCCTATTCAGCTAAGTTCACTAGTGGGGCTGCGTTGTCTGGAGGCATGGTGTCCACCTAGAGAAGTAGAGGTTCCAGGTTCAATCTAGGAAGGGCTTGGATTTTTTCACGTGGACTTGGAATTCTAGTAAATCCCCCTGGTCTCTGGATAGTGAGATCATACTCAAGTGTGCATTGTTGCGCACATTAAAAAAAAAAATCCCTTAGTTAGAAATTGAAAAAATAAGCCTAATGGCCTTGCATGGGCACAATTTGGAGTTTGAAATCTACCCAAAGTATTTCAGGATCCTCGCCGGTGCTACAGAGCCTATGCTTTGTGCTGACCTTCTTGGGACTCAGGCTTGAGTTAGAAGAAGAACAGAGCAGTTATGGGTTACACCCATGTGCCGTGATGTTGATCCATTGTTCAAACCTCAAACTAAGTTTACTGAGGGACCAAACTTTTGTAAGAAGAGATCATCATGGGCCAGAAGTCTGAGCCCCAGCTTACAAAACGTCATGAATACAATACATCTGGCAATGATTCAAGGGCCACTCGCTAGCCTCCGCAAGAGAGATGTGACCCGTGTCCTGCCAGTTGGATAGCCCTGCAGTACATCAATGCACAGTAAGAACAAGAATCTGAAATATTGTCTACCATTTGCTGAAGGAGATTGAGCAAGGATCCTGAAATACTTTGGGTAGATTTCAAACTCCAAATTGTGCACATGCAGTGCCGTTACTTTTTTCAATTTCTAACTGCCAAGGGATTGAGTGGTGAAGCAATTTATTAGTAACTGTATTGCTACAGATGAAGTGTAGTGTGTAAATGGATGACTAATCTGTATTACGTTATTATCATCTTATCTACCTTCATTTGCAAGTTTAATATTTTTCAGTCATCATGGATAGATATGGCTGATAGTTGCCCAAAAATCTGGACACAGTCAAAAGATTCTGGCATTCTTGTCCATTCAGGTCAACAGAAGCAAATCGCTGTACGGGTAATTAATCTACAGGTGGGTTTCTTCAAAGTTGCCATCATTGATTATAAAGTAATTTTTTGTAACATTCAGAACCTTTTTAATGTTTACTGGTTGTAAAATATGACGGAAGGTTGTTCTCCCCCTCTAAAGGAGACTGTTCTTGTTTTTATGTGCAAATCAATTTTACAGGCATATTTGTATGCAGAGTGTTGGTTCCTTGCCTCTCAAGCAGGTGAACTTTGACTGAAAGAATCCACCCTAGTTAATCATTTCTTATCACATGCTTGTGGGGGGGGGGGGGGGGGATGAGTTTAAGCCCACACAGGGGAATCTTAAATGAGTGTCCAGTATTCGTCAAGTGTCCAGTGTTTTTCCAGAGTTCAGTATTTGTCCAGTGTCTGGTGTTCATCCGATGACCAGTATTTGTCAAGTGTCCAGTATTTGTCAAGTGTCCAGTATTTGTCCAGTATTTGTCCAGTGTCCAGTATTTGTCTGGTATCCAGTATTTGTCAAGTTTCCAATATTCATCCAGAGCCTGGTCCAGTATTTGTCCAGTTTTACAATTATCCATACACTTTGTAAATTGACCAAAGAAATCTGTCCTTTTTGTGATTACATCCCTGATATTTACAACAGTGTGTGAGTTATATAAATTAGGATGACCATACCTTCCCTTTTCTTAGGGACAGTATCTTTTGTTTGTTTTTTAAATTTGTGAGGATACTTCACTAAAAAATAAAAAATGCAGATTGTCCCTACTGACGGTATCGAAGCAGCCTTCTAGGCCTATCTGAAAAATGGCACTGTCTTGTCACCCTTTGATAAATGTTACAATGTTTAAGAATTATTCTTATCAGTGACCGGGCCACCCATTCGCTGGTCGGCAGGCGGCTTCATCATCAGCCGGGACAATATTTGGGTTTTGATTGCATCAACACTGCAAGAGTCCTTTTCAGGGCTACTTGGTGGCGAGCATTGATAAGCCATGTTATATTGCGCACATAAAACTGGTAACAATTATAACCAAAAGTTCCCCTCTCGGAAAATGTTGGTTGAATGTGATGATTTTTTATTTTTCGCAAAGCAAGTCAAGTCAAATCAAGAATTATTCTTCAGCTGTATACAACAAGATAAGAAGAACTCCACAGGGGAGCATGTACAGCAGGGGTCCACCAATCATCAGTAGAATGATTCTTCGTTGACGATTATTTCGGCCCGTTACCATACCTGTACAATCTCGGAAGGTGGACCCGTCTGGGACATGACTTCCAGGCCTCGATCTTTCCCTGCTGCACTTTACTGGGTATTCTCGGAAGGGACAGGACGATATGGTGATTTGTAACAAGTGTTGTGAGAATTATTGATATTGTCACTGCGGTAGCAAATTAGATCAGTCGACTAACTTACTACCATGGTGACAAGCTTTTGGTTGGTTCATTGGACAGATGTTAGACTTGGCATTTAGACTGGCAGTCAACAGAGGGACATTGGCAGACATTTTGGACACTTTGGCTTTTAAGTGATAAGTCGTTCTTTTCCACCAGAGACTCAGATGAGCCTACTGAGGCCCGTCCCCCATGACGTTCCATTGTGTCCAGAGCCAGCAGCTTGCTCCAGTTGTTTTAGCGACCGTTTGCGCGTCAGATTTGAGTGTGATGTTGACTCATTGGATGGATTTTCTTTTCCTAACAAGGGACAGACCTGCAGGACATGTTCCATGGTTTGTTTTTAGAAATGCCAAAACCTTGTCGGGAATGATAAATTCGACCTACAGGATCGAAGCAGTAAGAGAAAATGTGGAACACTAGTAAAAATCTCAAGTGCACCTATGTGCTGGTATAGATGCATACAATTGTTCCTGAAGAAGAGGACAGAGAGGAAGAAGAAGAAAAAGAAGTACAAACAAACAACATGAATTATTCGATACTGCAACCGGGATATTTCATTGACCAGCTTACTTTTTGTCTGCAAATCTGCCAGCTAAACAGATTCTCAGAAAGCAATAAAATCCTTCTTCAGTTGAATCCCGGCTCACTGCGGCATACCAGGATATGAGTTAGTAGACAGACTTGCAAAAAATGGAACAAAGGAGGAACAATACACTCATTCATTGTCATTACCAATGATGAAAACACTCATCAAGGGAAAATACAAGGAGTTGTGGAGAGAACAAACTAACAGTAAGCATCCATAAGACTCTCTCAACAGACTCAACAGGAAGCAGCATACAACAATTTTCCTTCTAAGAACAGGACACTGCAGGCTCAGCTACCACATGCATAAAATAAAGATTGTACAATCCCCACAATGTGCCTGTCAAACAGGACCACAACACACCTGAGCACATTCTGCAGACCTGCCCACTCTACCTACAACTTAAAAAATACACCTGGCCTCAAGAGCAAAGTGTGCAGAGCAAGCTGTGAGGAACCATGAAGGACCTGCTGCAGACTTGAGAGTTCATAGAGGCAACCCACCTGATGGTTTGACCTGAGCATACAAAACCGCATGTCAAGAAGAAGAAGTCTGCAATTTTACTCATTGGCCATGTGTTGTAACTCCCCTTGAAGTGGAGATTACAAAAATAAACCAATCTACGTTCCAAGATTGTCTAAAATGAGTACTGAAAAGTGTTTTGAAAAACAAATATGGCCATAATGTAAGACCAGTGCCAGACATGGTCGCTCACAATAAACAAGAAAAGAAAATTAGTAACAACTGAAATGAGATCTTTGATAAATTCTACAGGAGTGATCAGAAGAGATAAAATCAGGAGTGATGTAATTGGAGAAAAAGGTGCCACAGAACTAATTCTAAATTATCTACAAAGACAGCAGATCAAATAGTTTGCCTACCTACAGAGAATGCCTACTGATGCCACACAAGGCATACACCAAAAGGGGAGAAGGACATAGAGCAAGAGGTAGAACAAGATGGAAAGATAACATTAGAGAGAAACTCTACAACAGCACAATGTGTCTGTAGTCATGGCGGTCAGAAGAACAAGAAGCAGAACCTTATAGCTCCTTCAACACCTGAAGCGGTAAAAAAGACAGTGAAGGGGAAGTCAGATATTGACTACATCATCCACTGTTATTTAGTCTTCTATAACAGGATACAATTGATACCCCACCCCAAGGCTGGTAAAGGTCCATTACTTATATTACACATGTCAAGTTGTCTTCATGTCAAAAGAGGTATATCATGGTCTGAACGAATGAACAAACAAACTTTTACTTCCAAAAGGTTACAAATGGGGCACGCAGGCCCATCTTACAAACAAAATAATTCCCGTCCAGGTGATATGATTATCTATACGGATAGCTATGCATTTAAAATGAACAGCTATATATTATATGTATGCATACATTCCAACAGCCTGACCAAACAACAAATGTGAAGTGCACGTTTGCCCACTCTGGACACAGCCAAATTGTGAATGCAACAATCACATCCTCTAGTTTGACTTGTGATGCTCTCATGGTAATATGCCTCTTTGTATTTTCATATTATAAATATATATATTTTGTCCAGATAGATCTGCAAACACTTGGTGTTATCAAATGGAAAGAGATGGCCAACCAGAGAGATGAGTGGAGGCGGGTGACATCTGCAGCAATGAACATCAAAGGCTCAGAATGCTGAAGAAGAAGAAGTGTTTTATATTCAAGTGTCCTTTTGATTATAGTAAATTTGTTTCACTACCTGTTTTGCATATTGATAGATTTTGCATCTGGCCATATCTGTAGGACAGAAAGAAGCAATCAGATTCTGTACTGACCATAATTACCTCCCATTTGTTCAACAGAGGAACATAATATGAAACGGTAAAATCCAGTTACATATTTGCTACATAGAAAGAAAAAGAAAAGCAGATAATATTTGCTAGAGAATGAAATTAAATTTACATATTACCTGCAGAAGTTTGCAGTGGAGAAAGCACATTTGACCTAATTTGTTTTAATTATTTGTTTTGCTGCGGCCAAAATGGAGGTTGACTGCAGTGAATCATGTGAATTATAACTGCTGTTTTTTGGAATATTAAATAAATGGGGAGCTGCAGTCTTTTGTATGGTTCAGCTGTCATACCCCTGTCAAAAACCCATGAGAAAAATGAATTTTTTTTAAATAAACTATGGGAGAATCAATAACTTCAGGTTGATTTGCATAAAAAAGGAAAAAAGCGGAGGAGAACGAATAGGAGGAAGTAATAATAACAGCAGCAGCAGCTCAGTTTGTGGTTCATAATGAAAGCTTGGTGACACCAGTATTTAGCTAGCACTACCATTTTGACGCGCGGCGTCCGTGGCTAAGGCGTTGCGAGTCCGACTCGTAAGCCAGCATACCGCGATCGAAACCCACTGCAGGCTGCGTGGATTTTTATCGTGGTATGGGACGTCGCAGGTCGACCCAGCCTAAAATGGGTACCAGGATGGGCTGTCCTGGGAAAGTAAAGACAGCCGGCGTAATGCTGACCACATTACCCACAGAGTGCTGATGGTCTGTAAAAATATGGGACGCTCTGCCCATATGCCCGATGCGCCGAAAGGCGTGAAAAGGGAACTTTACTTTTTTATTTTTTACTTACCATTTTGACATTCAGTATAACCAAACTGTTTCAGTTTCCGTGATAGGATCTGATTTAGAGTTCTAGCCAAACTATGTGAGTTTCCATCTGATCTTATCTGATTTAGAGTTCTAGCCAAACTGTTTCAGTTTTCATGATCTCATCTGATAAGAATTTTAATCACACTTGGCCAGGATTGCAGGGATTGGCCAGTGAGCACTGCAGTATCAGAAATTCAAGAACTGGTTCATAATAATTCTCATCCAGGTGATGTTATTATTTATACAGATGGCTCTGCGTTGAGAGGTTTCACTGCAAAAGCAAATGGATGACACTTAGTGGAAGATAATTTTACCATATAGTACTACAACATCTATTCTGCCACTCTGCAAGCAACTAACAACTGATACTACTACCTATGCAAATCAAATTTTAAAATCAAGCATACATTATTTTGAGACTTGAGTTATAATTGGACACATGTTTATCAGGTTTATTGCTGTTTACAGTTTAACTTTGACGAAGAAAGCCCATATGCTGTTGCTGATTTTAAAGTGACATGGGGTCCATTGAATCTACCATTGGATAACCCAAGTTTAATACAAGGTACTATTTAATTTTAACGAATTTTGAAATCTGAACACAGAGAAATATAATAAATGGCCATAAAAGTGACAGATAATTCCTAACGAAACCTGGCATAGAGGTGTGAGTTACTGAGATTTGTTTAACAACAAACAAGTCACTTTTTAAAAGTGAGTCGACCTGCTTTTTAAAATTGTTTTTAATTATTGAGAAAATCTTTCTAGCTATTTTGAAAATATTGAAATATTGTGAAGCAATACCATAATCTAGTTTTTTTCCTTGCTGCCTTCTCGTTCTCCTTTCCCTCCTTTCTTCTCTTCTTCTTCTTCTCCCCTCCTGCTGCTGCTGCATTTGCTGCTGCTCCACCTTCTTCTGTTTTCCTTCTCCTCCTCCTCCTCCTCCTGCTGTTGTTGCTGCTGCCCCTCCTCCTTCTTCTTCTTTTTACCTTCTCATCCTTCTTCTTCTTCTTCTTCTGCTGCTGCTGCTCCTCCTCCCTCCTCCTCAGCAAAGAAGCAAAGTATTGACTGGGAGAAGGGGAGGCAGAGATGTCAAAATCTTCTGTGAGCCATTTCTATTGCATTGTGTAATTTGGTGTCCATTTCTCTACAATTGTTCTTGATGCTATGACTCCATCTTAAGTGTCGTAGTCCCCTTGCTGTGTGCACATTATCTTTCTTCACCATGGCTGTCTGAGGTAGTTTGTACTAGATGAGGTAGCTTGTACCTGATCATTCTGAACAGATGACTAAACCATTTGGTTTTTTGCTTGTCTTATGTGCCTGTGTAACACACTGGCATTACTATAATTATTGCTTTTTTTACTTTATATTTGTTTTATATATTTTGCTATAAACATAACATGCTTTATGGATAAAATACTTGTTGTTCATCCATCACAAGTGATGAAGACCACTCCTTCTTTCATCCGTCATGAAACTATATTTGATTGTCTGTGGGTCTGGAGATGATTTATAAGCCAAATAAGGGGCCTGGAAGGATCTAGAGCAATGGGGACAGGGAACAGTGTCTGTAGGTAAGGGGCCAGTTATAAGGGTCTATCTAGCCTGTCTGCACTGTTCAGCAGCAATTTTAATGCCTCACAAATCTCTGGGCTGTTTCGGGTAGACATTCCCCATATAGTCCGGTCTTGTGCAGCAACCTCCGAGGTGTCCGGGTTTATATTGAAAGCTTTAAGTGATAACTTTAGTGTGTCCTTGAAACCTTTTTTTATGGCCACCATGAAAGCTTCTACTTTCTTGTATCTCGCCATAAAAGATTTTTTTTGCAAGCCGATGTTCTTGGAAACGGAGGAGATGACCTGCCCATTGAATCTGTGACTACATCAGGATGGTATTGATAAAATACCATGGTTGTGTGAAAGATGAGTATTCGGAAAGGTCAAATGTTATTCAGGCCTGCATGTGTAATTTTTTCACCCTTTAAAAATAACATTTGTTCGTTCAAATTCACATAGCTATGAAAGACATTTTAAGGTATAAGCATTTTTCTGTGGTTTTACAGAAGAATGCTTAAAATACCTTGGACAGCCAAAAAAGAGCAACCAAGACGTTTTGAAAGCCCGAAGAGCCCGAAGACAACTTATCACAGACATCAGAGACAGTCATCATTTTTCGGCCATGTTATGAAAAGAGGGAAAATGGAACATGTTGTGACCACTGGAAAGATCTATGGAAGGAGGGATAGAGAAAGACAATGAGAGAAAATTCTTGACAGTCTTGTTGCAATGCATGGAGGTGTGTCAGCACACGAACTGATACATGCTGCAGGAGATCATAGATTGTGGAGAGGCACCATTGCCCACACCAGTCACCAATGCACCTGATAATGATGATGAAAGACATTACTTTTTCCCCCAGAAAATTGTTGCAATTACTGATTACATTTCTGTAAATTTCTTTCAGTGCGGGTCTACAAATGCCAGCACATGGTCAGCTATTGTGGTCAGTGTCTGTCCATGGATGCGGAGTATGAGTGCGGCTGGTGTGAGCAGTCTTGTACTGACCCCACACATTGTGAGGGCAGGTGTACTTTACAGAAACACTGTGCAGGCAACTGGCTGGATCGTGCGGTCACATGCCCGAATCCACAAATCACAAGGGTTGGTGCATATTTACTTAGTTAGTCTTAGTCTTAGTCGAGGTTTCAACTTCACTTCAATCGGGTTTCCCTGTACTTGCTCCATTTTTGTGCCAGTAAAAAAATTAAATGAAATGTCCCTCACTGTCGCATTTGAAAAACTGTTGAACAAACAAATAGTCCCGGCACAATCCAAAATATGCTCATGCAGTAAATGACTAAACAGTTGCTAGAGGTGCCAAAGCTAACAGTCACCACCAGAAATGCAGTTTAACGTTGATGGAAGCAGTCAGTTACAGTAAGTTGGCTGAACACAGGTAAAATTACTACAAAAGGTATTTCACCAGACCACACATAAACCAGCTACAGGCCATATTGAATAACACGACTCAACAATTGCACAGATCAAAGGCATTCCTCATGAAAAACACAGCTCACAGTGCGACACCAAGCACTAAACTCACTGACTACCATCCATATGTGGAAACTGCATTAGAAAAGTGCATTTACTTACATTGTGTTCTGTTACCTATGTAATCTTTGTGGCAGACTGCCACTCCATCATAGGAGTCTTACTTACCTTCTGTGCCTTTGTAGCATGCTGGCATTATTGTAATTATCCTTAATATTTTTATTTCTATTCACTTTATGTAGTTTGCTATGTGCATAACATGCTTCATAGATAAAATACCGCTGCTATATGATAGGATCAGTATTTTAAAAGGCTGCCTTACTGCCTTTCTGTTTTATCTTACTGTCTTATCTTACTGTCTTGTTGTCTTATATCTTACAGTGTTGCTGTCTTATCTTACTGTCTTGTTTTCATGTATTACTTTTTTGCTATCTGAAATTACTGTCTTATTTTCTTATCTTATTATGTCATGTTACTGTCTAGGTTTCTTATCTTACTGTCTCATTATTTCATATTCCTGTTTTTTTTTTCTTCTCTTACTGTCTTATTATTTCATCTGACTGTCTTGGTTTCAGTTTAATCCAACAACGGGTCCAATCAAAGGTGCCACCTTAGTAACTGTCACGGGCATAAACCTGGGAAAGTCTTACACAGACATCAATGCAGAAGTAGCTGGGAAACCATGTGGCGTCAAACCAGACCATTACCAAGCTGCAACAAGGTAACGGTCTCTTTCACTTTTTGTTTTACTTGACAATCTGTATGTGTTTTTGCTATATTAGCTCTTTGTCTTCTCTGTGAACTAAGAAATGTATCGTGAAATTGCAAATTTAAGGATTTGGATTGGAGGGTTGGGGGTTCAGGTCCTCACTGAACCAGACTTTTTCAAAATTGACCTTGGCTTCCAGGTTGACACAGCCTTGAGTGGGTACCAGGTACAGTTCTGGGAAGTTAAGATGGCTGGCGTGATGCTGACTACATTACCCACCAAGTGCTGATTGGTCTAAAAAATATAGGTCTACCCTATATGCCCAGTACGCCTAAAGGTGTGGAAAAGGGGATGTTTATTTTTTACTTTAATTCATATTTAAAGATATCATGTTCAGCACATGAGATTGCAATGAGATGTGTTTGTACTAACTCTGCTTGCACTGGCTGTTGTCTAGGAGATGATATGTGTAGTGAATGCTCTTAGCACACATTCTACGTTGATATAACTGGGACAAGCCGACACCGACTTAGCAGTACGATACATCAGTTTATTGACATCTGAACACTTACATCGTTGTCCAGTCCTTGTCCTAGTAAACAGCTTTCACACACCACATTACGCAGACTTCAACATGCTGGTTTCTCACGCAGTCACTGACCAGAGTTTGCACAGATGATCTGGTTCTTCTCCTTGACATCATACAGACTGGCCTGGCTGGTCTTGGCTTCAAATAGATGGCGTCGTCAGGTTTTCCTCTCACCTCAGTCAGTTTCACGTTGGCATTCTCTCAATCAATCTCCCGTCCTTTCACTCCGACAGTTCAACACATACTTACTTGATCAGACTAGGGTCTGACTTATACTCCGTATTAGTTTCACGTGGCAACACGTGGTGGTCCTTTACTTCCATGTGGCGACCTGTAGTCGATATCATCGTGTTACACGTGATAACTCGTTGTCATCACCTACCTTGAAAACCTCAGTTAATCCGAGTATCTGGCTTCTCTCAGTATTATTGTTAGCTTGGGGCTTTCCCCCCAACCTTCCCAGTCAGGGTGAAAATATCCCTCATTACAAGATGGCACTCAAAGACGATACAATTCACAACAAGCTTGCCTTTTTTACTTTTTCTGAAAATAGACTCTCTGATAACAGGTTTGTGAGATTCCAGATATCTCTTTCTACCCTGACGCTGCGAGGCATTGCAGTTGTTGAGGAAAGAATGAATGTTAAATTTAGAATTGACATCACAGCACTCTGTCCACATCTTCGGCAGCAAGCGAAGCGTTTCAATTTCAGTGGTGCCAGTAACTGCCTCATTGTACGTCCATCTCACTTTTTCCCCTCAGTGTCGAGCCTCAGCCAGATCCCCTGGTAACTCCCCGCTGCGCCATTCTCCTGAGACTGCAATGATCTGCTTGTGCCTCCGCATTGTTCACTCACTCCCAAAGGGCCCTTATAATATCTAGGTTGTCATACTTCAAGTCACCACCAAGTGGTGCAGAACCAGCCAATCTATCTATAGAAAAAAAGAAGAAAAAGGTAGTTGGTTGATCTAGCCACAAAAGCAAGGTTTTAAATAGTTTTTCATACTGAGATAACATCTTTATAAAAACCTACCGAAGGAAAAAGTTGAAAGCAAGATAGCTGTACAAGAGGTAGGATATCAAGAGATGGATGGATAGTAGTATCAGATATTGTATACCAAGGACAAGAGACAGACAGTGTTTGCTTTGGAGATTTATTGCAACTAGCCTTTATTGTGGAGATGATACTTCAATAATTAACTGATTCAAGGGGGAAAACCATCAAGGAGATGAATGGCGCCTTTGCTGTTACAACTAATAGCCTTACAATGGAAACTAGGGCTGCAACAAGGGCTTTAGAATGGCTTGGTGCTCACAAGTTCACACACAAATATGCATTCTTAGTGACTCGATGAATACGCTTTAAAAAATCCAACCTGGATCGCAACACTAAGCACTTTATGGATATCTGCCCTAACCTTTATCTTTGTGCCAGGTCATGCGGGTGTTCAAGGGATCGAGCAAGCAGACTATCTTGCTGACACTGTGGTTGCTATGGCTGGCCCAGTACTGGACAGAAGTGATGTTATCAATCCCATGAGCTGCACTTACTGTACTGGGGAGCACGCCAAAGGACATGACTCTGTATCCCTGTCTAGACTGATGGACATGGGGGTGCAGCCTGGAGCTGAAAGAAATTATCATTCCACTAAGGGGACAAGACGTTTCATTAACCAACACAGATCAGGTGTCATCAGTCGTTTTACACTTTTGGAGCTTTTGAGGAGGAGATCGGAGCACCTATGGATCTGTTCGGAGTGCTGTGATGATAATCCTTTCTAATTACTAATCACTAATTTATTTTGCTTTTCTTGCAGGTTTGTCTGCGAAGTTGGGCAAATGGATATTGAGTCTTCAGGAATTATCTCAGTGACGGTTGACAGACAATACACAGCCAAGTCTGACTCCGAGTTTGTTTTTGTGGTAAATATCATTTTCTCTTGTAGCCTGTCCTTCATTAGTGTAACTTTTTGATGTTAATTGAATAGATGGTGTGGGAAAAAAGGGAAAGCCAATGGGATATTAACTTCCTTTCTCTGACAATCTCATTAGGTGATGTGCACGTGCGCGTGCACACACAGACACGCACATATCCACGCATGCGTAAGCACACACATACGCGCGCACACACACACACACACACACACAGTTTGAATCTTCTCTTGATGTCTGATTTTGATTGCTTTCTTTGTGTGCAGGCTTCTTTCTGCATTTGCCGTTAAAAGGCAGTTGGCACGTTTTATTGTGGTTTACAACTAGACTGCGGCATCTGCACCATTTGGCCCAGTATATCTAATTTCAGCAAACTATTATTTAGTTACCTTTTATGACATGTTTGTTGGAGCAATGGGTTCTTTTCTGTTCGCCCCAAAACTCACAGGGGATGGCTGATTTGAGAATGTTTTTTTTTAGTAATTACTGTATTTTATTTTTATAATGTCTTTAACTCATTAAAAAAAATGGTTTCCCCATTTTTTAACTGAAAATACAAAGGTTTCATTGCCTTGCTACTGATCTGAGTGTTTGGTACGTACAACATTTTGAGCTGTGAATTTTACATTTATGTTTTTTTTATCGTGCTGACTGTGGTTTTGTGAACACATCATTACTAGGGTAAGTAGCATTCAATAATCAGTCGCTTAATAAGCCTTATTATTCACTGTGTGGGTTCAAGGACCCCATATTGAGAGGAAAAAAATAGACCCACGGGTTCTTAGGTAGAATGTCGTAAAAGGAAACTAATTAGTTTGCTAAAATAAAATGTATTGAGCCCAAAAGGCCAGATATCACAGCCTAACTGTAAAACACTATAATTTGTTGTGTGTGTTTACAGTAAAAAACTCTGCAATCATTTTTTGGGGGGGCCATTTTATTTCTATTTTTGAAATTTAAGTTGATTGGCATAATTTCACTCCATTATTTTTAGGATCCGATCGTGACTGCTTTAACTCCTAAAGCCGGTCCCAAGTCAGGAGGAATAACTCTCACTATAACTGGTGACCATCTGGATACAGGAAGTGACATCAGTGTCAAGATGGAAGGCGGCATGTGTGAAATCTTAAAGTAAGTGAATGGTGAATTCATGACGAAATGAATGATGATGTTAATGATGAATTTACAGTGAAGGGAATGATGGATTCATGATGAAATAAATAATAAATAAAGAATGAAGAATTAGTAAAGTATAAAAAGGTAGCAAAAAAAAACAAAAAAAAAAAAAACATGTTAGCACAGTAATCACCCAGCAGTATGTATGTATCTTCTTCTTCTTCGCGTTCCCCAGCTGTAAACTCTGGCGGAAAATTCTGGTTGTTTATCCACTTCTGGACTGCAGTCCTGTTACAGAACTTGAGTGTTGCGTGTGCATCCGGACAGATCTGACTAATTTGATTGCAGACTGTTGGTTCCTTGCCTCTCAGGCAGATGCACTCCGCCTTTGGAGGAAGCTTCCAATTAGTCGACTCTTACGACATGCTTATGGCTAGGCAGTGGGTGTGCTCTTGTTTTCCCTATAATAGGGCAGTGGAACCCACACGGGGAGTATGGATGTATAATATTTGCCATCGTCTAATACATTACTGTAGCAATGTGTTGCATGGAAATTTTAAAATAACAAGCTGTATAAACATTTTGATACTAAATCTATTCAGACACGAAGAGATGCATACAAGTTACATGTGATTTATGAAGTAACTACTGGTATTCAAAGTGATTCCAGACACTTATTAGTGCGGTGAACTGCTGCTCGAATAAAGGGAATTAAATGGTTTTAAAGAATCACTAATGTAGAGTTTTGGGAGAGAACTAAACAAGCTCCAGTGGACCAAGAGATGAAGAAAAGAGGCTGGTATTGGATAGGACACACATTGAGAAAACTGGAGAACAATATAACTAGAATGTCTTAGCACTGAAACCCACAGAGGCATAGGAATAAAGGAAGGCCAAAAGACATATGGAGAAGGGAAGTGGAGAATGAAGTTAGAAAGATTGTGAGGGCATGGAAAGAGCTGCATGTTATAGCCAAAGATAGAACGACATGACATGAGTTGGTTGAGGGCCTATGCTCCATTACGAGCTAGAAAGGCAGAAAAAAAAAAGAACTGCTGTTCCAGTTATGTTACCCAAAGTGTCTGGTGTGATTGCTGCACATGCAGTTACAATTTCTTGCTGAAGAAATGACAGTGTGGCCAGTTTTCTGTGATAAACAACATCTTTCAAGGTACCCCATTGGTAAAGGTCAAGGGATGTTAAATCAGGAGAACTTGCAGGAAACTCAGCTGCAAACACCCCTTCGTCCTGTACATCTCATTTTTCCTTAACCATCATACAAAACACAGCTACCTTAATTCAATCTAAATAAGCGGTATATATCGTGTAATGTGGCATTCGTGGCTTAGACGTT
Organism: Candidula unifasciata; assembly: GCA_905116865.2. Classification (NCBI taxonomy): domain Eukaryota; kingdom Metazoa; phylum Mollusca; class Gastropoda; order Stylommatophora; family Geomitridae; genus Candidula; species Candidula unifasciata. The sequence continues at coordinate 69,696 of CAJHNH020001144.1, forward strand.
GCGAGTCCGACTCCTAATTTCAATGTACCAGAATCGAAAACCCATTGCTGGCGGTATGGATTTTTATCAAGGTATGGGCCATCACAGGTCGACCCAGCCTAAAATGGGTACCAGGATGTATGTCATGAGGAAGTAAAGACGGACGGTGTAATGCTGACCACATTACCCACCTAGTGCTGATTGGTATGGGTGCTCGTCCCATGTGCTCGATGCACCTAAAGGCGTGAAAAGGGATCTTTACTCTGCTTACTTTTACTTATGTTGTGTAATGATGACATTTTAAAACAAGTAGCCTCTATGAAAATGTTTATGCATTTAACTGGTGGATGATTACTATGTATGTATTATTTTTGTCTACCTCTGTATGAATGATGAATTATGAAGCGAATGATAAATTAATATTTTAGTGGATGGTGAATTAATTAAAAAAAATTTATTCATGACAAATTAACCTTTTATTGGCTTTTGTCATTTACTGAACTTTTATTCTACTTCTTGTTACTTCATGAACTTGTCTGACCTCCATCTTTTGTGCACATTATGTTTCATTAGTTTATGACAATAAATTATGAAAAAGATAGATCAGAAAGGATGAGATCTAAAAATAACACAAAAATATATAAAAAAAAATAAAAACTAGGGGTAGTAACAGTGTTAGATTTCATTAGAAAACATGAACGTAAATCACTAGCCATTTAACCCTTTTGCCCAGCAAATGCTTTAAAAAAAATGACACGTGGGACCCCTCCACCCTCCCCCACTTCCCCCTTTTCCTCCAATATTAAATAACAACTGCTTTATACAGGTAAATATTACAACTTGTCAGCGTTTGTGGCTTAGGCATTGTGAACGTGCTCTATAATGCCAGGGTGCCTGCTTCAATCCCAGCTGTGGACAGTTTGTCTTGTGCTGGTTTCGACAGTGGTACTGTCAAAGTAATGGCAAACTATTGAACGTAAAATTTGCCTAGAAAAACCACAACAGCCAAAACATTCTGGGGTTGGTTCTGCAATGTCTTGTAAAGGATACGCAGCTAACTTTAACTATCACAATGCTGACGAGTTTTTTATTTACATAAAAGAGAAACTTTTTTTTATTTTTATTTATAAAGATATAAAAAGGGAGTAACTAATAAACACTAACAAATTTAAGCATTTTGTGAAATGCATTGCCTGGGGCTCAAACTGATATTTATTGGATGAAACATGCTGTGACCCCATGACCTCTGTCGATGATGCCATAGTGAAGTAGAGAAAAGATAGAGAAAGAAATGAAAATAAAAAAAAAATTAAAAGCATTTGACAAAGCAAGAAATAATGAAAATCCAATCTTTTTTTTTTTTTTTTACAAAGTTTCAGACAAAACAAAACAGCCTTGGAATGTCGAACCCCAGCCCAGCCCAGCAAAAACACAGATGTGAGAGTTGAGGTCAGTTTTGGAGGTTACAGGAAGGAAGTGCCAGAAATGTTTTCATACAAACCAGATCCTACGGTGTCCATGATTGAGCCTTTGAAGACAATAATGAGGTAAGGTATAAGATAGTAACTTGGAATATGCGTTTCCAAATCTGTATATCTTTGTATTTATAATAATTAGTATCTGTATACAGGTTAGTTGCGTATCCTTTACAGGACGTTGCAGAACCAACCCCAGCAACCCCTGGCTGTTGTGTGGTTTCTCTAGGCAAATTTACATCCAGTAGTTTGCCATTACTTTCTGGACGGTCGGCCCCCTGATACCACTGTTGAAACCAACGCAAGCGCATGGCCCGTAGCTGGGATCGAACCTGGCACCCCGGCATTACAAAGCGTTCTCATCAACTTAGCCACAGAGCCGACATCTGTATACAAGGTCCGACAATTGAGTAATGAGACTGATTTTATTATGGCCAAGACAAAAATGCCATCTGTGAATCAAAACATGGAATCCAAAGAGGTAACCTTCATCTATGACTGGCAACTTTTCATCGCCGCCTGATAGGCAGACATAAAAGAAGCCGCCATTTTGTTAACATAGCCAGAGGTGCATTGTTACATAATCAGCATGGAGCAAAAAAAAAAGCTAACTTTTAAATTCTGTTTAAATCTCAGAAAAAGCAACATTGCAACAGTTGAATTGTTGCGACAGGTTTATGTGGATATTTGTTTATCTCGTGCACAGATTTTCAGTTGGTAATCATGATTCAAAAATTACCTGCTGTTTGCATCTTTGATGGGTCCAAAGATTCATCGTAATACTCTGTTTTCGAAAATTTGTAATTAGGCTTCATCTCTTTTAGTTGTGCTCCAAGTTTCAGAGCCATATAAAATGATTAGTCTTATCAACATGTTTGGATCTCAAAGCGTGAGCTGGATGCTCCGGCTATATGTTATTTACGTACACTGGAGCTTAGCTGTCTACACAACCTGATCACATAATAACAAATGACGACTGGACCCGCTTATGGCTCCACATAAACTCTCACACACATATCCATTACACGACTAACCCGTTCATGTTACAGGAAGACAACTATAAGACCACTATGGTCACACGCGGAAGATTTTCACATTTCGGAACTATTCAAATTCAAAAACTGTTTTCAGTACTTTTTGGCAAAATTAAAATACTCAAAATTTTTAAACAATAAATGGTGGTCCAAAGGACGTGTATGGAAGCTCGCTCTCCTTCGAGATACGCCTAGCCAGATCAAAGGGAGACAGAACAAACAGGAAACACCAAGAAAGAAGAAGGAAGACATGCACCAGTGACAACAGGACGAGCGGTTTGATTCGGATGGAAGCATCAAGCCCAGAAATGGCACAAACACTAGTATTTAGTCACAAAAATGATGCAAATAACCCAGACCACAAATATAGGCGGAGACTGCTAGCAGCAGCAGTCAGAACGTGATCGAGCTTTTCTTTTTTTTTTCCCCAAAAGGACTTGGACTTGGAACATGTTATATATTTTCATCTTGGTGTTGCGAGATAGAGACTTTGTCTTTCTTTTTGTTAATGCATTTAATAATTGATATTTGAAAGGTTTATTTTGATAAATGATGCCTAGAAATGTTTGTACTTTAGTAACTCATCATTTCATCTCATCTTTATCCTCTTGTACCTTGCGATGTCAAGTTGAAGTATAATTTATGGGAAAGAGCCCATTTGTGTGCTTTGAAATTAGAGTTGTCAGAGCCTTTGTAATTCCCTGTGCCCATGGCTTATTTGGTCTCTTCTTCGCTTCTTGTCTGGTCAGTACATCAGTGTTTCCCAAACTTTTCTTAGTCGCGGGGCCCTTTTTAAATAACAATTTTTCCTCAGCGCCCTAACTTCAGTAAAAGTATGACTATTTGTATGTAAGAGATTTAAAAAAAAAACAACTTGTGTATCTTTGAATATTTTGCGGCGTCCCAGTGAAGAGGTCGTGACTTCCCAGGGTGCCATGGCGCACAGTTTGGGAATCACCGGTGTACGTCATTGCTTGCTGTGACTATAGTAACTGATAATATACAATAACAAATACCAAATGAAGTTGGATGTGTTTACCAAAAAGTAATTTTCTTCTTTTTTTTTTTTTTTACTTACTAGTATGAACTTCCCAGTCTTTTGTTATTCACTCAGCAACCTGTAAAGTTTGACTTGCACCAATGTTTTTCTTGGCCAAAAGTTTTGCCTTTATTTGTTGTATTTGGGACAGTCTTGGAGGACATGATCTGTTGTCTCAGGTGCCAGTCCACATGTGCACATGGCTGATTCGCTGATTTTAAATTTGCGAAGTCGATTTAGTCCTGTTTTAAAGCATAGAATAATGACTTGCTCTGGTCTGTCCATAAAATGGTAAAAAAGAAAAGTAAACAAAAACAAAAAGTAATACTATTTCAGCACTGTTGTTAATAAATGCAACTCAGCGATGACCATCAGAATCAAAATACAAGATGAAAGTGGATGAAAAATGTGCCGGGTTTTTGTGTGGACAAATGAAGTGAATGGCCATATATTTCAAACTTGATCTCAACTTTTTCTTCTTATTCACAACAGTGGGGGGACATCAATTACTGTGAAAGGAGATGGTCTTAAGCAAGACGGATATTTAATCAGATTTCTACTGGCACCATTAGTATCGGAACTCTTCACTGGCTGCTGAAGATAGGGACAGAGCGCTTATGGGAATGTTCTGAGTGCTGTGATGTTGGTTCTTGAATCAACTCAACTCAACTGTTCTTGCAGTCTGATCATGGTTGCAGATTCACAGTCATAACTTGGTTCTCAGACAGGGGCATCAGACACATTCTTCTGGCTCTGGCATGCTTACCTTGCTGTATTCCCCGACCCTGCTGATTTATAGGTTTGTTTGCGTAGGAAGCACAGACTTATTTCTGCCATGTTGAAAAACTAAACACATCACACAGTATTGTTAAACACATACGCTGAAAAAATAAACTCAAGAATGGTTTCGCAAAGATGCATGAACTACGTCGCACCGGAGAAAATCTTTAGGAAAAAAATCTAATGGTTTACATCCTGGTACGGATAATTATATACAGCTGATCAGAGTTATCTATCTTTTGCATGAAAATGACCAGGTCACGAAGAAACCACAACTGTCCACCACCATTGTTGACCAAATATGTCAGTAAGTGTCAGATTGCACTTGGTTCCTTAAATATAGCAACACTGAAATTTGGATAAGAAAACAGATACTGACATTTTTAAAAGATCTGAACATCAAGAAAGATCGGCAAGTAAATAGCATCCAATCTCGGTAACTGAAACCGTGCATAGAATCATTATCAGGGAAGGCTCAACTACAGGCCCAGTGAACATCCAAGACCTAAAACAGGTGGCAATGAACAGCCAAACATGGTGAGCTGTGACCTCTGCCCTATGCACCACACTAGGCTAAAGAGGAAAGGCTAACTAACTAATTATTATATTTATTTGCCACTGAACACATTATTAATAATAGTAATAAGGTGTTGAATGATAACAAAATTATAATAATATACTTGAAAACATATGTAATGTCTAAACAGAAACTTTACAAGATAATTTCTATACTTGGTTAAAGGGAACCTCTTATTGCTTTTACAGAGTTGTGATGTGACAAAAGTTAACATAATTTAGTGCTTGGTTCTATTTTTCCAGGGAAAGATATAAAACCGAACAAAAAGTATATCAGCGAGTTTTGCAATATAAAAAACACAAACAAAACGTGAGCGGGGCGGCCATGGAGCTTCATCAGCACATAAATAAATTACACAATACTACACAAATACACAAAATCACTTATCTTTGTATCTCAAGGTAGCCAGGTCGATGACTAGACAGTGGTCTGTTTTCCAGAGGACTATGATGTGAGTTAACATAATGAATGCTAGGGTACGTATTTTTCAGAGGTGTTGTGTGATGAGAGTTAACATAATGAAGTGCACGGTTCCATGTTTTCAACAGAGTTGTGATGTTATGAGAGTTAACATTATGAGAGTAATAAGAGTTAACATAGTTTTTTTTTCTTCCAGAACTTATGTAACCAAAATTAACATAATGAGTCCACTATTCTGTATTTTCCACAGGGTTGTGAGGTGACCAGTGTTAACATCATGGAATGTAAGGTCCCATCCATTACTGCCCCAAACGTTAACGTCACCGAGACGAGCCCTCTAGAAGTACATTATTGGTTCAGCATGGCCAACGTGACCTCTCTAAGAAACATTTCCCACAATGCAACGTTTGGACCATTGATGTATTACCCTGACCCAACTGTGTCACACTTTGAAGAAAGTGACAAAACAAAAACTTACCAGGATATGGAGTTACTTTCTATTCAGGTTTGTGGCTGTTACAAAAACTTTAAATAGTATGAATAAATCAGTAGTAAGTAAAGTAAAGGTCCCTTTTCCATGCCTTTAGGTGTATTGGGCATATAGGGCTAGACCTATATTTTTATAGACCAATCGGCTCTTGGTGGGTGATGTGGTCAGCACCACGCCGGATGCCTTTACTTCCCAGGACTGCATCTGATAACTACTTAAGGCTGGGTTGACCTGGGAGTCAAGGTCATGTTTGAAAATAGTCTGGCTCTGTCAGGACACAAACCCACGACCTTCTGATATGCAGGCAGGCATCTAGCCAACAACGCCACAGCAACTCCCAGTAAATCAGGAGTAAAAGTTTTGTTGTTTATTTAAGCATTTTGGACTTATGGTAAGTAAGTAAATCATCCCTTTCACACCTTTAATGTATCAAACATATTTATTCTTTTTATTCTTCTTGGCGTTTATTTGTGTCTGCCATTTCTAACCCTCCAATGAAACATAGGCCCTCAACCAACTCACGGCAAGTTGTTCTATTCTTCACTATCGCATGCAACTCTCCATTTCCTCCCCGTCTTTTTAACTTCACTCTCTATCTCCCTTCCCTATGTGTTTTTTGGTCTTCTCTTATTTCTGTGCCCCTGTGGTTTCCAGTGCAAAGACATTAAAAATTTTATTTTCTCAGGTTTTCTCAATGTATGTCCTATCAAACGCCAGCATATGTTTTTTGCCTCTTGATGCACTAAAATGTGTTTATAGCTCTACATTAGTGATTCTATTATACCATTTAATTCCCTCCATTCTGCGCAGGCACCAGTTAATGAATGTATGTAGTTTATTAGTAAATGCCTTAGTTGTTCTCCATGTTTCCGCTCCATTACAACAGTATTGATTTGACATAAGAATTAAAAATGTTTAGTTAAGTAATAGTTTTAATTTCTTTTGACCTCCACCTTGGCATTCATTGGTTGTAAACTAAAGTTGAAAGCTCTGGTTGTTCATCTACTTTTGGACTTTGGTCATGATCTAGAACTTGTGTTTTGCATGAACCCAAGACTTCAACTCTTTTGCCCTGCAAAAGCTAAGATAAAGGCCCATAAACCCATAGGAATTCCCTGAAAAAAATTCTTTAAAACCAACCATTGTACACATATCAAAAAGAGTTACAAATTAATTAATCTGGGTTTAAAAAATGTCTGGAGGCATTCTATGTAATGCATTCACTGGGACCTGACCCTGTTACCTTTATCACTGAGGTTTACAGAAAGATTTGATATCAACATAGCTTTTAAAAAAAAAGCAGTTGGGGTCATACAGAAATCCTCCTAAATGCTATTTTAGTTACTATATTCATATCAAGTGCTATTATAAACAAACTCACCTAGAACCAATGGAATTTAACTGCCGTTCTCAAAAACAGGTCACTGCATCCATGGCCATATATTGGCGTTATAGAGACATGGCACAACAAGTGACTGGATTTGGGGGGGGGGGGGGGGGGGGGAGTTGAGGCAATAGGGGTAAAGTTGTCAGGCATATGTCTAGCTACTGTGGCTCCCATTATACAGATGGCATCAGGAAAACACACAAATAGCTCCTTTGTGTCTTCTTCTTCTTCTTCTTCTTCACTTCCTCTTTTACCACTGTGGGTGTCGAGGGAGATATAAGGTTCTGTTTCTAGCTCTTCTGGCTGCCTCGACCATAGGCACATTGTGCTGTTGTAGAGTTCTCTGATGTTATCCTTCCATCTTGTTCTTGGCCTACCCCGTGCTTCTAACGTCCTTCTTCTCTTCCCATGTATGCTTTGTATCTTTTTATGGTGTCACAAGGCATTTCTCTCTAAGTGGGCAAACCATTTCACTTGCTGTCTTTGTATGTAATCCAGAATTGGGTTCTGTGCCGACCTTGTATCTCTATTATGATCTCATTTCTGATCTTATCTCTTATGGTCACTCCTACAGCCCTTCTCAGACATCTCATTTCCGTGGTTACTAATTTTCTTTTATGGTTTGTTGTGAGTGACCATGTCTGGCACTGGTAGCACAGAGTTGAATAAATAATATCGCTTTGAATAAGATGTCTCTTTGTGCTGGACTGGGATTGTCCTTATGCTGTAAGAGGGGGGCTAGGTGTCCCAATACTTGGTTTGCTTTTGATGCATCTAATGTCAATTTCTTTATCCAATTTCCCATCTTTGGTAAATGTAGTTCCCAGATATTTAAACTCAGATGCCTGTTTAATGCCTTTCTATTCTATTGTTATGTTTAGATCTGTCTTCTTTTTTCCTATTGACATTACTTCTGTCTTTTCAGTGTTGATTTTCATATATTGTTTAAACATTCTTCATTCATGGATGTTAGATGTTGTTGCAATTTCATGGCTGTATCTGCTATCAAGGCCTGGTCATCTGCAAAGAGTAATTCGTTGATCTTACTAAGATCTTCATTCATGGGCTTGGCATTCTTGCATATACTGTCGATGTAGGTGATAAACAGCAGTGGTGATAAGACACACCCCTGTCTTACTCTAGATGTCACTGTGAAAGGATGAGATGTTCCCTGATTTATTCTAACTACACTTCTACAATCCCTGTATAAACTTTGCACACTTCGATGAGTGTTCGCTTACTCCATATCTTGCCATTATTTTCCATAATAATTGTCTGTCGACTCTGTCAAATGCCTTCTCCTGGTCTACGAATGCCACAAATAAGTTCTTATTGTATTCAATGTTTTTTTCTATTAACTGTTTAGTGTGAAGATTGCATCTGTGCAGCTTCTATTTCTCCTAAATCCCATCTGTTCTTCTGCCAGCTGTGGTTCTATCACTGGTCTCAGTCTTGTTTCTATTATCTTGGCATACATTTTGCCAACATGGCTTAAAAGAGAGATGCCTCGATATTGACCGCATTCTCGTTTGCTTCCTTTGTTCTTCCACAATGGTATAACTATTGCATGTTGCCAATCAATAGGGGCCGTTTGTTGTACCCATGCTGCACTGAATATTCTGTGAAGCCATCTGATGCTGCTTTCACCTGCTGCTTGAATTATTTCTGTTGGTAATCTATCAGCTCCTGGTGCTTTATATTTGGGAGACTGTTTGTGTGCTCCTTTGTGTGCCTGGGTAAATAATGTGTTTTTTAGCTGACCACTTTATTGCATTGAGGAGTGGCTGGCTGAATGGCTATAACGTTGGGCTCTTATGCGGGAGACTTGAGGTCAAATTCGTATTATAGGAAAGGAGGTTTTTCCTGTCAGGGGATTTAAAAAAAAAAATGCAAACATCCTTACCTGGTAACTGCACTAGTCATGTGGACCCAAATTTTGAGGCTTAAGATGTGCCTACTATAAACAGTAGTATATACAGACAGTAATATCAGTTTTTGAAAAAATCAGACATGCAAAATTAAACCAGACAAACAAACAAAAGTGACCTTAATAAAAGCTTATTAAAAAAACTCTTTATTGTGTTGATGTGTGACATGCTAATTCTGTTATTGGTTTTATGTTGTTGTTTACAGGGGCGGTTCCGAATGCTGAACGTCCTGGTGGCAAGTGTAAAGGTTTTTGTAGGGGATGAGGTGTGCAGTGAGACCTCGGCAAGCGACTCGGTTATTTCCTGTAAACCTCCTAGCACTACACCAAAGGGAACAGATGCCTCCGGCAAAGCACCAGTGACTGTAAGTGTTTTTTTCCCCATTACTACTCCTGTGTTTCGCCAAAATTAAGACCAGGTCTTATATTAAAATTTACTTTTAGAAATGCTATAGGATTTATTTTAGAGCAACGTCTTTTTTTTTCCAGATACAAAATCTACCTTTACTCATGTACAAAATTCTTCATTTATTCTTTCTTTTTGCTTTTACCTGCTGTAAACTTTAGCGGAAAGTTCTAGTTGTTTGTCCACTTCTGGACTCAGTCCTTTTCTAGAACCTGTTGCGTGTGCATCCATTTTACAGATCTGACTCATGTGTATGTATACTGCTGGTTCCTTGCCTGACGGGCAAATGCACTCAGACATTGAAGGAAGCTCCCAGTTAGTCGACACTTACGACATGCTTTTGGGTAGGCAGTCAGTCTATTCTTGTTTTCCCTATAGTAGGGCCCGGAACCCACACGGGGAGTTCAAAAATCTTTTTTGAGAAATTTATGGGCAAAAACCTAACCTAATATAGCAAGTGTGAAAAAATGAGCATGAAGACAAGTACAAAAAATATTACAGCTATTTTATTTTATAATTTGTTTCCGCCATTTTATGTGACCCCGGAACCGGAATTTCCAAGTGAAGCCCTGTACGAGATATTCTCTAACAACAAATCATTTGGTAAAAATCTGCTACCATTATATATCTGCTACCTTTATTTTTTTTATAAAATTATTACATAATTGGGGGAAATACAGGGTATTTATAACTAAAAGTAACGAGCGAACAAATACGGTGGAAACTTTATTTAAGTTAGTTGGTTTAAGTTAACTAGTGGAGTTTATAAATGTGTAAGATGTAGACCTTTCTATTTTCTAGCGGTACCCAACAGTGCACAACACCAGCAACTCTTTTAAGACATTTATTTTTTCAAAACTAATGTGATAGACATTTCGTGGCGAGTACCTGCACCCCCCCCCCCCCCCAAACCCTTTTAAAAAAAAATACTTTGTCGTGAGTACCAGTACCCTTTTTTCCCTTAGGAAAAAAGCCTTGGTAAGATGTATGCAATATTCAATAATCATATCAGGCATTGCTTGAGACCAAAGTAGTGAATTCTGATTACATTAGTTGTTAAATTTTTTTTTATTTACAAATGTTTATTATTTTGTCCCAAGGTGATGATTGGTAATATGAGATCAATACCTGGCTACTTGCGCTACTTCCTGCCCAGCGAGAACAGCAAACCTATCACCCTTGGGGTGGTTCTGGGTGTAGTCCTGCCTATACTGTTTATTGTGGTGCTCTTGACCATCTGTGTTCTCCGTCGCCATCGCAAACACAAGCATGACCAAAACTACATTCCTGATGTTTTGAAAGATTATGAGGGGAAGAAGGAAGGAGAGGAGGAACTGATTGGCATGGATAATATACCGATAAAAGTGGATATGAATGGTGGACAAGGTGATCCAAATTCAGGTACTTTTTGAAATCCATTAATTAGATGCAGAAATATAATAAAGGAGTTCATTTTACATTTCCCGGCCCAGTAAGAGAGTAACTTCTCTTGCCATTAATGCCTGGTCGGGTTGAGGACCTCTCCTATGTTGAGGGGGTGTCATGTTTCCCCTTATTTTCAACCTTTTAACTATTCCCTCTTTTGTCGTCTTCGCATCGCTCGCTTGCATGATTATTTTCATGTTCTTCTATCTGTGCAACGGTTCAGGACTATGGAAACAATGATATTTTACTTTTCCTACTTTCCATGTAAGTGCTTTCTTTCTCTCAGGGGAACCAGCACCAATGAACGTAGAAATACAAAAAACATCCCGGTTTTGATAGCCAAGAATTGTCGCCATGTGGCGTTCTCAACTGCAGTAGTTTTTACTTGTATCCAGGCGCCTGCGGCACCTGAAATTGACTCACGACAACACAACCTCCCACAAACATTATATACACCAAATCAAGCCATATCATAACACCCCCGCAACATACGAGAGGCCCTGCAACCGGATGAGGCATGAATGGCAAGGAAAGACTCTCTTTCTGGGCCAGGAAACATAAAATTAACCAGTAAACGTAATTGCAGTTGTTGTTATTGATTATAAATAATATTACCAAGTATCTTTTTTTGTTTTTTGTGTGCTTTTTTTTATTATGTCATCTATATGAATTCTGGGATAAATGAACATTAAACAGTATTTTAGAGGAATTAGAAAATAGTAGTGTCTAACGTGAAACTGTTTCTACTATTTTAACTGTCTCGGATGTTTTGGACCCTAAAAATACTATGATTTTGGGGAAGCTGGGGTGGGGGGGTCGGTCAATTGTGCTAAATATTACGATTAAAATACCATGTGAAAATAATTTAAAAGACAGTTTTCCATATCTTTTTTTTTTTCAAATTTTATTTTGAATTTGAGAATGCATGATAAGTGGAATTTTTATGTACACGTGTATTTCTGCAAGTAAAATTAATAATGCATAAATTTAATTAACCAGTTGTCTTATATCTGTCTGCTGCACCAGATTCAACCCCTTATATAAATGAACTCCTTGGTAAGTTCGAGGAACCTGTTCTCAAACAAAACATAGCAGCAGCCCTTATTTCTCGAAAGAAATTGGAATTTGGGGATTTAGTTGGCAAAGGTGAGTATAGTTTTAACTGTTTTTTCACCTGAAAACAGCTCTGAACTGTTTTAAAAATTATATGAGTTAGATCAGTGTTTCTCAACCTTCCTAATGCCGTGACCATTTAATACAGTTCCTCGTATTGTGGTGACCCACAACCATAACATTATTTTCATTGCTACTCCATAACTTCAATGAAAATTTGTTTCTTCGATGACCTTAGGCGACCCCTGTAAAAAGATCATCCGACCCAAAAATTGTTGCAACCCACAGGTTGAGAACCGTTGAATTAGAGTAAAACTAATAATAAATGTATTAATAAACATACTATAGGATAAATTCAAGAGGGTTAAAGAAAAAAAAAGAGATATGACTGAGCAACCACGAGTGACAGAAGATGGCGCTATATTGGACACATCTTGAGAAGAGATGATAGAATCGCCAGACAGGCACCAAAATGACAGAGAGAGTGAGGAAATGAGGAGCCAAAGTCTGTTTTTCAGATCCTAACCCATGAAATTCTGATCTGCAGGCGGGCATCTAAGTTTTGAATATGAATGTTTTCATGTGGATGACAATTTGCATACAGTATTCTTCTTCATGCAGGTCACTATGGAGCTGTTTACAAGGCAGTTTACAGGCACTCAGATTCTGACAAGCAGACAGACGTCGCTGTGAAAACATTACAAGGTGAGAGATTTAAAAACTTGGAACGTACTTCGTTTTAGCCAAAGTTTCAACATCCCTGCAATCGGGTTTCCCCGTACCTGCTCTGTTCCTGCGCCAATGGAAATCAAATTATGTGTCCCTCATTGTTGCATTTGAAAAAATGGTAAACAAACAACTAGTCCCAAAACCATGCAGAAATATGCGCACGCAGTAAATGCATATTTCAGTTGCTGGAGGCAACAAAGCCAACAATCGCCACCAGAAATGCAGTTTTTCGTTGATGGAAGTAGTCAGGCACGATAAGTTGGTTACTATACACATGTAGCATTATTACATAAGGTATTTCACTAGCAGCTGGCCGAATACCATGACACAACCGCTGAAAGGCATTCCACAGGAAAAACAGGGTTGCAACCAAGCACTAAACTCGGTAGCTCAGACAGCAAAACTGTGGACTACTGTCCATGTATGGAAACTTAGTTAGTTAGTTAGTTAGTTGGGTTATCGTCATTGCACTCCGGACATGTCCATAGGTGCTCAGATCCTCCCCTCAGTATGAACCCCAACGTCCGATGGCTAATAGTACCAGTTCTATGTTGATTAACAAGTCTTCTGACGTGTCCGGTGTGCGTCTCGTTTTTTGCTGTGCCGATCTTAATTCCCAAGTCTGCCATTCTGGCGAGTGATGTGGATTCACTGCCACCAAAGTCCTCTATCCTTCCCATTTCTCTGAGGGCATTGATAATATCAGCATGATCCATAGGCCGACCGTCGGTAGTGATAGCGGATCCAGCCAACCTGTCAGCTCTTTCATTTCCATCGACGCCTGCGTGTCCCGGAACAAAAATAAAGGTGACTCCACGCACAGTGGACTTCTGTAATGATTCAAGCCATTGTCTTCGCACTGAACCTGCCTGACCCCTCCGGATCATACTCATTGAATCACTGAGTATACATATGCGGGTGTATTTTTGTGTTTCAAGCCAGGCAAACGCTTGCGTCACTGCCATCACCTCCATCGTCATGCTGCTGGTTGTCATGGAGAAGGCACCGTTGGCTTCTTTGACTGTTCTGCCCGCTGAGCGTGCTGTAAATGCCCATGCGCTTCTTCTTTAGCGTATAACGGATCCGTCTGTGTAGATTAGTGCATCTGCTTCGTCTGAATTTTCACCGATGAGAGCGTTGACCTCTGCATTAACAGCAACAGGATTCTCTTCTCTACATCGCCTGTTGAGTGTGACAATACAGGAAAATGTACAAATAAACGCCTGAGGCACAGGTATCCATTCTGCACCAGGTATGATGTCGGTTAGGCTGCATATTTGCCTAATAACATCTTCTGCCCGACCTAGCCACGATTTTCCCCTCTTCAGTCTGTCTGTATGGAAACTGCATTAGCAAAGCGCTGTTGGAACGTACATCACTAACTATACTAATAGTGATGCAGCCTTTGTATTTTCTCAAGAGCTCTCCATGGTGAAGTTGTTAACCTTCACCTTAAAAAGCTGGAAAGCCAACACTTTCAGTTGGTGCCAATTTCCCCATAAATGTCACTTCTTTGACTTGTCTGTAGTGATCTGTTTACAAGAGGTATAGTCAATGCTGTTGGCAGAGTTTGTGCCTGCACAAACTTTTAGGAGTTCAGGATGTAACTTAATTAACCCTTTGGAGAAATAGTGGATTCTCTACAAAGTATAAAAAATAAAGCACTTAATTAACATACACAAAACTGTACATATTCATGTCATCATCAGGTGCCTTGCCGACTGGCGTGGGCGATCATGCCTCTCCATAATCCGCGATCTCCTGTATCAGTTCGTGTGCCGACACACCTCCATGCCATGCAACAAGACTGTCAAGCATCTTCTCTCGTTGTCTTCCTCTATCCCTCCTTCCACAGATCTTTCCAGTGGTCACAACATGTTCTATTTTCCCTCTTCTCATAACATGGTCGAAAAATGATGACTGTCTCCCTCTGATGTCAGTGATAAGTTGTCTTCGGTCTCCCGCCTCTTTCAAAACCTCTTGGTTGCTCTTTTTGGCTGTCCAAGGTATTCTAAGCATTCTCGTCTGTAAAACCACATCTCTGAGGCCTCTAAAAATTGTTTGGCCTGCCTACCGATTGTCCAGGATTCACATCCATATGTTTAAAACTGGATGTATGTAGCAAGCAAGAATTCTTTTTCTAACTCTCAATGACAAGGATATATTGCACAAGATGTTTTTCATTTTATAAAATGCAGTTTTTTGCCTGTCCAATTCTGTTTTTCTTATTTCAGTTATGCATCTTCCATCTGATGTTATCCATGTGCCCAGATACTTAAATTTCTGTACTTGTCTTAAAATAACACCATTGACTTTTATTACCACATTTAGAATAATTTGTTTCTTTGATACCACCATTACTTCTGTCTTCCCATTATTCAAACTGAGGCCCATTCTTCCACTTTCTAACACCACAATGTCTATCATTTCCTGTAATTCTTTCTGACTTGTTGCTATCAAGACTGTGTCATCAGCATAACGTAAATTGTTTATATTGTGCCCACCAACCACGATTCCGGGCATATCAATTAAAGATCTCATAATATATTCACTGTATATTGAAAACAAATCAGGTGAAAGTACACATCCTTGTCGTACGCCCCTCTTTATGCTTTGAAATGTACCTAAACAGTTGTTAATTCTTATAGCTGCTGTTTGCTGCCAATACATATTCTTTATTATTCTTAGATCTTTCCCATCAATGTTAAATTTTTCTAACAGTTTTGATTACTTCTTCATGCTTCACACAGTCAAATGCTTTTGTATAGTCTATGAAGCATAAGTACAAATCAGTCTTTACTTCTATAGCTCTTTCTGACAATGTCCTTAGGATGTTCATGTAGGAAAGTGAATAAGCTAACAGAATATTTATGAATCAAACTGAAATCTCAAGTATTCTGATTTGTGGAATTTATGCAAGCTTTTTTGTTGTTGTTGATTGCTTAGGAACAAACATAACTAACCTGAAAAATTTAGGTGAGTTTTTTGATTGATGAAGCCTGAATAAGTCCTAACACTTGTGTTTTGGGAAGTAAGGGCCATGGAGACCCTTCAGTTACTTCTGGCACATGGTTCTACCCCTTTTCCTGCCTCCTGCTTTGTTTCAGACGCCGAGGGGGGGAGGGGGGGGGGGGGGGTTCATTGAGCTAAATGTTTTTTTAAAAACCAAGTTGATGTCAAATTTTCTTGTAAGCCTCACAATATCCATGTTTATTTTTAGGCCCTAGGGAATGTATTCAATTCATTGTTTCACTTTATTCATGTTTATCTGTTGACATATTGTTACATATTTTGAAAATTAATTTTAAAATGTACATAAAAACATTATAAACTATTTTATTAAAGACATTATGTAAACATTCTTTTATAGATTTTTCATCTGGAATTATAATTCAGTGGTTAGTTAGTTAGTCTTTCCTCACAAGCCTAGGGCGGCGCAAGAGGCAGAGGTCATAGCTCTCCTTGTCTGGCCGTTTGTTGTCACCTGTTTTAGGTCTAGGATTTTCATAAGGCCCATGGTTGAGCCTTTTCTGGTGATGGTTCTCAGTAAGGTGTCTCTTGCCTTTCCCGTTTTCTTTTTCCTTCTGGTGTCTATATGTGTGCTTGATGGTGGAGTCTGTGGTCTTATTGATTCTGAGTGCATGGCCGATGTAGTTCCAGCTGTATAGTGACTTGTTTTTTTTTTTTAGTGTTTCCGGGGCGAAAAGGTTAAGCCTATTGGTCTTGTGCTCTGAAGGTTGTTTTGAAGGTCAAAACCCTGTCCTTCAGTTTGCGAGTGCCCGTTTATATTGGGAATCTGTGCTGGAGCTAGAGTGTGTGCTTGTGGAACCCACTGCCAGCCAGCAACCATCCACTTTGTGGAGAGAGACCAAGCAATGAAGTCAACATTTTCACTTCTAAACATCATTTATTGCTTTCTTTGAATCAGCTTTAGACAATGTTCTTGTGCTTCTTTTTAGTATTCACCGGCTGTAAACTCTGGTGGGAAGTTAGGGTTGTTGGTCAAATCCTGGACTTAGGTCTTGATCCAGAACTTGAGTTTTGCATGCACATCAGTTTTACATATATGACTTATTTTGTATTCAGACTGTTGGTTCCTTGCCTCTGAGGCAGATTTACTCTAATTTTAAAGAAAACATCCCTAGTTAGTCGCCTCCTACAACAAGATTGTTGGGGTGGTGGAAGGTGGCCCATTGGGTCTGTTCTTTGTTCTCCAAAATAGTTGCCCCAGAACCCACACGTGGAAGACTGCTCACAGTTTATTACTGACAAACTTGTAGTATGGACAATATTGTATTTTAACTAAATTTGTAATTGACAGCTCGCAGGTGTGAAGCTGAGGCAGTACAACAGTTTCTGCAAGATGTGGCTATGGTGCGTGATTTATCACACCCACATCTGCTGCGGGTCGTTGGTGCCACAGTTAGCCCCAGTGATGATCCCATTGTCGTAATGCCCTTCATGGCAACAGAAGATCTGGGCACATATGTCCGAGAACCTGCCAAGGTAACCACGTGCAGCTTTCTTGTTAGTAGAAGCTAAATATAATCATAAGTCTGTGTGTTTACTTAATTTGCATCTTTCCAGACTACAGTGTTATTTTGCCCTATGTAGAGAAACATGGTGGACTCACAACCCATGGCGAACACGAGTGGGACTAGCAAGACCCGCTTGCATTAAGAAAAGTCTTCCGCAATTACAGCATGTGATTTGGGACTGTTGTCGACATTTGTGTTTAATCCGTTTCATCTCAGATGCTCAGCTCTCATTCTTTCTGCATTCCTTCATTCTTATTTCCTTCCTGATGTGCATGGGTGGTGTCTTTAGTATTAACTTTTCAATGCTAAATTGTTTACAAATGACATAAATTTTGCGTGTTATCTATTCTACAAATGCAGAACTTGACAAAAACAAACACATTGAAAAAGTGATATTTTTGTCACAAATTGGAAAAAATGCAGTATAGTTAACAAATTCTAGACAGTGAGTAAGTGATGACAAAAACTAGCACTGGATAAGATACGCATTGAGAAAGCCTCATAATAGTCTAATTAGAATTTCATTTGTGGAACCCACAAGGTTTCAAATCACTTGATGTGTTGAGTTGATTCAAAAACTGACATCACAGCACTCAGGGCATACCTGGAGGGGGCGATGGAGGCAGAAAATTGAAGGAAGACTTGTGTGAAGGTATATACTTCATTTGAGAAATAAAACCTGACATAGCACTCTCTTGTCAACAGATAAAGAAAATAATCAGATCAATCAGAAAGCCACCAAAAACTTGCACAAGATGATTATCATAATAAGGACACACCAAAGCAAGTCATCCTACACTTTAGAAAAGGATACAGTCGACTTTGCAGCCACATGTACACAATTTAAGATTGGCAAATCAGCCATGTGTACAGGTGGACTGGCACCTGAGACAACAGATCACGTCCTCCAAGACTGTCCCAAATACAACATATCAAGGCAAAACATTCGGCCAAAGAAACATTGGTGCAAGCCAAACTTTACGGGTAACTGAGTGAATTACAACAGACAGTGAAGCTCATTTTAGAGACAACATTGCAGATATAGACAATTTAATTCAAGCGAACGAAAGAAGAAGAAGAAGATTTAAGAAATCATCATCAAGTTGGACTATTTTCTAGAAAATATGATGCCAGAACTACCCACAAAGTCTAAACTCAGCCCCAATATGGGACACAGTTTTTTGGTTTTTTTCAAAAGCCCCACCCCGACCGTTGCCAGGAATCCTAATATAACCTAACTATTTAATGGTGTTTCTGGGACTTTCACCTGGGGGAATCCTCATTGGTAGAAAAATAAGGGACAAAAACAGAATGACTGATGACAGGAAGATTGCAGTCTTTAACTGACATATTGATGTTCTTGCTTACAGTGTTTAAATCTAGCAGATTTGTTGATATACTGTCACCAAATAGCTGATGCAATGTCGTATCTGGAGAATCTACGCATTGTTCATAGGAATCTGGCCGCTAGGAACTGTATGTAAGTATTCTACCCACCCACCTCCCCAGTATATGTTGCTTTTTAACACGATGCCCGTTATCTTTTGATATCTATCTCACATAACTATTTATTAAATCTGCTTTACTTTGCCATTAAAAGTTAACATAAATACATGGGTATAGGCCGCACCCAGTTTCTGAGGCGATAATTTTAGGTAACAATAATTTTCTTAGAATTTTGTTGAGAGACTAAAATCAAAACAAAAGTACCTGTAAGCAAGTAAAGATGGGCAGCATAAGAGCAAGTTACAGATGTAAATTTAAGTTGCAAGTAACGTGTTTTATGTGCAAGAAAATAGAAACAGAGCAGCTGGAAGGAAGTTTGATGTGGATAAGAAAAATATGTGAAGATGGATTGGAATGAAAGATGCTTTTAAAAAAAAAAAATTCCAAAGGGGACAATCTTCCCATATGCCCGCTGCGCCTAAGGCGTGGAAAGGGATTTTTACTTTTTACCTTTCTATCATTTGCTTAATGGATGACGTAACAATGACCCAAATTACAAATATAATTTGTTGTTGTTGTAAATATAATTATACCAACCATGTGTACACTCTATGCAGCTGCTACCAGCACCAACACTGTTATACAGGCATAGTGGCCTCTGCCTAGAGACAACATGCCATAAAAAAAAAAAAACCCAAACAAGCCTAGGTATCGGCATCTACAGGTAAAGATGGGTAATTGTTAAGTTGAACTGAGTCAAGAATTAACATCACAGCACTCGGGGCATTCTCATGTGTGCTCCGTCCTCATCTTCAGCAGCCAGCGCAGAGTTTCAATACTGATAATACCGGTCACAATCTGGTTATATCTCTTTCCTCTCAACACTGAACCATCTGTATAGATAGTCAGATCACCTGGGCGTGAATTGTCGTGAATCAACTGTTGGACTTCCACCTCCGAAGCACCTGCTGGCCACTCTCTGCACTCCTGGCCCAATGTGATGGTTGACTGTTAATACACCTTACTTTCAATATTATTATACAACTTTATTCATTCAAGATCAAAATGATTCAGCTCAGTTCAGTAAATGTTTTGTGCTATCTGCAGAATTTTAGAAGAAGATGGAAAGCCAGCATCAATTAGGTTGACAGATTATGTCGTCACTTCCAGCTTGTTTCCAAAAGAATTCTACGTAGGAGAGGATGGAGTGTCTGATCTTGTCCGATGGATGGCACCTGAAGCAGTGGAGAATTTCACATTTTCTTCCCATTCAGATGTGGTTAGTTGTACTAAACATTTCACTTTATTATCCCATTCAGATGTAGTTAGTTATACTAAACATGTCACTTTATTATCCCATTCAGATATGGTTAGTTATACTAAACATTTCACATTATTATCCCATTCAAATTTTGTTAGTTAAACTAAACATTTCACATTATTATCTCATTCAGATGTGGTTAGTTGTACTAAACATTTCACTTTATTATCCCATTCAGATGTGGTTATATACTAAACATTTCATTTCACATTATTATCTCATTAAGATGTGTTAGTTTGTACTAAACATTATTATCTCATTAAGATGTGGTTAGTCGTACTAAACATTTCACATTATTATCTCATTCAGATGAGGTTAGTCGTACTACACATTTCACATTATTATCTCATTCAGATGTGGTCTCATACAATGCACTTTTGGTCCATTTTAGTTCATACTGAGACCTCTCATCAGTTCATACTAAGACCTCTCATCAGTTCATACTGAGACCTCTTATCAGTTCATACTGAGACCTCTTATCAGTTCATACTGACCTCTTATCAGTTCATACTGAGACCTCTCATCAGTTCATACTGAGACCTCTCATCAGTTCATACTAAGACCTCTCATCAGTTCATACTAAGACCTCTCATCAGTTCATACTGAGACCTCTTATCAGTTCATACTGAGACCTCTTATCAGTTCATACTGAGACCTCTCATCAGTTCATACTAAGACCTCTCATCAGTTCATACTGAGACCTCTCATCAGTTCATACTGAGACCTCTTATCAGTTCATACTGACCTCTTATCAGTTCATACTGAGACCTCTCATCAGGTTGTGCAGAGACCTCTCATCAGGTCATACAGAGACCTCTCATCAGGTCATACAGAGACCTCTCATCAGGTCATACAGAGACCTCTCATCAGGTCATACAGAGACCTCTCATCAGGCCATACAGAGACCTCTCATCAGGTCATACAGAGACCTCTCATCAGGTCATACAGAGACCTCTCATCAGGTCATATTTTTCTGGGCTTGAAAACATAATTTATAAAAAAAAAAAAAAAATTCTGGCGCATTAAAAAAGAAGAAAATATATTGCATTTGTTATGATTTCTTTATTTGCAGTGGTCATATGGTGTCGTGATGTGGGAAGTGTTAACGCGAGGAGTGGAACCTTACCCTAACTCACGGCCCGCTGGGGTCATCACATTGATCAAACAAGGAAAAAGGCTTTCTAAGCCAAGACAGTGTCCAGAGAATGTGTAAGTGTTTGTTGTGGAGTTAATAACTGATCGTGGGAGAAAGTGTTGAGAGAATGTGTGAGTGTATAACTGACCATGTGAGAAAGTGTTGAGAGAATGTGTGAGTGTATAACTGACCATGTGAGAAAGTGTTGAGAGAATGTGTGAGTGTATAACTGACCATGTGAGAAAGTGTTGAGAGAATGTGTGAGTTTATAACTGACCATGTGAGAAAGTGTTGAGAGAATGTGTGAGTGTATAACTGAACATGTGAGAAAGTGTTGAGAGAATGTGTGAGGTAATAACTGACCATGTGAGAAAGTGTTGAGAGAATGTGTGAGTTTATAACTGACCGTGTCAGAAAGTGTTGAGAGAATGTGTGAGTTTATAACTGACCGTGTCAGAAAGTGTTGAGAAAATGTGTGAGTCTATAACTGACAGTGTGAAAAAGTGTTGAGAGAATGTGTGAGTTTATAACTAACCCTTTGAGAAAGTGTTGAGAGAATGTGTGAGTTTATAACTGACCACGTGAGAAAGTGTTGAGAGAATGTGTGAGTCTATAACTGACCATGTGAGAAAGTGTTGAGAGAATGTGTGAGTTTATAACTGACCATGTGAGAAAGTGTTGAGGGAATGTGTGAGTCTATAACTGACCATGTGAGAAAGTGTTGAGAGAATGTGTGAGGTAATAACTGACCATGTGAGAAAGTGTTGAGAGAATGTGTGAGGTAATAACTGACCATGTGAGAAAGTGTTGAGAGAATGTGTGTCTATAACTGACCATGTGAGAAAGTGTTGAGAGAATGTGTGTCTATAACTGACCATGTGAGAAAGTGTTGAGAGAATGTGTGTCTATAACTGACCATGTGAGAAAGTGTTGAGAGAATGTGTGTCTATAACTGACCATGTGAGAAAGTGTTGAGAGAATGTGTGTCTATAACTGACCATGTGAGAAAGTGTTGAGAGAATGTGTGTCTATAACTGACCATGTGAGAAAGTGTTGAGAGAATGTGTGTCTATAACTGACCATGTGAGAAAGTGTTGAGAGAATGTGTGTCTATAACTGACCATGTGAGAAAGTGTTGAGAGAATGTGTGAGTCTCTAACTGACCATGTGAGAAAGTGTTGAGAGAATGTGTGAGGTAATAACTGACCATGTGAGAAAGTGTTGAGAGAATGTGTGTCTATAACTGACCATGTGAGAAAGTGTTGAGAGAATGTGTGAGTGTATAACTGACCATGTGAGAAAGTGTTGAGAGAATGTGTGTCTATAACTGACCATGTGAGAAAGTGTTGAGAGAATGTGTGAGGTAATAACTGACCATGTGAGAAAGTGTTGAGAGAATGTGTGTCTATAACTGACCATGTGAGAAAGTGTTGAGAGAATGTGTGAGGTAATAACTGACCATGTGAGAAAGTGTTGAGAGAATGTGAGTCTATAACTAACCATGTGAGAAAGTGTTGAGAGAATGTGTGAGGTAATAACTGACCATGTGAGAAAGTGTTGAGAGAATGTGTGTCTATAACTGACCATGTGAGAAAGTGTTGAGAGAATGTGTGAGTGTATAACTGACCATGTGAGAAAGTGTTGAGAGAATGTGTGAGGTAATAACTGACCATGTGAGAAAGTGTTGAGAGAATGTGTGAGTTTATAACTGACCGTGTCAGAAAGTGTTGAGAGAATGTGTGAGTTTATAACTGACAGTGTGAAAAAGTGTTGAGAGAATGTGTGAGTTTATAACTAACCATGTGAGAAAGTGTTGAGAGAATGTGTGAGTTTATAACTGACCACGTGAGAAAGTGTTGAGAGAATGTGTGAGTCTATAACTGACCATGTGAGAAAGTGTTGAGAGAATGTGTGAGTTTATAACTGACCATGTGAGAAAGTGTTGAGAAAATGTGTGAGTCTATAACTGACCATGTGAGAAAGTGTTGAGAGAATGTGTGAGTTTATAACTGACCATGTGAGAAAGTGTTGAGGGAATGTGTGAGTCTATAACTGACCATGTGAGAAAGTGTTGAGAGAATGTGTGAGATAATAACTGACCATGTGAGAAAGTGTTGAGAGAATGTGTGTCTATAACTGACCATGTGAGAAAGTGTTGAGAGAATGTGTGAGTCTCTAACTGACCATGCGAGAAAGTGTTGAGAGAATGTGTGAGTTTATAACTGACCATGTGAGAAAGTGTTGAGAGAATGTGTGAGTTTATAACTGACCATGTGAGAAAGTGTTGAGAGAATGTGTGAGTCTCTAACTGACCATGCGAGAAAGTGTTGAGAGAATGTGTGAGTTTATAACTGACTATATGGAGAAGTGTTTGCAATTTTTCTCATATATATTTGTACTCCTTACATTTAGTCAGAACGTACTAAAGAAACCTGGTAAAATATGTTATATTTAGGTGAAAATGATGCATGTATGATTTGTATGATTTAGCTACTGTCAAAAAAAAAAAATACTAGAGATGTGTACATGTACAAAAAGAGTACAATATATTCATGAAAACATTTGGGAAGTTAACCCAGTCAAAAAATGCTCAAAGAAGTCGGATGTGTTGTCAGGAAGGTGCAAATATCACAACTTTGCTTAAACAGGCACAATGCAGTTACATCATTCAGATGAATTTAAAAAAAACAAGATTCAAATGGTCTAAGGCTGGGAGTTGAGCTGAGTTGAGTCGGGAATTGACATCACAGAACTCGGGGCATTTCCATGCATGCTCCGTCCTCATCTTCAGCAGCCAGCGCAGAGTTCCAATATTGATTGTACCAGTCACAATTTGGACAGATGTCTGTCTTGCCTTTCCTCTGAGTGTAGTGAGCCAGCCAGACCCTCAGGTTACACACAAGTGTCTCATTCTCTCCAGGCTGGGAATGATAGTTGAATTAATTAATAAAAGGAATAAAAAAGAAAATGAAATGTTTTGGTAACATAAAAAGACATGGAATGCTGATAAAAGCAATACTTGAGGAAACAGATTTGTATAGCAAATGACCAAAACAGGGGGAAAAACCATAAAGCCAGATCTTTTTACACTGTGCAGATCAAATAAAAAAATAAAAAAAATTAAGCGATGGCTGAAATTTAGAGGAAGATCCAGTACACGCCATTCGTTGTTTGAGACTGAAAGAATTAATGTAACAACTAGGCAGAAGAGAAGGAGCGCAGAAAAGATTCAATATCTCTATTGATGGACATAAGCTAAGAGTAACTAAACAAAAAATCATGAGTTTGGTACAGAAAGGTTTTATTCTTAAGTACTTTATTATAACTGGGGAGCCGGCATGGCATAGCGGCTAGACGCTCGCGTACAGATCAGAAGGTCGTGGGTTTGCTTGCTGGCGGAGCCAGACTTTAAAAATGACCTTTACTCCCAGCTTGACCCAGCCTTGAGTGGGTACCGGGTGCATTTCTGGCAAGTAAAGGTGGCTGGCATGATGCTGACCACATCACCCATCTTGTGCCGATTGTTCTATACAAATATAGGTCTAGCCCTATATGCCCTATACGCCTAAAGGCGTGGAAAAGGGACCTTTACTTATTGATAGGCATAAGCAAAGAATAACTAAACAAACAATCATGAGTTTGGTACACAAAGGTTGTAATCTTAAGTATTTAATTATAATTAAGACCT
This sequence comes from Candidula unifasciata, assembly GCA_905116865.2. Lineage (NCBI taxonomy): Eukaryota > Metazoa > Mollusca > Gastropoda > Stylommatophora > Geomitridae > Candidula > Candidula unifasciata. The sequence goes on from CAJHNH020001144.1 coordinate 94,605, forward strand.
TAAGGTTTGAATCCACATCAGGTTTGATTTTGTCAGAACTGACCATTGCTCCCAAACCGACCCAGCCTGAAGTGGGTACCTGGTAAAGTCCTGGGAGAGTAAATATGGTCAGCTTGATGTTGACCGCAACACCTTTTGAGTACCAGTAGGTCTAGATAAACATAAGTTTAGCATCCAATTAGTGAGGGACCACTGGCATAAACAGGGTCCGGGCAGCTGCCTGGTTTCGAGGCATGGTGTCCTCCTAGAGGTTCCAGGTTCAATACCTGGTTAGGGCTGGGATTTGTTCACCTGCACTTAGACTTCTAGTAATTCCCCCTGATCTCTGGGTAGTGAGATCAGATGCCCGTGTGCATTGTTTTGCAGGTAAAAAATCCCTTGGATGTTGGAAATTGAAAAGAGTAGCCTAAAGGTGCTGCCCGGGCAAAATTTGCAGTTAAAAATCTGCCTAAAGTATTTCAGGGTCCTCACCGGTGCTACAGAGCCTGTGCACTGTGTTGAGCTACTTTGGACTCAGACTTGAGTTACAAGAAGAACGGAGCAGTTATAGGTTACTACCCGTGTGCCATGATGTTGATCTGTTGTTCAAAACATCAAACCTCAAACAGGGTCTCTCCTCTTTTTCTTTTTTTTTTCCTTTTTTTTTTTTCTTCTTTTCCTCCTCCTTCTTTCTTTCTTTCTTTCTTTCTTTCTTTCTTTCTTTCTTTCTTTCTTTCTTTCTTTCTTTCTTTCTTTTCTTTCTTTCTTTCTTTCTTTCTTTCTTTCTTTCTTTCTTTCTTTCTTTCTTTCTTTCTTTTCTTTCTTTCTTTCTTTCTTCTCTTTCTTTCTTTCTTTCTTTCTTTCTTTCTTTCTTTCTTTCTTTCTTTCTTTTCTTTCTTTCTTTCTTTCTTTCTTTCTTTCTTTCTTTCTTTCTTTCTTTCTTTCTTTCTTCTTTCTGTTGTCTGTCTGTCTGTCTGTCTGTCTGTCTGTCTGTCTGTCTGTCTGTCTGTCTGTCTGTCTGTCTGTCTGTCTGTCTGTCTGTCTGTCTGTCTGTCTTTCTTTCTTTCTTTCTTTCTTTCTTTCTTTCTTTCTTTCTTTCTTTCTTTTTTTTATCAGTTTAATAATTCTGCATTCACTGCATGTCTGAAGATCAGATTTGAACTGTAGTCACAGGGCTATTGTTTTTTTCCCCAGTTATCAGATAATTCTCACCTGCTGGGCTTTGCCTCCTCAAAAACGACCAACATTTGTGCATTTGTTAGAACAGCTCAGCCCTTACGTTGTGGCAGGGGACCAAGATGGATGGCTAGAGTCGCAGCCCTTGGCGGCTTCAGTTGACATAGGGGGCGCTGATGAATACAAGGATCTGTCAGGCTGAAGCTGCAAGGAAATTAGTTCCGTTCTGTTATTTGGTTTTCTCGACAAACCCATTTTGTTATTTCAAAGGTACCTGTGGATGAAGAAGTGCACTTTGCATAGTGATGTGAGAATGATAAAAAACAAACAAACAAAAACAATGTCTGACACCCACATGGGTTTATCAAAACTGGACAAGCACCATTTTCTGGAGGAAGTGGGACACTATGTACTCACATAATACTGTTGGACTAACACCAGTATTATCAATGTTTCTGACATGTATTGTTGGTAGCAACAGATATCTTGCACACAGTTAGTGCAAATGTGAATTAGGAACCATATTTTGTAGATTAACTTATTTGTTTTATAATTTGACAATTGATTATAATAAAGTAATTTAGATGTTCATAATTGGGAGTAATAAAACACATTTTACCTAAACAATTTAGATACAGTGTAAATTAGAGAAGACATTCTCAATTTTTCTTATCTTTTATTTTACTGTGAGCAATAATTGGTCCAATTACATATTTCAGTCAGTTTTTTAACATGTGTTTGGTATAGATAAGACATATAAAGGAAATGTTATGAGGAAAATATAAAAGAACTGAGTAAGTTCATTAAAGTTTTCATGTTTTTGTGTTGAGATCGAAACAATTCTGACACTTTTCTCTCTATGCACAGTTAAAATGATTTTTTAAGACTAGCATTTATTCTGTCATGTTTTTTTGTTTTTTGTTCAAATTTTCAAAAAATTTAGTATTTATTTTAGTTCACAGAGAAGGCTCCTTTCTTTGAACTAAAAGCATTTAAATGTGTGAATTGTTCTGTAGTTTTTCTAGGCATTTTTTTTCCTGGGACTTCTCTTGTTTTAAAAATTATTTTTTATCAAATCAGCATTTGAACTACCAGGAAAATGCCAAGTGCAATAAATTGATCCCCTACATCATTTCCCTTTTTCCCCCCCAATATTAAACCTAGGGTCCAGTATTTGCCATGCTTTTTTGTCATATTGTTTTTGACTGGATGAATGATTCAAAGCTGTGTTTTTCCATTGTGAATCGAAATAATTAGGAAACAAACAATGGCTATCCTCCGAATAACGGTCGGTAAAGATGGCAGCCGCAAAATATCCTTTCAAACCACAGTCACGTGTTAATTGCGCACTTCTGGCAACTTAATTTGCAGTTCTCCAGCGGTTTTCCGGCGACTACTGCCACCGCCACGAGTCCCCCTAAACTAGATGGCTAGAACCCACGAACAGCAGCTTCCGAATCTCCTGAAGCTTTGCTCGTGAGTCCTAGCCATCTAGTTTAGCCTCTGTCCACGTCGCGTGAGCGGTGTGGGGGACTCGTGGCGGTAGTCGCCGGAGAACCGCAAATTAGGTCACGTGACTGGCTCAAAAGGATATTTTGCGGCCGCCATCTTTACCCACTTTTTCGGAGGATAGCCCAAACAATATACAGCGAAAAATGCCAGGCAATAAAATATGCAATATATTGTTTGTCTTTTCATTATTTTGATGAATGATTGTTGGAAATTAGTATTTTTATTTGCAGACATTGGGTAAAGTAAAGATCCCTTTTTGCACCTTTAGGCGCATTGGGCATATGGGAAGAGCATCCATATTTTTACAGACCAATCGACAGACAGTATGATATGTAAATGTTCGATATGCCAATAAGGAGACTGTTTTCCCTGTAATAAATAATTTCAAGGTTGAATCATGTTCATTTTTATTTTTCTATTTATTTATTATTTTTGGCAAATTCTCAAGATTACAGTGTGCCAACACAACCAAAAAAAAAAAAAACATGCATTCAGTGTATTTGATTTGATAACTACTGTTCTTTACGGAATTATTTTTTGATTGGTGGATGTACAGAAAAGGACTAGGCCATCCATCTTAGATCAGAGAGGACGTGAAATGTTAGCTACTGATCATGATCAGAGAAAATATTTATATATGTATGGATACCACCAGTGATGAAGTGTGTCATATAAACATTTAAAACATCGGCATTTATGAATGACATTCTTTTAACAACAAAGATGGGGAAAATGAAATTGTACAGACATGTTAAAAAACAAATTTGTCAGTAATAGCAAAGGACTTTTTTACACACCTTCAGGCATTAAGGGCTTATAGGGCTAGACCTTTATTTGATAGATCTATTGGAATTTGTTGGGTGATGAAGTCAACATCATGCTGGCTGCCTTTACTTCCCAGGACTATATATGGTACCTATTTATGCCTGGGATGACCTGGGAACCAAGGTCATTTACATTTTTGTTTTTAAGTCCGGCTTTGTCAGGAGCTGAAGCCATGATCTTTCAATCTGCAGGCAAGTGTCAGCCACTACACCGCGACGGTTTCCCCGTCAGTAACAGTATGGACATGTAACAAGATATATTGGCCTCTCCAAAGTGATACTACTGGGCTAGGCAGAAGTGAAGAGAAAAAGAGCCAAACAAAGAAAGACGTGGATACAAAATTTGGCTGGTTGGAAACGTCTCAAATATACAAATGTCACATCCATTGTATCTGACTAACAGAGGTAGAGGAAACTGAACAGTCAACAGTAACTGATGACCCAATGACATAAAGAGTTATAGATATTCAATGATGATGATACATGGACAGTGTCCTCTGTCTGTCAGTAAAATAATAATTAAGCTGGCCAATCAAATCAGGAAAGATACACAAACACCACACTGGTAACCTTACACAGCACATGAAACTAACTCAGAAAGAGGCATACAGGAAGTTGAAAGTTTGAAGAAGAGTAACAGAAAGGGCAACACAAAGAGGATAAAAACAGAAGAAAAAAAAAAACTACTTCATTTAAAAAAAAAAAAAAACCTAGCTCAACCTGGGCAGTTTGGAAGGGAAGAATAATACCAGCTAGCCTAGTGAGGTAGCACAGCGAAGATCAAAATCTGTTCTTGAATTTAAAGAATACGAAAATAATGTCCACAGATAAAACTGGCTGTCACCCAAAAAAAAAACAATAAATGATGAAGAAATTGAAAATGTCACAAACTTTGAATACCTAGGCTCTATAATAAACAGCAATGGAGACTGTTCGACAGAAATTAAAAGGAGGATGGCCATAGCAATGCAAAGATTGAACAGCCTTAAAAGTCTATGGTTAAGCACCAGCAAGGAGATGAAAATTAGAATTTTGGGAGCATGCATCTTCCCTGTGGCTACATACGGATGTGAGTCGTGGACTATCTCTCAGTCCTTAAGAAAGAAAATAGGGACTTTTGAGCTGAAATGCTATAGAAAGATTCTCTGAATATCTTGGATAAAAAAGAGGAGAAATATTGACATTATAAAAAGATCTGAACATCAAGGAAGATTGGCTAATAAACAGCATCCTTTCTCGGAAGCTGAAATATTTTGGTCATATCAAACGCCACGACGGATTGGAAAAAATTATAGCAGAAGGCATGGTATCAGGAAGGAGGGGCAGGGGCCAACCGACACCAAGATGGGCACAGGATATAAGTGACTCCTTGAGTATGAAAGTACATGAGGCAGGAGTACTGGTGAGAGACAGAGTTTCTTTCAGGCAGACTGTAATGAGAGCGACGTTTTGCAAAGGACCTGCTACATGATGATGAGCCTAGTGAGGAAAAGTATGACTTGACTGTTACAACGGGAATAAATGAACCATTTCACCCCAGGAACACTAAAAACAAAATAGATCATGACCCCAAAAGAATCCCCCCAAAAAACAGCCTTAAGGAAAAAAAAACAGTGTTACAATCTTTGGACCCATCAAAGATGCTAACAACAGGGAATGGAGAGTGAGAAGCAACAACGAAATTCATCATCTGTTTAAATCACCATTGATCACTGGTATCATGAGAGCTAATAGACTGAAATAGTTGGGGCATATTGAGAGAATGTCAGATGACAGAGAAGTAAAAACTGTACACACAAGGGAAATCAATGCTCGTAGACCATGAGACAGACCAAGGAGACGACGGAGAGATAATGTCCAGACAGACCTGCAAACACTTGGTGTCACCAACTGGAAAGTGAGGGCCAACCAGAGAGATGAATGAAGGCGGGTGATATATGCAGCAATGAACCTCAAGGGTTTGGAATGCCGAAGAAGAAGAATGTTACACATGTTCAGATTTTTAAAAATGTGTTTATCTACATTTTAATAAAAACCACCACATATACGTATATGTATGAAAGGAGTAATTATTAACACAATCAAGGTTAAGCATTACGTGGAGTACATTCCCTAAGGCTTGAAAGAAACAAATGTATTGGATGACTCATGCTGTGTCACACTGACCTCCACTACTGAGGCTTCGGGAAACTTTCATCGGCTGGGCTTTAAAATGCATTTAACTCAAAGGACACCACCTCCCCTGAATGCTATTGTTAGTTTATATATGTATATCTGACCTCCTAAGAGTTTGTTAGGGCATTGAATGTGTGTCTCATGAACAGATCACCATAGACAAATAATTTTTTTATATTTTTATTTTCAAGTTATCGCAACCCTTCGGCCTTGATTCCATGAAGGATACCGTAAATCTGGGGAGAATGTGGCTTTTCTGAAAAGTGAAACAACTCATCTTCACAATATCACACAAATAACAAGTGAATATTGTGGAAAGCCACTAGGGCTGACAATGCACTGTATGTTTTAATTAAATTGTTTAAAGTCAACTGTTAACAGTAATAGCATAAGAAACAACTTTTATCCAATAATTTTTTATACCCCCCCCCCCCCCCCCCCCCCCTCAAAGTTAAGGATCCTTTTTCATGCCAGTAGGCGTATAGGGCTCCAAGAAGTCACTTATATCCTTTGTCCATCTTCTTGTTGGCCCCTGCCCCTCCTTCCTGGTACCAAGCAAGCTGCTATTTTTCCAGTCCACCAGGGCAGAATGTCAATATTTCTTCTCTTTTTCATCCTTGGAAAATAACACAGATATTACTTTATTTTTGGCTTAAGAAATTACACTAAGGCTCATTCTCAGGATATATCTGTCTGTTTTTTTCATTTTTTTTTCAACATGCTAAACTTACTCAGTAGGAATAAAATTTTGTGGGGGAATAACCCTCCAGGAGGAATCTAAGAAAAACAGAGTATCTGGCAACCCTATGTTACCCCTAACCCTAACCCTAAACAAACTCACGCCAGATCATTCTAATTTTTGCCACCCTATTCAGCTAACCTCATGTCCCTCTCAGCCTTTTCACTTGTTTCTTTTATTTCTGCAATGGCAAACTACTGAAAGTAAACTGTGCCTAAAAAAACCACTGCAGCCAAAAAATATTGCGGTTGGTTCAGAAACATCCTGTAAAGGATACACAACTAACTATTATTTCCCTCTCCTAATTATTTTTTTTTTTTCTTATTCCTTTGACACTGTTGGGTCCAGTACTAGGACACTGAAGTTATATTGTTAGCGAGTTTTCTCAATTTGTGTCATATCCAATGCTTGCATCACCTCCTCGCCTTCTGATTCACCGAAAATTTATTTTTTCCTCAAACCACATATTTGTAATTCTGTCATACCATTTAACTCACTTTCTTCCGTGCACACTTCAGTTAATAATGTTTGTAGTTTATTAGTAATTCTCTGTTTGTTTTTAAAGTTGTTCTCCAAGTTTCAGCTCCTTACAGCAGTGCTGCATTTTTACATCGCTTAATATTGTCATGGTTTCCATGACATAGTGATGTAACAATGTTTGAAAATGTCTGAAGGTGGTTCTTATAACTCTGGCTTGATATTCTTGTAAATGTACATTTGCTGAAGATGAATTCTTGCCATAATTGTTGGTGATTCTAATTTGACTCTGTCCAGTATTCAGTATGTAGATACATGCTTTCATGGTGATTTTTGTAATTTATTATGCTTGAGAATTGAGTCAGTATTTCTGACATGTACAAGCTGGTTTTGTCAACTCTTTGGAGGTGAGTGAATAGTGTGGAGGTACAATTAGATTATCATGGTCTGAAGAGAATAATGAAATGGGGAGTGACCAGGGATTTGGCCGACGCTGGACACTCAGAGGAAATGTCAAAGATTAGTTAGATCTGCACCACTGGGTGGTGAATTGATACATGACAAGGCAGATGTGGTCAAGACCCTTTGGGAACAAGCAATGGAATCAGTAGAGAAACAAGATTATTATGACCTGGAGAGAATGAGTGACCCATAAGTGCTCCATTCTTCTTCTAACTCAAGTCTGAGTCCGAAGAAGCTCAGCACAGTACATAGACTCTGTAGCACCGGCAAATCGGCAAGGATCTTCAAATACTTTGGGTAGATTTTTACTCCACATTTTGCCTGGGTAGATTTTTAACTCCACATTTTGCCCAGGCAGAGCCATTAGGCTACTCTTTTTTTTATTTTAAACTGCCATGGAAATTTTTTTACATGCGCAGCAATTCACACGGGCGTCCGATCTCACTACCCAGAGACCAGGGGGAATTACTAGAAGTCCAAGTCCACGTGAAAAAACCCTAGCCCTTACCAGGGATTAAACCTGGATTAATTGATTTCCAGTCAAAATTGACTCTAGCCACGGTCACTGTTGCAAATTTTTTTGCTTTTGCCAGACAGTGGCCAGTGCATTTTTGCTCCATTTGTAGACTGAAAGGATAGTTTCGTCGCCCAGCTTCTGAGCTGAGTGCATGGCATGACACTGTTAGCTGCGGATTTCATTGGAATGTTTTTCTACTGTGACCAACATGGTGGTGTGAATTGTTGATTCAGAAAATGGCGCGATGGCTGTTGTCGCAATATTGGTGGTGCCATAATGTGATTAAAATTGATCGCGTGTGCAACTTCTGATCTGTAGGTGACTTCTGCTACCATTCATGATAAATTGCATTTCTAATGTCAGACTGTTTGTGTTAGCACTTCGGATGGCTACCGTATGCTTTTAATGCGTGTGTATGCTAGTGCAAATGCTGAGACAGCAGTCTGTCAATCTTTCCTCAAGGGACTGTGATAAACATTATGTGTGTTTTTCGTTGGCACAGGAGCGGAGCAAAGATGGGGTGACCCGTTTGCTATGAAGCTGAAATTGGGATTACCAGATTACCAGAGATTGAACCCGGCACCTCCAGCACTCGAGGCGGACACCATGCCTTGCAAGTGTTTAGTGATGACAGTCATCACAGCATCCTTGAACACATCTACAGGTGCTTTGATCCCCTCCTAAATAGCTCTACAATTACTGATGATACTAATTTTGTGTGAATTAATCAAACGTCTTGTGCCCTTAGTGAAATGTTTGTGTCTGGTGGATCCAGGATGCACTCCTATATCCAGCAACCAGCGCAGGGTTCTAGAGATACAGATTAGACAAGCCACCTGCGATGACTCACTGAGACAATGCCTTCTTGTCTGATGAAGCTGGCCTATCACTCAATGAGACAATGCCTTCTTGTCTGATGAAGCTGGCCTATCACTCAGTGAGACAATGCCTTCTTGTCTGATGAAGCTGGCCTATCACTCAGTGAGACAATACCTTCTTGTCTGATGAAGCTGGCCTATCACTCAGTGAGACAATGCCTTCTTGTCTGATGAAGCTGGCTTATCACTCACTGAGACAATACCTTCTTGTCTGATGAAGCTGGCCTATCACTCAGTGAGACAACACCTTCTTGTCTGATGAAGCTGGCCTATCACTCAATGAGACAATGCCTTCTTGTCTGATGAAGCTGGCCTATCACTCAATGAGACAATGCCTTCTTGTCTGATGAAGCTGGCCTATCACTCAGTGAGACAATACCTTCTTGTCTGATGAAGCTGGCCTATCACTCAATGAGACAATACCTTCTTGTCTAATGAAGCTGGCCTATCACTCAGCGAGACAATGCCTTCTTGTTTGATTAAGCTGGCCTATCAGCTACAAGTGAAAAGCAAAGGATCCTTTTCAATATCTTGAGGTGTACTAGGTAAATGGTGTTAACCCATCATTTTTGGGAAAATCGGATGTTCAAGGATAGTGTAGTTATTATCACTGTAGCTGTCTTTGTTTCAAGAACATTTCCTGGTACCGTTTTAAGAGCTGCTGAGATCTCAGGTCAATTTTTAAAATCTGCTTTGGTGGGAATTTAAACCTATGGCCTTTGGACTGCAAGGCAGTCTGTGGTTTCTGACAACATGGTTTACTTGATATTATTTTTTTAATACTAGCTTCATTTATTTCAAGGTCATGGTTCAAATCTGTATTGAGCTGGATTTTTTTTTCAAAAAAAATTATTTTGGCTCCCAGGTTGACCCAGCTTAAAATGGGTACCAGGTAAAGTCCTGGTAAATAAAGGCAGCTGGGTGGTGTTGATCACATTATACACTGAATGCAGTTTGGTCTTTAAGATAGAGGTTAAGCACTTTATACCCACTATACTCAAAGGTGTGGAAAAGGGTCCCTTACTTACTTATTTAGTTCATGAGTACGAGTTGACCCTAGCGTCCTGACTGTTGACCCTAACTTTATCAAAAGCCAAACATTGTCTCTGCTCTTCTGTTAAACACTATTGTAGGAGAATTTTAATTTAAAAGCCAAAACAAAATGAGGCCAAAAGTACTTATCACCCAACAAAATGTGCTGATTTTATTATTATTTCACTTGTGTAAAAATAGCTTGTATTTTCGTAAATTTGCTTTTAAAAAAAATTGCTAAGAGCAGAAATAGCAAAACTCACAAACCGCAGTTTTTCATAATAAAAGTTGAATTTCATGTACAATCGTTGCAGATGTTACAGTAGGCTGTAAGTTTTCTATTCATATTCATTCTACTGTGACAGTTGTGCTGGTTACCATTATAAATGGCTACCATTTTTATTTTATATGGGTTTTTTGGTGTGTGAAAGTATTATTCATGTTTTAAAACTTGATGCAGTCAACAACTATGTTTTTCACAACCTTTTACTACGAAGAGTTACTTTTGGAAGATGTTTTTACATAACTGAAAGATAATATAATAATGGAAAGTTAACACAAACACATATGAAGGGACTTTTCCTACAACTTCAAAGAATGATCAAGTTTTTTTAGAAATCACAATTTACATCGCTTAGAGTGACCTTTAGTACTTTTGAATTTTTGGGCTTTGCATGGTGTACAAACAGACCTGTATATTAGGATGTATGCTGCCCCTGTGTAGTCAAATAATTTTAGCACATATAAATTTATATCACTGAAGCCTATAAAATAGTAAGACTTTATACTGTAAACTATATTTTTTATTCCCTCAAAACTTGGCCAGAATTACCTGGCCTATGTAGCTACACATGTTGTACATGGCTAAATACGGCCCTGTGTACATTATTCCAGGACTCGGACTAAAAGATAAATAAAAAGTACCAGCTGGTAAAATGTCCAGAAAGCTAAACCGACCACAAATTATCTAATCTCTTCTGGTCCCTTTTGTATACCGTGTACGTTTAATGACTGTAAACTTTTTGCACACAGTAATTTAATTTGTGTATTATGTCATTTTCAGGTCCATGTAACCATTAGTTTTGAATATCACTGCTGTATACCGGTGTTTTAATAATTTAACTTAGCTATAATGGTGTTTTAGAAATTGATCTTAGCTGTAATGGTGTTTTAGTAATTGATTTTAGCTACAATGGTGTTGCTTGCTTGCTTGTTGTACCCCACTAGGACATCACACAAGCGATAAACACCTGGGGACACAAAGCGCCACCATGCGGATGAGGATCACCCGTGGAGAGGTCCCAAAAACCCCTTTCAGCTGTTATGGTCACAATTGTGGCCCAGCTATACTCAGGCTGGCTGACAAAAGCCAGGTTGGGGCTTCAAATAAGGAAAAAATTGCATCCCACAAGGGGTTGACTAGGGTAATTACAGTGGTGTTTACTATTGAAGAAAGTATTTTATGTTGAGCATGTTTCTTCAACAGGTGGCAGGTTATTAGAATTTATGGTGTCAATTCCTGATACTCAAATGCCTCATCCTAATACTGCTAGCAATTTAACCAGTAGAATTGATTGTGAATAGAGCTGTAACGTGGAAAACAGTACCCAAAATAAGACACACTATAGCAGTAGATATTAGGCGTTGTTTAAAAAAAATATCAATGGCAAAATTTTCAATAAATACAGTCATTAAACAAACACCCTGTATCTAGGGTGATGAGGCGAACTAATGGTTTCTGAAGAACTCAGTTATCCCACCTATCCATTATTTTCATGGTTAGTCTTTCCGTTCTCTTTTGGTTCATACATCATTGCTTGTCGCGGTCTACAGGGTCCCATATTGCTGTTGTAAATATTAAGTGGTTTTCATTTAGCCGTTTCTGCCGCTTTGTAAATATGTCAGACCATTCAAGTGGTTGTACAATGTCTTGAAGATGACGTGTGAATGTGAGGTCCACATCTTGTGAAAAAAATGTTGTATCAGATATGATGCCATATTTGCAGATGAGTTTGTAATCATCATCATCATCCATTGTGTGCTGTTAGACGTCAAGTAAGGCTCGCATTCGATTCTTCCACTCCGCTCTATTGTATGCAACTCTCCATTTCTAACATGGAGTTCAGCCCAGCATTTTTTAGCCTCTCCTAATAAAGTTCTTCTTAATGTTTCCCTTAGTTGTCCTCTTTTTTTTCAGACCGTTTGTTTCCCCATTTTCAGTGTCAGTTTTGTAATTCTTTGATCAGTTCATCTTAAAGAAAGCATGCCCACCTATCTGTCTTATTGCAGTCAATACAGGTATTCATTCAGACATTTCTCAGATATACTCACACCGTTCTGTGCGTGATTTTTCTCAGACATTTGATTTTAAAATGCTTTTAACTTTCTTTCCATATCATTGGTGGTTCTCCAACATTAGCTGGCATGTGTTTGAATTGAAATAACATTAGAATTTAAGATTTGTAGTTTGGTCTTAAAGCTGTGTAACTGGAGTTTGTAATGACTGATTTAAATTAGTGCACAATCTGTGTGATTGTTAAAAGGTGTGCGGAGTTGGTCAAAGGTCAAAATGATTGTTGCATAGCTAATAGGATTATTGCAGTCAAAGCTGCATGACTGATGAAAGGTCAGTAGAACTTATTATTGGGCAGACAGATTTTCTTAAAGCTGTATGATTATTGGAAGATCAGTAAGAATGATTAATGGCCAGTATGATTATCTCAGAGCTGTATGACTAATGAAAGGTCAGTATGATTATCTTAGAGCTGTATGATTGATGAAAGGTCAGTAGGACTGATTACTGGGCAGACTGATTTTCCTGTGCTGAAATTGTTCCTTCATTGTTCCCTTATTGTTCCTTCATTGTTTCCTTATGCAATGATCTTGTGTTTACCACCTTAACCCATCACCAGTCAGTTCATTAATGTTGATGTTAGGCGTATGATTACAAACAATTATTACTTTTCTATGTAGAAAGATATTATTTTGAAGCTGTTTTGATTGACAATTATTCATATCATTTTGATAAGTGCAATTTTTGGTTGACTTGTAAACCGTATGATGCAAACATATACATGTGTACATTATGTACTATTTTTTGTACAAGCTGTTTTACGATTATTGATTAACAAACTGCTGTTTTTGTGTGCAGGATTTTTTTCTATGATCTCTTTCTGTTTTGTCTCATATTGAAATAAATAGAAGCATTTGAAACTGAAAAAAAAAGACAAGCACTAAAAAATGGGAAATAAAGAGATTTAGGGAGCGAACAGAATAAAAGAAAACCCTAAAGCGACGTTAGACGTTAATGAGAGAGGCCACAGGTGGGGACTGGATTCTTCTTCTTCTTCACACTCACCAACTGTAAACTCCAGGGAAGTGTTCTGGTTGTTTTTCCACCTCTGGACTTTGGTCTTGTTCCAAAATCTCAGTGTTGCACGCACATCCATTTAACAGATCTGACTTAACTGTATGCAGATTTTTGTTTCCTTGCATCGTAGGCAGATGCACTCCGACTTTGAAGGAAGCCCCCAGTTTGTCATCTCTTAATCATGCTTGTTGGGGACGCAGTAGGCCCATTCTTGTTTTCCCCATAATGGGGCCCTAGAACTCACATGGGGAGGACTGGATTGAATCCATGATATGAAAGAGATGTCACAGGATTGAACAGAATGGAGGAACAGACTGCGGGCCCTGTATAACATATAAAGGCACAATAGAACAATGAGGATGATCTCAAATTGAGTTGAGTTGAGTCAAGAATTGACATCACAGTACTCGTGGCATTCCCATTCATGCTTCGTCCTCATCTTCAGAAGCCAGCACAGAGTTCCAATACTGATGGTACTGGTTGATCTGGAACTGAGGGAGCAAGCAGTACTACAGAGAGGGCAGTTACTTATGCCTATTAGTGTGGCATTTGGAGAAAAAGGAAAAGATTTAAAAAAAACGAGAGAGAGAAAATAAAAGAGAAAGAATCAGAGAACTATACGAAGACCAAAAAGAAAAGAAAGAAAATTACAATCACACAATTAGAACAATGTTGAGCTTCATAAATTAGATGAAATAGTCATTTATTTTGTCTCTGCACGCAATGAGCTGTGTCTGACTGTTTATTAAGTGTTGCGTTTGTGGGTGTATACACACCCCAGTTGACAGTGAGTGTGTGATTGTGTGAGCATGGATATACACTTGTGGGAATGAATTATTGGAGGTACACATCATTATGCATTTGTCATGCTTTTTATATTAAACTTTATTTATTGGTAACCAAGCCGTTTCAGAGATTGTGTACGACCAGTGCTTAAATTGTGTATGACCAGTGCTTAGATTGTGTACAAGTGTACAATTTGTGCTTTGATTGTGTACGACCAGTGCTTAGACTGTATGACCAGTGCTTAGATTGTGTACAAGTGTACAATTTGTGCTTTGATTGTGTACGACCAGTGCTTAGACTGTATGACCAGTGCTTAGATTGTGTACGACCAGTGCTTAGATTGTGTATAACCAGTGCTTAGAAAGTGCATGACCAGTGCTTAGACTGTGTACGACCAGTGCTTAGATTGTGTACAATCTGCACTTTATCCCAGCTGACATGCTATATGCTCTTCTTTTGTCTCCTACTTTTCAATCCATCATTAAAACACAAAAATGCAACAAAGCCAATCAAGTTTAACTCTTTGAGTCCTAGGGGATTCAGCATCAGAGGCCCAAGGGTAGTCAAAAAAGACTAAAATCGGCGCATCGTTCGCTCATTGAGCTTCTAGTTAGGAACCTATGAACGTATGATACGTTCCTTGAGACTCAAAGAGTTAAGGCAAAAGGCACCAATTTTGAAATACAAGCATGTGAATGCGAACACTAAAGAGAGCACTGTTTAATACAATTTTCCTCCCTCAGTATCAAACAAACACAGTCACTTTTTAAGAACATAAAAAGAAAATAGTCTTGACAGAAATGAAATGTTTACATATCATGCTAAGTAATGAGAAAAGCTCAGCTTAGGAATGAGGATATCAAGAGGAGAGTCGGCACAGAACCAATACTGAACTTAATAGCAGACAACAAACAAAATTGTTTGGCCATGTAACAAGACTGGCAGCAGACAGGGCACCACAGAGAGCACTGTATTATACAGATACAACCATATTGACCATGCAGAAGATGGACCACAGATATCTCTGACATGGAAAAGTATTATATATGATGTGAACAAAAGGACTTGTTCCAGAGATCTTTTTCTGCCCTGACGTCGTGAGGCATTCCAGGAGTAAAAGAAACAAAAATATTGGTATTGGTGTTGGTACCGATCGAGACGAGCCAAATAACGTTGTAATGTCTGTTGATACAATTTGGTTTTGTCCTGTATAGGTAAATCGTCTCTTTCTAAAGCTTGCTGAATTTGACTGTCCAGCTCTTCTAAGTTATCATTTAGTGTGTCCGGTGGTACATAAGCTTTTTTGCATTTCTAGTAAGCGAGGATCTATCAGGATCATTTTCTTGGCCATTTCAGAAACACAACATGCCTTTCAAGGGCAGTGACTATCGGACCCAGTAGTGCGACTAGAAAGCTGCCTTTATGTATAATATGTTTCCTCCTTTTTACTGACAGTTTCTTTTTGGTGAGTGCTCGCAAGGTGTTTTTGTAACGAAACAAAATGGTGTGTCTGAACCGGTGTCAGCAGAACATTGCGATTTAATTCATTATGACAACATTCACATATTAATTGGACTAGATCCGGTGATGCTATTTTTATGATGGCTTTTACGGTGATGGATTTTGCCCAACCCAAAAAATTTTATATAGCCCCCATTTCGTTTTAGTTTGTCCAACATTATTTGGGTATGTAAACAACTTGATGTTGATCGGGAAAAATATCACTGTGTAATAGCAAATGATCCTGTGTCTTGTTGAAGATCAAACAACAGATAAGCATGTAGATATTAAAATGCCCACGGAAACACCCCCACCACTGCAACCACCAATACTGACAACTCTTGAAACAGAAGATACAGAGGCAGTTACTATTCTCCGCCGCTGGCTAAAACTATAAAGAATACAGCTGACACAGAGACACCACCAGCCTCATTGTATAAACTGAGACTAAGAAACAAAATGATCAATAGCCGCGTAACTGAAAAAAAAATTACCATGACCTAAGACAACTGGGTGCCTATAGTGGGGCTGTCACCTTAAAACATTGCACAAAACTTTTGAGGAAACGAGTCGAAGAGTTGTTGAGTCATGAAGATGTGTGTACTCTGCATAAACCCATATGTCAACATTTTGAGATGCCTGATTATAACTGGTGGACTCAACCAACAATTCCAAGCTGTTCTGATAGATATGCGCTCTTTATGAAAAGCCAACAAAGGGATGGCAAACTTCGTCACTTGTATAGACGTGTTCATTTATTATACTTGAGCGATCCTGATAAAAACAAAAATTGGAAAAACTTTAGTAGAGGCAGTCAGCAAAATATTTGCCTAGCGAAAACATATCATTTTACAAACAGACAAAGGCTCCGAATTTGTAAACCGGATTTCTTGAAAGATGTGGGTGTTAATTTTTTCAAAACAGAAAACGACGATGTGAAAGCAGCGGTAGTAGACAAATTTTGCGCAACTTAAAAGAAAAGATATAACGTTATTTCACCTAAACCAACAACAAAGTTATATCAAGGTGTTGTGTGGACAGCCCCAGCACACCCGTGTTGACAGTTAGCAACAAAGAAATTTATCAGGTTGAAAAGATTCTACAAGAAAGACGAGGTGCCAGAGGTGGTAACGAATATTCAGTCAAGTGGTTTGGTTATCCAGCCTCATTCAACAGCTGGACAGTGCACCAACAACTTGAGGGGTACGAAAATTAGTGTTATGGAAGGGTAAGTTGTAGACAAAGTGGATGAAATTACTGTCTTTGCTACAACTGCAGAGCCCAATGGCGGCTAAAGACCTATGTTTGGTAAACTATGACTGTGACCTAAAGTTGTGTTCATCTCTCAGAAGGAAAATTGTGGATCATGCTTTTGTCTATCTGTTTAGATTACCTGTTACCAAACCCGAAAATAGATACAGCCGTAAAGCAAGCAAGAGCTTTTACGTCTTGCTACCCAGCAAAGCCTCACCAGAAATATTTTCTGACAATAAACTGGGTCACTTTTTTTGGGGTCAAACTACCACAGATCATTAGGTTGAGCTTACAATACGAAGTCGGTCTGGCAAGAATTCAATCTTCTAACAGTTTTTTAAATGTTCTAGAGGATGAAATCTGGCTCGAGTACACCCCACCATAAGACATCAACAAAGAAGCCCTGAAAATTATATTACCAGCTCAATACAGTTTCAAACCTAAGACCTTTGGGTCAGCAGGCAAAGGTGTCATTATCTTCTTCATTATGTTGTTCCTAAAGTCCATGCCAGGTGGTGCTGGTAGTCACATCTATCCACAACCTTTCAGTTAACCCTGACACAGATTATTCTCCATGACATGATGTCAAACTGTCCAGCATCTTGTCTTCTCCGACTCTCTTTCCCTCCAACTTTCCTACTGTCATGATATACTCCAGTTTTTCGCTCATGACATAACCAATGACTGTAGATTATCTCTTTCTGAAATTATAGATCTCTAGCAGGCGAAAAAGAAGTGATTACAGCATGTCAACTGTGTTAAAACAATGGTCACACAATTATTTATATTATATTATTTACATTCACCGGCTATGAACTTTAATGGAAAGTTCTGGGTGTTAGTCCACTCCTAGACTGTGGTTTTGTTCCAGAGCTTGAGTGTTGCCTGCACATCTGTTGTACAGATCTGGCTTATTTATATGCAGGCTATTGGTTCTTCGCCTCTTGGGTAGATGCTCTCCAACTCTGAAGGAAACATTCCTTATCAGTCGACTTCTATGACATGCTTGTTGAGGAGGAAGTTGATCTGTTCTATTTTCCTCACAAAGGGGCCCTGGAACCCAAACGGGGATGTCATTATGAGTAAACTAATTAAAATTACTCAGGAGATTAAGTTTTTTTTTAAATTATATTTTTACTATTTACTCTATTGGTGTATTATCTTAGGCCTAATAAATAGCCGAGACCTATAGCAGGTGGCAATGAAGTGCCAGAAAGGAGAGCTTTGACCTCTGCCCTATGCACCACCCTAGGCTCAAGAGGAAAGACTAACTAATTATGTTATCTAAGATGTGATTCTTGAAGTTACAGAGGTGCTCATATCGTCCCTCCCAGTCCGGAAGAGAAAAACAGACTGGCAATCACTGGAGCAAAGTCTCAACTGACACCAAGCCTTTCAAATGGTAAACATCTTCCCCTTGCGTTTCCTGGCATCTATTTTGAAGAAAAAAGAACAGAACCACTGACCCTCCAACAATCATGTCATAGAAATAAAATAATTAGGGATGTTTCCTTTAAAGTAAGAATGTATCTGCCTGAGAGGCAAAAAACCAACAGTCAGCATACAAATAAGCCAGATCTGTATAATAGTAATGCATGCAAAACTCATTTTCCTAATCAAGTTCAAAGAACGAGCAGACAAATAACCAGAGCTTTCTGTCAGAGCCTCTTCCATCTGATATTATCCAGGCATCCAACAATTTGAATACCTTACTTGTCTTGATGATAGAATTAGTAACTGTCTGCATACTCACAACAATTACAAATCAACTTCCGACAAATAAATCTATTCGGTCACCATGCTGTTATTACCCCACAACACATACATACTGCAAAAACTATTATTATTATTTTTTTTTTAAATTGATGAACAAATGCCTTCAATCATGATGCAGTTTAAATTGCTGTCTGTGCTCCTAAGCCTGGCATATGTCACAACATCCAGTCTGGGAATGGAGGTAGAAGCAGTCATTGCAGCCTTCCGCTGGTTTAAGAATTAGCTGTACACACATCTCGTAATTGTAACTAACTCACAGAGCATGCTAGGAAGAGTGACAAGCACCGCTTCAGAGGTCCAGGGTGGTTGTCCTTTTGATATTTTCTCCAGGTATGTCAGTGTATTAAGAAATGAACAGGCAGATTGACTGGCTGGTTCTGCACAACTTGGTGGTGAATTGAGGCCTGACCAAACAGAACTTTATGAGAGCGAGTGAACAGTGCAGAGGCACACACAGATCATCACAGTCTGAGGGGAATGTTGCAGTGAGGAGTGACCAGAGGATCTGATCGACAATCAACACTCAGAGCAAAAGTGAGACAGATATACAGTCAAACTATTACTGGTACCATCAGAATATAAACTGCTGCTGATGATGGGAACGGAGTGCTTATGGAAATGTTCTGAGTTCTGTGATTATATTTCTTATTTAAACATTAATCATTAAACACCCAAACCCACTTGCATGCACAGATATGGATCCACACCTACACATTGCAACAATAAAAAACACTTCAAACTGATAACAAATCTGTCCAGTCATCATGCAGTAAACTTTATTTTTATTTTACCTGTAAAATGTTTTCACACGACACATGGCACATCACTTAATGTTACGATTAAAAAACAGCAACAGCAGCGTAAACCAGCTTACATTCTACTAATATATTAGGAATATGGCTAAACTGAGTTGAGTTTATTCAAGGACCGACATCACAGCACTTCGGGCTCTTCCATCAGTGTACCGTTCCCCCATCCTCAGCTCAGAAGCCAGCATAGAATTCCAATACCAATGGTTCCAGAGGCAGTCTAATCATATGTCTGGGTTGTCTTTCCTGAGCCTTGAGTATCTGCCAGATTCCCTCGTCACTCCTAGCTGCATCATTCTCACCAGACTGTGATGATTTATTCGCTGTTCCGAATTGCACACATGCTTCCATAAGGTCTTAAATACATCTGCCTTATGCACCAGTATTCCACCAAGGAATATTGATTTAGGCCCATATATTCAGTGGCTTAATGTGCTGAGTATGTCTTTCATCTATGATAAAACAATGCAAAAGTGATATACTGGTTTCAAGAACAACAGTAAATGAAGCATTTACGATGGATAACAGAAATATTTTGATTTAACTCTCACACACATTATGTAAAATGCTGCTACTTTTTTAAAGAATAGTCAACTCCACATCACTGACCAGAATGAAAGGCTTGGGAGTTAAGATCAGCATAGCAAAAAATTAGACGCACACCAAGCACATCAGAGGACTTGTTAATCAACATAGAATTGGTACTATTAGCCACCTGATGCTGGGGTTCATACTGAGGGGAGGATCTGAGCACCTATGGACATGACCGGAGTGCAATAATGATAACTAACTAGCTGACTGACTGACTGACCAACTAGCTAAGTGAACCCTTTGTTGAAATATACACCTATGCCTGAAAACAAAGGCTTGCTGAGGAGCACTCTCCCGAACAAGCACTCTCACTGAGGTGGAGCTTACTGAACAATAAGCTCTCTTGTGGATGGGGAGGAAATGGAGGTGGTGGCAACATGATTTATTCAGACACTCAGTGAATAATCAAGAAGATGATTCACTCAAGTGTATACTCAATAATGATATGGCTTTCTTTAATCACACTGAAATAATCAGTAAAACAACATATAAGTAAAACAATCAAGACTTACCTATGATAATGTGGATTGATGATATTAAAGAGCTTCTACATTGACACAGAATGACAACAGCTATTGCTGCCCATCTAGCAATAGATCACAGACTGTTCCTACCCACAACGCTTAATGGCAGAAATGGAAATTGATGATGATGAATCAAGATAGCAGCAATTGACACAGAGAAACAAGCAGCTAGCAACAGCATGTGAAGAATCAGCATGTACAATCTTACACACCAGCACACACACACACACACACACACACACACACACAAAACACACACACACACACACACACAAAGCACAAAATCAATCTTCTACAACCTGAATGGAATGGTGATGAACCCTGAACCTCGGTTACGACTTATCTAAACATTCTAGAAACACGATTCCTTACCAGGAGCCTCGCCAACATAGATAGTATTGTAGTTTCCTTTAAGTCAAAATGTCTCTTCCTGAGAGCCAAGGAAGCAACAGTCTGCACACAAATAAGGCAGATCTGTATCTTGGATGGGTACACAAAACTAAAGTCCTGGAACATAACAAAAGTCTGGAAGTAGACGAACAACCAGAACTTTTTAGAGTTTACGCTCGGTGACGATTAGGAAATATTGAGAAATAGAAATGAGATGCCAATGAGATATTGCACTTAAATACCAACTGGCAACATTATTAAGACTTCCAAACACAAGTATGATTACCAAGAAACAGATTATAAACAGCATATTCATACCACCACTGTGCTACCAGTGCCAGACATGGACATTATCAAGGCTAACCTATGTAAAATTAACACTTATGAAATAAGATGCCCGAGAAAAGCTGCCAAATTAACCATCCGAGACAAAGTTTGAGATGATATTACCAGACAGTGGGAACAATGCAATGCAGAAATTTCAGTGAGAAACAGAAAATCGAATGGTTTGGTCATCTAGTAAGAATGCAGCCAGAACAACTACCATTGCAGGTGCTACACATGAATATATCTGATGCAAAAGCAAGAGGCTGTCTTTGAAGAAGACAGATAACATTAAAGAGCTTCTGTATCGACACAGAATGAAAATAGCCAGTGCTGCCCATCAAGCAATGGATCACAAATTGTTCCTTCCCACAACGCTTAACGGTACAGGTGGAAATTGATAACTAAATTTTAATTAATGGTGAACATAAGGAAGGAAGAAGAAAAAACCTCCACCAAATATACTAGTCCTGTTCTTATTAATCCATAAGTCAATTAAATTTAATTTTAAATTTAAATTGATGTATCAGTTATAAATACTTGAATGTTATGGAGAACAAATATATTTCCCTGTGTGGGTTCAGGGGACCTGTTTTTTTTTTTTTTTTTTTTAAAGAGGGTGGGGGTAAAGGGGGTGGGGGTAGACACACTCTGCCTATAACAAGCATATTGTAAATGGTTAACTAATAAAGGGTTTGTGAAATCAGACTTCCGGTCTATATGGCGTCGATAGAAATGAAATGTTTACGTACTTTACTAGGTGCATCAAGGAAATATAGACTTAGGAACGATGATATCAGGGAGCAGCACCAGAACAGAACCAATTCTGAACTTTATAGGCAGGCAACAAATCAAATGGTTTGGTCATATTACAATATTGGCATTAGACAGGGCACCACAGAGAGCAGTGTTATACAGATACAGTGGTAACAGAACCAGAGGTCGACCAAACAGAAAATGGACCACAGAAATGTCAGAGACACTGAAAAGTACTTTATACCATGTGAACAGAAGGGCCCTTTTCATAGATCTCTTCCTGCCCTGTCACTGTGAGGTATTCCAGAAGTAGAGAAAAGAAGAAGAAACTGGATGTGTTAGGCTGAAAAGTGCAGACATCGCAACTTATCTGTTAACTGCAATACAGGCTGTTCTGGTTGATTGTCCACTTCTGAGCTTTAGTCATGCTTTCCAGAATTTGAGTTCTGCATGCACATCCAATTTACAGATCTGGCTTATTTGCAGGCAAACTGTTGGTTCCCTGCCTCTCAAGCAGATGCACTCCAAATGTGAAGGAAACACCCCAAAATAGTCAACATTTACTACATGTTTGTTGGGGATGGGGTGTGACGAAATGACCTCAGTGGTCTCAGAACTTATATTGTGCTTAATAATTTCTTATGTTCAGAGAAGGACAAAGAATTAAAAGCAATAGACACTGAGCCTAAAATAGTTCTAAAACCACTATAAGGGATTTGAGAATTGTTTAAACTGCGTTTCCAGTCTCTAGCCAGACAAAGCAACCTTGCTTTATGTAATGTTACCTAATACTACTGTAGCTAGAGTTCACCTTGCTGTGTCAGATAATTATCTCCTGCCCAGTCTGTAGAGGCAAGTAAAGGGGGAGATAACTTTGTATCACACCTCAGATTAGCTCCCCTGAAACCCGACTTTAGTGTCATAAAAAGTTACATAACACAGACTGAGGGGCTCCTTTTGAACAGGATAGATCAGGGGAATTAAGTGGTCAGGTAGACATTTCTAGACAGGCCGGCGTCCAGCTTCTGAAAGTTTCACACATGATAGTGAAATTCTCAAGAGAACAGATGTTTGGCAATTAGGAATGTTTAATCTTGGTCAAGGTCGTACTGTAGGCTGTTCACTGTGAGTGACAGGCCCCTTGATAGCTAGGTTGAACTAATAGGTACCTTAGAGGCGGAGCTTAGGTCATCTCCTTGAGGGTTGGGTATAACCTTGTAGAGGGTGGAGTTAAATCTTGCAGACAGATAGGGGTATTAATAAGACAAGCCCTGAAATTTCTGTCATAATCGCTGCGACAAGCAACAAACAGGTCGACCTTAGAGGTAATTCTAATGGTTTGATTCTAGTTTGGCGATAGCTGGAAGTTTCCAGGTAAGCCTGTACAATTATTTTCAATCTTGTATACATAGGTTAGGGAGTTAGCTAAAATCTATTCTACCTTTTCCTAAATTGTTCTACACATTCTGCTTGAAATAGTTCTCTGTGAGTATTCAGTATCTCAGTTAGGGAACTGCTAAACTATTTCTATTTCTTGTATGTTTGTGGCACATGTTTTTCAGTGTATGTTTTCATGTTTATAAAATAAGACTCGTATACTGAAATGTAATGAAATTATAATGGTTCAACCATCAACCAAAACATGAGGTTGGACTGTGGGAAATGATGCCCACATATGCAACCATGCTGTTACATTTTGTGTGCCCACCATGTGCTCACCTAAGGTGTTCACCTAAACAGGGGATTTATAACCCCAGGGGAAGAATCATGAGTGTATATTATTCACTGTCACTGAAAGATAATATTCAGGACAGCATGCACGTATAAAATGTTTTGCGTGTTCAGCACATAACCTGCGCCACATGTTTATGTCAAATCAATGTCAGCAAGTTGGAAGTCTGAGTGATGACGGACAACAGAAAGTCAACTATCATGACAGAACCTTAGTGGGAAGGCAGGATATGTGAGACGTCGATTGTGAGACACAAAGACCTTCAGAATAGACTGGAGAGAATGTGGAAAATGAGGAGTGATGAGATATAATGTATTATTGTATATTGTATTAATTGACACATGTATTCTTAGTGTAAGTCAAGATACTACACGTATGTGTTTGTTTCCATTATTACAGCTCCCATGTGGGTGAGGATCAGTCGTTTCTAAAAACAGAAATAGAGGGTCATCACGGTCACGAGACTACATTGTGCTAGAACTCGGCCAGCTGGGAAACAGGTGGGAACCAGGTGGAAGGACCAGGAGAACTGGGCGGAAAGATTGGAACAGCTAAGAAGGGACTCAACACGAGGACTCTCAGAGGTTCCACTTTCTAAAGTTATGTAACATGTATTTATGTAACTAAACACCACCATTATCATTTACTCTTATCTTAGGGGCTCAGTTATCAAGCTGAAGTATCCCATTACCACCATACCATCACTATTGACTAAAAATATAAAGAACTAAAATGATTGCTAGGTTAATAAATCAATTATATGGTCTTATCCTGCATCAGTTTTTATAATTCCAAGTGTGTCTGTTCTTACATGTTTAATTAAAATGTTAAGATAGAATAGCATTTGGTGGACGTTCATTAAATAATAATAATAATTATGTGCCAAGAGAAGGTCGACGGATTGGGTCAACTGCCCTGTCTAGTAAATAATTCAAGATAATAATATATAGACATCTAAAACCCATTTCCTTCTCTTGTGGATACCAAGTTCAGCTAAAGTTAATATAAATAACGAGCCAATATGGCTGTTTTCTTGGATATCCAGGACTTTGTCTGAGAGCAACATAGCCCGGATAATAGTTCAGTTAATCTGGTGGAGGGGATGTGTTGAGAGGAAAATCCCTACTCAACATATAAATTATTTAAACCCAAATCCAGCGAACCCACGACCCGGGATGTCACACTAAAAAGTGTTGTAATTTCCAAGGGAGTGGGCCGTAACGTCACATGGGGTAAGTGGGTCTATCCACCCCTTCCACAATAGGACATTGTAACCTACACGGGGATGAGCCCTAGCAATACAGGTAACAAATATAATTTGGCAGCGGTTCCCTGTGTGAGGTAAAGGGTCCCATTTTTGAAGAAGAGGAACAGACCCACCGACTCTCCTTTTCCCCAATAAACGTGTTGTGAGACAATTGATTAAGGTTTGATGAATTTAGATGTGTCTGGTCATGGCAGTCAGAAATTAGGGACTTGAGAGGTAAGATAGACAGCTCTGGCACATGATGGTGATGATCAGGCAAGACATTTAGGTTGAAATAACGTTAGTCTCAAGAAATAAAAATAGGTCACTTTTCATTCACAAGTTTGTCGACCTTCCTGAATGTTATGCATGTCTCCTGCTCTGTTATTTGCTTTCTGTCTTGTTTTGCATTTATGTTTTCATTCTGAGAAAGAGAATGCCTGTGACATAGGTCGCAGAACTCTCTAGGAGAGTTGTGTTAGGGACAGTTTCTCGTTGTGTTAAAAGTGCTGGTGTTCTTGAATATACAATACTGGGCTACCCTCCGAATAATTTGCACAAAAGATGGCGGCCGCAAAAACATCCTAACAGAGCCTCAGTCACGTGTCAATTGCGCACTTCCGGCGACTTAATTTGCGGTTTTCCGGCGACTACCGCCACCGCCAAGAGTCCCCCCACGCCGCTAATGCAGTGTGGATTGGGGCTAAACTAGATGGCTAGGACTCACAAACAGCAGCTTCCGCATCTGCTGCAGCTTTGCTATTTTTGTCTATTCTTCTCCTTTTTTGTTTTCTTGTTTAACTTTCACTGAGCAATATAAAATTGGCACATCTTGAGTTCCCTGGGCTTATAGGTAGGGACCTATGAATGTATGATGTGTCACTTGGGATTGAAAGAGTTTAAAAGGTGGCTGGCAGACTGTACTGTGGTTTACCTAGAGGACCCTTTATGGACAGTAGAGACATCATCAATGCCATACACGAGAGACTAAACACTGGGAGGCGTTCAGTTTTGTGGAGAATGATTTTTAACTGAACAGACTGCATACCCTGGGTTTACCAATGGGAGTTACGAGACAGGATAGCCATGCTAGAGCCACCTATCGTTACATCAGCCAGAACTGAATGGGAGTTGTTAGCCTAAAACACTTGCAGATATACTCAGGAGGAGATTGGAGCATTTATGGTCATGTCCGATGTGCAATGAAGATGATCTCAAAAATTAACAATGAACAATGACCGTATAGGCTGGGATATCTGTGCCTTTCAGTCAAAAACACAATTTCAGCAAATTTCTAAATAGTTGCCTTTTATGACATTTGTTGACAGGGAGGCAGGGAGCTGTTCTTATCTCTCCAAAATGGTGCTCCCGAAACACACACTGAGATCTGCGCTATTAAACAAGTAAGAAGTAGACAATGATACAAACACCAGAAATCTCACCATTCTCCCACATCTCTGACTCTCTTACAAACACAAATATCACACCTTTAAGTAGACTTTTATTTTTATATTCACAAGAGCAATTACTTTAAAAAATGTGCAGTCTTGTGGCCATTACCCAGAGTGGTTAGAGCCTTTTGGATACTTAC
Organism: Candidula unifasciata; assembly: GCA_905116865.2. Classification (NCBI taxonomy): domain Eukaryota; kingdom Metazoa; phylum Mollusca; class Gastropoda; order Stylommatophora; family Geomitridae; genus Candidula; species Candidula unifasciata. Next base: position 121,025 of record CAJHNH020001144.1, read on the forward strand.
TCCAGGTCATGTTGATGTGTTGGGGAAATTTGCATGCGGACAGCCTGGCCATTTCTGCACCACTTGGTGAATTGATGTATGATAAGCTAGATTTTGTCAGGGTCCTTTGAGAGTGAGTGAACACTGAGAGGCACAGACAGATCATTACGGTCTGAGGAGAATGGCACTGCGAGGAGTTACTAGGGGATGTGGCCGACGCTCAACACTCAAGGGATAGGCAAGATGGATATACAATCAGACGGTTACTGGTGCCATCCGAATTGCAACTCTTTCCTTGCTGCTGAAGATGGGGATGGAGCCCTTATGGGAGTGTACCGAATGCTATGATGTTGATTCTTAATTCAACATTCAACTACCCAGTCAGTGAGATAACACACCACTGATAGCCAGCCACAAAGCCAAAGCTGCTTCTTCAGCCTTTGAAGTCCACTACTGCAAAAACTACCCGCTTCCATTCATCTCTATGACTGGTTTTCTTATTCCAGTTAGCAACTTTAGCAACTCTAAGTGTTGGTCTGCAAGGCTGGGGGGTTTCAGCATGAGGTCAAAACCTCCACCTTTGTCAAACCTTATGTCATCACAAAACAGATCTCAGCTCTAAGTGTGGGTTCCGGGGCCCCAATGTGGGCAGAAAAGGAACAACTCTCAGTGCCCCGACAAGCATGCCATAAAAGTCGACTAATAAGGAGTGTTTCCTTTAGCTCTTCCAGTCCCAGAAGGTTTCACAGAACATGCCAGGGTGAAGAAATAATCTTAATGAAAAATCAAAAATACATTACTTGTAAAGTGGCAAAACAGATACTGGTAGTGATCACCCGGAAAGCCAAATTTCTTAAATATGCTCTAATGAAATGTAAGAGAGCACATTGCGCTATGGAGAAAAATCAAGGAGCAGAGTCATTCACACATCAGGCGTTGCATGGGGCTAACTTGCATCTGCCTGAGAGGTGAGGAACCAACAGTCTGCATATAAATAAACCATATGTATAAAATGGATGTGCACGTAAAACTCAAGCTCTGGAACAAGACTAAAGTCCAAAAGTAGATGAAGAAGACTTAAAAAACCAGAACTTTCCGTCAGAGTTTACAGCCGGCAAATGCTAAGAAAAAAAAAGAAGAGGAACAAGAAGAAAAAGAAGAAGAAGATATAATTAAGCATCAAATTCAGATTGATTTAAACAGAATAAAGCTAATTTGGTAACAAATATTTTCAAATATACATAACAACCACACTGATTTAAGTTGTAACCAATTTATAAAAAGCAGTTCTGCTGAGAGAGACTGAGCCCTGTTGGATTAAACCCAGTGCAATAAAGCTGATACTCTCCATTTTCAAACTTGTCATAAATTCAAGACCGGAATAAAATTTAGCAAACACACGTCAGATATATGGCACATTAGAAAACAGTAGGCATATGAAATATTTGTGAATGGAGAACTCTCATCTCATGAGCTATACAATTCCTAGCCTGATATATGTATGTGAATCATGGAAAATTGGCTGATTAGTGAAAAATTATGGTGAAGTGGTGGAGATGTGGTTTCACAGATGAATGATGAGAACATCCACAGCAGATTTAACAAAAGAGTCATGAAAAATGTCTTGACAGGAACTGACTGACGAAGAGAAATGATTGCCCGCATAAAAAGGTGAAAATCTACATTTGTTGGTCATGTTAGGAGAAAGCTGGAGTACATCAGGACAGTGGGAAAGTTAGAGGGGAAAAGAGGCAGAGGGAGACTGAAAGGAAACTGATCATGGAGAATTTGACATTATGGCATGAAAGATCATGTCTCATCAGATTTAGTGAACGACACGTTGGGAAAAACCGGACTGCAATAAAACAAACAGACAAAGAATCCATACAATGAAAGACTACAATTCAACGGGAGGGGAGGGGGGGGGCACAGGAAGATATTGAACACCGAGGGGGAAACATAAGCCGACTTCCAATCAGGTTTCAACTGGAACTGTCACCATGTCAACTCTTTGCTGACTCTGAATAAGGGAACGAAGCAGGTGTGGGAATATCCCAAGTACAGGACATTTAATCTTGATTCATTCATTTCTTCATTCATTCATTATTTCATTCAACATAACATAAGCAATGATAACTAACGTAATAAGACAAGGAATACATACGGGGTTGTAACGATCTGATTAAAGGATATGTAGTGTAGACTGTACAATAGGTTTTATGAACATATTTGACGACAGGTACATTACTGCCAACAATAAAAACACACATATGATAGAAATGTTGCATAAGTTTTCATGTCAAACATCCACATGCAGATTCCGGGGAAAACAAGAACACACCCACTGCTTCCCCAACAAGCATGTCATAGGAGTCGACTAAATGGGGGTTATCCTTCTAAATTGGAGTAAATCTGAATGAGAGACAGATGTGCACACAACACTAAGGTGATGGAACGAGACTAAAGTCTGAGGGGGTACAAACACCCGGAACCTTTTGCGAGAGTTTACAAGAACGCTTACAAGAAGAAGAAGACGAAGGAGAAAAAGAAGAGAGACAATGGAGAACATCGTGACAACTGGAAAGATCAGTGGAAAAAGGGGTAGAGGCAGACCAAGAGACATGATGCTAGATGGGCGGAAATGATGGCATGGAGGGATATCATCAAAAGAGCTGTTCCAGGCAACCAGGGATTGTGATCCGTGAGGACGCATGAGCGCCTTTGCCAATTGGCAGGGCACATGGTGATGCTGATGATGGTGAAAATGGTGATGATGAATTATAACCAAAGCTTCACAGGAAGCGGTTTAAACGGTTAATTCAATGAACCAACGAATGAAATGATGATGATAATGATTCCTGCAGTTGACATTTTTTAGTGTTAAATAATTTCACCTGATCCAGTCATAACCTCTCAAGTCTGGGCTAATGGAGGACCACAGGTAATTTGAAAATAGTGACTCTAAATATGAAATGCCTGACTCCAAATCTGTAAAGTCAGACTCCATGCTGGAAAAACCTGAGTCCAAATTCAAGTACCAGACATCCTAATCACCTGTCGTCTTCTTCTGCTTGTTATGCAGACATTTTGTGAAAAAGAAGAACAAATACAAGATAATAAATGTCACAGATTATAATCATACTTAACAAACAATCTGCAAGGGACAATCCGGTACATGAGAATAACTTCTTGTGGAATGAAATCTGAAAAATGTACACTGTTAATTTTCAGTCGAAAAGAAAGCCGGGTAGAAATTGGCGTCCAATATGACAAGTCACTCAGGCTAGCTTAACAATATCACATAAGTACTGTGTTTGGCCATACAGGTCTTTTGTTAACTGGCCGAGAAACAACTGAACATCAAGGATCGTGTGATCTGCATCCTGAATAAAGCTAATAGTCCTATCGATGGTTGGTATGAACTGAGAATAGGATTTGTTTTTTCGGAGTGCTTGAAACTCAGCGACTGCAGAGTTTGAGGTCAGACTTGAGGATGCGCTGGTACGAAGTACATCTGTACTGACTATCTGGCAAGAAATGAACGCTGACAACGATCGAGTAAGAACACGCATCCTGAAATAAAAACAAATGTACATCAAATAAAAAACAAATAAAAAAACAAAATAAAAAACAAATACGCCATACTAAAGTAAACAGATAAAAGAATCTTTTCCGCACTTTGAGACAAATTAGGCATCTATTGCTAGCTCCATCAGGTAATGTCCTGGGAAGTATTGGTGACTGGTTTTTACCAATGTCAAGTCTAGCATCATATGCCCGACATACCATTGGTATCTATTTCTTCTTAGCGTCCACCTGTTGTAAACTCTGGCAGCAAGTCTCGGTTGTTTGTCCACTTCTGGACTTTAGTCTTGTTCCAGCTCATGTAATTTGCGAGCACATCCATTTTTCATATCTGACCTATTTATATCCACTGTTGATTCGTCACACATGCACTGCGGCTTCGAAGGAAACATTCCTAATTAGTGGCCTTTTATGACATGCTTGTTAAACAGTAGACGGTTCCCCCCCCACCCCAATACTGAATGCTGAATTAAGAATCTACATCACAGCACTCGGGGACACATTCTCAACTTCACCAGCAAGAGAAGAGTTCCAATTCCGATGGCACGACTAACTGTCTGACTGTATATCCATCTCCCCAGAACGTATTGATCTATCTGTGCCTCCGCACTGTTCAACTGCTTCCAAATATCCCTCAAAACATCCAGCTTGTTATACATCAGTTCACCACCAAGTGGTGCAGAACCAGCCAGTTTATCTGCCTGCTCATTTCCCAACACACCGGCATGACCTGCAGAAAACATCCAAAGAATACTAACTACCTGGGACCTCTGAAGTGATGCTTGCCACTCTGCACGGAGCATTCCTGTCTCCACCGTTTTTAACATGCCTCTTGCTCTCCCAAATAAAGCCCTAAAACCCACAGGGGGAGCCACTAGTGTTAAAAAAGGGTTCTTTACTTTACCATTACTAGCTGTATATTTGATTGGACCAATTAATCATATCAAGTGATTTTGTGTATTTGTGTGGTTTTGTTTGATTTATGTATGTGCTGATGAAGGCTCTATAGCTGCAATGTTCACATATTTTTTGTTTCTGTTATTTTGTGAAGCTCACTGATCTACTTTTTGTTAGGTTTTTTATATTTCCATAATGGTATCTTGAAGAATTATGTGGTTACGTCATACGATCCCCTTTATTTCATCAAAATGTGTCTGGTACCCGTTTAAGCTTGGGGTCAGATGGAGCACTCTGCCACAAAAGTTAATTTTAACCATCGATTTAATGGAGTTTCTTCTTCTTCTTTGCCTTTGCTCTTAAAAGGGTGGCTTGCATGTTGTATTGTGGTTTACAGCTACGGCCAAAACTTCTAATCTGAGAATATTAGGAATTTATTGCTTTTTACCACTTGTTAGGGTGGTGGTTAGTCTTTTCCCTCCATAAAAAAATGGCGTCTCAGAACCCAGGTGTGGACAACAGGGTTTAAAACTAATGACAACCGTGCCACATTGTTAGCTTGGCCTTTAACACAGTAACTGTTACATTTTCTAATTATAATGGTGTCGTGTCACTGTACGTCTCATTGACTCAAAGACTTGTATGGCCAGACACAGTATTTATCTGATATTGTCAAGCTAGCCCAGTGACCTGCCATGTTGGACATCCGTTTCTACCCTAATTTCTACTTCACTGGAAATCAACTGTGTACATTTTCAGATTTCATTCCGCAAGATGTTATTCTCCATGTCGAGTAAGAAGTTAAATTATCAATCTTCTTCTTCTTCTTCTTCTTCACTGCTTCTTTTACCATTTCAGATGTCGAGGGAGATATAAGGATCTTCTTCTTGTTTTTCTGACAGCCTCAACAAAAGACACATGGTGCTGTTGCAAAGTTTCTCTGATGTTTTTCTTTACATCTTGTCCTTGATCTACCTAGTTCACTACATCCTTCTTTACAAACTCTCTCTTTCTCTCTATCGTCCCTTCTTCTCTCCCGCCGCCCAGCAAACAATACTCCTAGTTTGGGTTTCTGGGCCCCACTCTGAAGGCAGGAAAAAATTACAGCCTCTCCCCCACCCCAAAAAGTATGCTGTAAAAGATGACTAATAAGGAGTCTGATGAAGGATGTGTTGGGCATAAAAGCACAGATATAACAGCCAAGCTGTAAACCACAACCTTGTGAGAGTGAATGTAGAAGAAGAAACAAAGAAGAAGAAGACAAAGAAGAAGAGGAATGACAAAGGAGAAGAGGAAAGACAAAGGAGAAGAAGAACGACAAAGAAGAAGAAGAAAGACAAAGACTCACTGTATGGGTTTCGGGGCGCCACTGTGGGAAAACAAGAAAAGACCAACTGCCTACCCAACAAGCATGTCATAGCAGTTGATTAATTGAGGGTATTCTTTGAAGTCGGAGTGCATCTCTGCCTGAGAGACAAGGGACCAGCATTCTGCATACAAATAAGCTGGATCTGTAAAACAGATGTGTATGCAACATTCAGGTCTTAAATAAGATTTTTGTCGAGAGATGGACAAATGAAAAAAACTTTCTGTCGGAGTTTACAGCTGGTGAACACGAAGAAGAAAAAGAAAACAAAGGCAATAATTTGAAACACAACAGTCTGACAGAGTTGACCATCAACAGCTCTTACTTGACAGAGAGTGGCGACCTCCTCCCTAGGCCGATTGCTCCCAGGAAGCCTCTGCCTGTCCTCTCCTGGGCCAGCTGGTTGAGGTGGTTGGTGAAACGACTGAGGATGTTGATGGTGCCAGTAAAGGATTTGGCTTGGAACTGGACTTGTCTGACGGAGAGCCGTAGGAGAAGGTGCCACCACAAGATTAGCTTGGCTTCATCTTCTTCGCTGGAAATAGACAAGAAAAGACAGGAATACACAAATTCAGGTGAGTGAAAAGTTAAATTATCAATCTTCTGCATCTTTGCTTTCTCTTTTACTGTTTCAGGTATCGAGGAGGTTCAGATTCTGCTTCTTGCTGTCAACTACAGACACATCATGATGTTGTAGAGTTTCTCTGAGGTTATCTTTCCATCTTGTTCTTGGTCTACCTTTTTGCTCTACATCCTTCTCCTCTTTTGGTGCATGCCTTGTACGATATAGCACCACGAGGCATTCTCTCTAAGTTGACAGACTATCTGATTTGCTGTCTTTGTTTGTAATTAAAAATTGGCTCTATGCCAAATGTTTCTCTTTCGACCTCATACTTGATTTGATCTCTTCTGGTCTCTCCTGCAGCCCTTCTCAGATTTAAACAATCAATAACCAAATTTATTTATTAGAGAATACATGTCAAATAATAAAAAGAAATTACAAATTCAAAGTTACTGACTGGTAAAATTAGCAGCGTTCGTGGCTTAGGCGTTGCGAGTATCGACTCGTAACTCCAAATTACAGCGATCTAAACCAACTGCAGGCTGTGTGGATTTTTATCATGATATGGGGCGTCGCAAGTCGACATAGCCTAAAATTGGTACCAGGATGGCTGTCCTGGGGAAGTAAAGATGGCCAGAGTAATGCTGACCACATTACCCACCCAGTGCTGACTGGTCTGTAAAAATATGGGGTGTTCTTCCCATATGCCCGATGCACCTAAAGCATGAAAAGGGATCTTTACTAACTTACTGGTAAAATGAGATTGAAACTGAAATCTGAGAAATGCCACTCCTCCACATCCTTGCTCTACAGTCAGTCATGTAAAGTCAACGACCCTCTCCCCCGCCTTTTGACATATTGGGCATTTGGCATAGACCTCTATTTTATAGACCAATCTGTACATGGTGGTCAACATCATGCCGGCTGCCTTTGTTTCCCAGGAATGTACATGGTGCCCACTCAAGGGGCCCGGGATTCAAAGGTCATTTTTTTTTAATTCTTGAATAAGCTCATGAGCACAACCAATGTCTGTATTTCATCAGCAAAGAAAATATCATTTTTCTTTGTCAGCTCTAGAGCGAGTTTGAGAATGACTCATAAGTCCAGTGTGAGCCTGGAGATGTCATTTTGATCCTTTTGCTCCAAGAAACCAGCGTTTTTATCCTTTTGCTCTAAGAAACCAGCGTTTTGATCCTTTTGCTCTAAGAAACCAACATTTTGATCCTTTTGCTCTAAGAAACCAGCGTTTTGATCCTTTTGCTCTAAGAAACCAGCGTTTTGATCCTTTTGCTCTAAGAAACCAGCGTTTTTATCCTTTTGCTCTAAGAAACCAGCGTTTTGATCCTTTTGCTCTAAGAAACCAACGTTTTAATCCTTTTGCTCTAAGAAACCAGCGTTTTTATCCTTTGCTCTAAGAAAACCAGCGTTTTTGATCCTTTTGCTCTAAGAAACCAGCGTTTTTATCCTTTTGCTCTAAGAAAACCAGCGTTTTGATCCTTTTGCTCTAAGAAACCAGCGTTTTGATCCTTTTGCTCTAAGAAACCAGCGTTTTGATCCTTTTGCTCCAAGAAACCAGCGTTTTTATCCTTTTGCTCCAAGAAACCAGCGTTTTGATCCTTTTGCTCTAAGAAACCAGCGTTTTGATCATTTTGCTCTAAGAAACCAGCGTTTTGATCCTTTTGCTCTAAAAAACCAGGTTTTCAGACTTTTAAAAAAAAAAAGTCAGGCGCCGTGAGGACCCGAACCCATGATCTTCCAATCTGCAGATGAGCGTCTAGCCGCTACACCATGGCGACTCCCTTGATAGTTTATCAGGCAAAAGTTAATGTTTAATTTCCGTGTGACAGGCCTCCGTTTGGCTTCTGTGACTCTGAACTGTTTTTAAAGTTGCTATAGTAGCAGACTGTTGACAGTGCCACCCGCGTAATCCGTCTGCCAATATTTAAAGTCCGTGCCACCGTTTTACACTAAGGCTTTTGTGTGTGCCATGAATGAGCTCAAGCCTATGAAAGAAACCATGAATGTCTCTCTGGACATTATCTCTCCATCGTCTTCTTGGTCTGCCTTGTGGTCTATGACCATTCTTCTCCCTTGTGTATATACAGTTTTCACCTCTCTGTCATCTGACATTCTCTCATTATGCCCCAGCCAGTCAACCGATTAGCTCTCATGATACCAATGATCAATGGTGATTTAAATAGATTATGAATTTCATTGTTGCTTCTCATGCTATTTATAACTGTGCTAACCATGCTATATGGTTAAATGGCTGAATAGGGTTTCCGGGATTTGTACCTATCTGATTTCCATCCTTCACATCTTCTTATTCTTCTTCACATTTATTGGCTGTAAACTCTGGTGGAAAGTTCTGGTTCGTCATCCACATCTGGACTTCAGCCATGTTCCAGAACTTGAGTTTTTGTGTGCACATCTGTTTCACAGAGCTGCTTTTTTTGTATGCATCTGCTGGTTCCTCACCTCTCAAGCAGATGCACTCCAACTCTGAAGAAAGCACAAGCAACTAGTCACTTTGATAACATGCTTGTTAGGGAAGCAGTAAGTCCATTCTTTTTCCTGTTTTTATTTTTATTTTTTGGTATTTCAGTTTGCCTCCTACAATGAGGCACTGGAACATACACAGGGAACCCTAAGATATTAATCCTATTGCCTGCAATCCTGGAGTAGAAAAACTAACAAACTCTGACAAACACAACATGCAAATCCTCCTAGCACAAGAAGGATAACTATCTGTGCAGTGTCTTACTTTGCTTGGGCTCGTGTGGACCAGTCGAGAATCTCCTCCATGATCACCAGCTCATCACTGAGACTGCTGCAGGAGGGAAGCTTGTGTTGGAGGTAGGCATACAAAGCCAGGAAGGCATTCTCCGTCAGAGAGTCCTGGACGTAGCCCGCCTGGTTCAGCTCGGGAACTTGAAACACCGACAGGATAAATGGCCAGCCATTCAGTCCCTCACTGGTCTTGTCCACTGAGATAAAAAATAACATAGTCAGTTATACACAAGGATTCCCCATGTGGGTTCTAGAGCCCCATTGTGAGGGTTGGGGGGGGGGGGCGGGGCGCTAATCTACTGCCCCCTAACAAGCAAGTCATAGAAGAAGACTAATTGGGGGGGGGGGGGGGGGGGGGGGGGTTCCTTCTAAGTCGGACTGTATCTGCCCAAGAAGCGAGGAACGAGCGGTCTGCATACAAATTAGCCTGATCTGTGAAGCAAATGTGGATGCAAAACTAAGTTATGGAACAAGACTAAAGTCCAGAAGTGAATGAACAATTAAACTAGAACTTTCAGCCTGAGTTTGTTGCAAGAGAGCATGAAGAAGAAGATACACACAGATGGAACAAGAGTCATGCAGGTATTCAACCATGAAATCTGGAAGCTGAAGTAAACTTTTCATGAAAATGTCATAATCTGGGCATCCAAGCTTGTCTCACATCCACTTACTGCTAACTGCAGGATTCATGGATAACATAACCACTCATTTGCATTGCTTTTTAAAGAGGCTAATGGCGCAGGGAAAATTACAGAGGATGCCAAATTTCTTTGTGTGTTTTGACCAGATGAAAAAGTTAAGAGAACACAGTATGTATGTTATGAACACATTGTAAATACAATTCATTCAAATGACAAGGTTTAGCATTTTACACACCCTAACCACCTCCTTACCCCCCCCCCCCCCCCCAAATAACTGCTTATATTTGACACTTTTGCAGTGTAGGCAGAGGGATCTTTCAGTCTGCAGATTTAGGGCGTAATGGCTAGTGCTGACGCCATGAACTGGAAAAGCTAGGATTTTGCTCATGCCCCTGACAGAAAAAATCTATGGCCTGAACCATGAAACTCAACCTGGGTTTCCCACATGAAAGCCAAGCATTCTTAACTGTTCGGCCAGTCGTTTCTCAAGTATCACACTAAAGTAAATAAAGGAACCCTTTTCCCCGCCCTTAGGCTTACTGGGTATATAGGGCTAGACCTCTATTTTATAGACTTACTGGCACTTGATGGGTAAAGGTGAAAGGTAAAGTCGGGAGATGTGAACCAGCATCATTGCATACGGTTATAAACCATAAGTGCTCTGCTACCAGTACAGACATCTGATCAGAAATTGTCCGCCTGTGTCGCTGTTCACACGTAACTCGGTAGCTACAGCGACGTTCCTCTATTTACTCCAGAGTGTTAACTCTGGTACCCATTTCCTAGAGGCTGGGTGAACCCCGGATGGGTGATGTAGTCAAATCACGCTGGTCACCTTTACTTTCCAGGACTTTACCTGATACCCATATATAGCTGGGTCGATCTGGGAGCCAAGGTGATTTAGAAACCCACAACCTTGAGATCTGCAGGTGAGCATCCAGCCCAGGGCTATCCAACTAAGGTTACCAACGGGCCAAAATATTGAAAACAGGGAGCATCATGAGCCAGAGACCCGAGCTCCCAGCATAGAAAGATTTTAATGCAATACAACTGGTACTGCTCCGCGGACCACTTGCTAGCCTTCTGCGGGCCACATCTAAATTAACTGGGCCGCCAGTTGAATAACCCTGTTTAGCCACTACACAATGGCAGCTTCCAAGGTTAAGTATTATACATGTTAAATTCAAATGGCAGAAACTAATTGTGAAATTTGTAACATATAAACCTACAAAGTGAGAACATGTATGTATGATATAGTTCACATACAAAGTGAGAACGAGTATGAACAATATACATCACATACAAAGTGAGAACATGTATGAATGATATAAATCACATACAAAGTGAAAACATGGATGAATGATATAAATCACAGACAAAGTGAGAACAGGTATGAATGATATAAATCACAAAGTGAGAACAGGTATGAATGATATAAACCACATACAAAGTGAGAACAGGTATGAATGATATAAATCACATACATAGTGAGAACAGGTATCGACAAAATGAATCACTTTCAAAGTAATAACAGGTATGAATGATATAAATCACATACAAAGTGAGAACAAGTATGAATGATATAATTCACATACACAGTGAGAACAAGTAGAAATGATATAATTCACATACAAAGTGAGAACAAGAATGAATGATATAATTCACATACATAGTGAGAACAAGTAGGAATGATATAATTCACATACAAAGTGAAAACATGTATGAATGATATAAATCACATACAAACTGAGAACAGGTATGAATGATATAAATCACATACAAATTGAGAATAAGTATAAATGATATAAATCTCAAACAAAGTTAGAACAGGTATGAACAACATAAATCACACTGATTAAATCAGCTGTCATCAAACTCCACAACATGAATATCTTTTTCCTCTTTGTGTTCACCAACAGTAAACTCTAGCGGAAAGTTCCAGTTGTTCGTCCATTCCCGGACTTTGGTCTTGTTCCAGAACTTGAGCTTTGCATGCACATCAATTTTACAGACCTGCCTTATTTGTATGCAGACTGCTGGTTCTCACCTCTCAGGCACATACACTGAGGACTAATCTGAGTATTAGAACACACAAAAACAAGGCTCACTTCGAACAAAGTAAACGTCAATCAAGACCTCCATAAGAGCGGACATTTGTCGAAGGGATGCCAGAGAGTGGGAGGCAGCCTTCATACATGGCACGAGCAGCAGACTCTGAGGGGAGGACTTGAGCCAGCCGGTCAATGAGCTCATAATCATGCTCAACCAGGCACCTTCAGGGTTGCTGTTGTTCAGGAGACTCAGAATGTCTTTCAGTAAAGTCACAGCCTCTGCTTCTTGCAGGTCCACTACTGGCACTGTGAAAAATGGATACATATGTGGATATCTTTTAACTCTTTCAGTCCCAAGGAATAAAGCCAGTCTTACAGGTCATCACGGAACAACAAATCAAATGGTTTGGACACACAACAAGAATACCCTGGTACTATCTGCCACAGCGAGCCACACGAAAATGTTACAACGGGTGTAGAGCGAGTGGAAGACCTCAGAAAATATGGAATGATGGCATCAAGAACAGCCTTACAGAAATGAAGATCAGTCTCAATAGTGCACTTCACAGAGCTCATCAACGAATGTTACATCTCCCACCGACACTTCGATGAGGTACAAGGTGGAAGAGAAGAAGAAGTCCCAAGCAACGTGTGATGCGTAATTATTACTTCTGTTTATTCCACCCAATATATAATATGTTCTAGTCTTTTTTAGTGTTGGTCACAGCATTCTTAAGAAATCTGGTTTCCACAGTATTTAGTATCTTTGAAAGCAATACATTCCTAATTTTCCCTATTGTTATTATTACATATGGGCATTTCTGGTAACACTTTCTTGTACTCAAAGAGTTAACTACAGTGAAAAGATGTAAAATGCAATGGTACGGACATGTAGTAGGATCTAACGGCCTATCAAAAACTCTCTATAGAGGGGAAGAGAAGAAGAGGCAGACCAAGAAAGACCTGGGTACAGAACCTGACTGACTGGCAGGCTTTAGGCATGCGACCAAGAAGTCCACTGCATCTGGCCGTCAAAGGTGAAGGGATCTGATCAAACAGTCAACAGCAAGTGGTGACCCAAAGACATGCAGTGTTATGAAATGATGATGATGATGATAATGATGATGTGGTACATGTATAAGTATATTAGAAAAATTAACACAAATATTAGTAAGAAAAGGATATTAATCCATGTGTAGGTTCTGTGGCCCAATTTCTGAGGAAAAATGAATGGATGAGTAAGTTTAGTTGAATATTAGTTTCAAAAAGCAACATCACAACATTTGCGGCATTGCCTTAACTAAGTGCTCCGTCATGATCTTCAGCAGCCTGTGAAGAGGTTCAAATCCGATGGTACCAGTAGTAATCTGATTTTACGCCCCTCTTGCCTTTCCTTTGAGTACAGTGTCAACCAGACCACATACCTCGTCATTCCCGCTATATGATCTCTTCAGACAGTGATAACCTAATTGTGCCTTTACACTGTTCACTCACTCCCAAAGGGAATTGACAACATCTAGTTTGTCAAGCATAAAGTCAGTCTGCCTGTTCCTTTCTGAAAACACCTGACTACCCTGGAGAAAATACCCAATAAAGGATACTACCCTTGATCTCATGAAGCCAATAAATGAGTCCTTTAGAACTGATTTTAAAAAATCAGCCACACTAAAAATAACTGATTGTTTTGTTTGTGTCTTCTGTGTTCAAATTTACAGTCAACTGATTGTTTTGTTTGTGTCTTCTGTGTTCAAATTTACAGTCAACTGATTGTTTTGTTTGTGTCTTCTGTGTTCAAATTTCCAGTCAACTGATTGTTTTGTTTGTGTCTACTGTGTTAAAATTTACAGTCAACTGATTGTTTTGTTTGTGTCTACTGTGTTCAAATTTACAGTCAACTGATTGTTTTGTTTGTGTCTTCTGTGTTCAAATTTACAGTCTAGTGCCTTGTGGGAGAGCATGTACAGTGTGGATGAGCAGATGGATCACCAGTCTGATGAGATTTATGCAACGGGGAGTGACGAGAGGTTCTGGCAGAGGCTCGAGGCTCAGAAAATAGGCAAGACAGACGTTTAAATAGAATGCTGCTGGCATCATTAGTATCGGAACTCTTTGCTGGCTGCTGAAGATGGGGACGGAGCACTTATGGGAATGCTCTGAGTGCTGTGATGTCGGTTCTTGAATCAACTCAACTCAAATTTACAATGGGGAAACATTGCTGTAAACAATAATCTCTGACACAGTTTCACCTGCAGACACAACAGCTTCAACCTCTGACATGAGGTTGATGATGACAGTCTTAACCAAATCCTGTTCAACCTCCAGCAGGTAGGTCAACTGGCAGATCTGCTGGGTGATGCAGTGAAGATAAGCTAAACGTTTCAGGGACACCTGCAGCGTCCAGGTTACATCTGCCTTGAAGCCTCCAACCTCTTTCAGCAGTCTGAAATGATCAACAGATATAGTTAGTTAGTTCATCGAAAGATTATCCTCGCTGCACATCGGAGTTTCCGGTTCCGGTTTCAAGATGGAGGGATGTTTTCCTTCAAGCTTGTCTCCAGTCCGTTGATCGGTAGCCTAACAAGCCGCCATCGTAAAACATCCACTGTTACAGAAACAGGTTCTGCAGCATGCTAATGCAGAGACTGAAAAAGCCAATAGATGCAAGACTCCGAGAAGAACAAGCAGGATTCAGACCGAATCGGTCATGCATCGACCATATATTCACACTCAGAACCATCGTAGAAGAGTCAGTAGAGTTTCAATCCCAACTCATCATCAACTTTGTTGATTTTCAGAAGGCCTTTGACAGCATACACTGCCCTACACTCTGGAAGCTACTCACAATCGATGGTTTCCAAGATAAATATGTCAATATTATAAAGGCCTTCTACACCGATTCCCGCTGCCTTGTTAGAACGGAATCTGGTAACTCTGATTGGTTCCCAGTAGAAACAGGCGTGAAACAAGGATGTGTCTTGTCACCAATGCTTTTCGGAATAGCACTCGATTGGGTCATGCGCAAATGCACACAGGACACACATCTAGGCATCAAATGGGTCGACAAAGTTCTCGAAGATCTTGACTTTGCTGACGACCTAGCACTCCTGAGCACAACACATCTAGAAGCTCAGGAAAAAATGGGCCGCCTCCAGAATATTTCAAGCCAAATCGGCCTTCAGGTCAACGCAGCCAAAACGAAAATCATCGATCTTACCAACGAGTCGAAAGACATCAAACTAAAGGATATTGTTCTTGAAAAAATCACCAGCTTCACATACTTAGGGAGCAAGATAACCTCTGCGGGAGATACAACATCAGAAATAACGACTCGAATCGCGTTAGCATCAAGTGCCTTTAACAAACTGTCAAACATTTGGAAGTCAAGATCACTCAGCAACAACACGAAACTTAAGGTCTTCAATTCCTGTGTGATCCCAGTGCTAACTTATGGTTGTGAGAGTTGGAAATCATCAGTATCAATCGATAAGAAAACTAGTCGCTTTCGAGAATAGATGCCTCCGAAAGCTATTGAATGTTCACTGGTCGGACTTTAGGTCCAATACATCTATAAGACAGGAAACAAAACAAAAATATGTGTCTGATTTTATTAGAAAGCGTCGCTGGAATTACATCGGTCACGTACTCAGAATGGACATACAGAGACTTCCCCACCAAGCCTTCATATGGTCACCAGAGGGTAAAAGAAAACAGGGAAGACCAAAAGAAACTCTCCGTAGAACCATCACAAGGGAGAGCTCAACCATAGGTCTCAGTCGCACTCAAGACCTACATCAAGTGGCAAAGAACCGACAGACGTGGAAAGCTATGACCTCTGCCCTATGCGCCATCTTTGGCACAAGAGGAATAACTAACTAACTAACTAACTAACATCGGACAAAGTCCACAAGCGCTCGGATCCCATCTTCAGTATATCCCTCTGTGTGTGGCAACTGATTACACCAGTTCTTTGTTCGTTTACTATTCTTCTTTGGCTACGTGTATAGTGTTTATGTTCGGCGACACCTCTTTTGACCCAAAGTTCTTGTAGTTCAACGTCATCTCCTGAATCATCTTCACATCCTGCCTCTTTGAGAGCACTGAGAATGTTGACCTGGTTCATTGCATTTCCTGTACCTATTGTGGCCCTGCCAGTAAGCCAATCCGCTCAATCATTTCCTCTCACCCCAGAGTGTCTTGGCACAAAAATGAAACTAATTCCTATCAGACGAGATTGTCTCTGCGACTGCAACCATTTTTGTCAAATCCATCCTGTCTCTGTATGCTTAAGCACGTTCATGAAATCATCTAGAAAAACACGCTTGGGAAAAATGCTGTGTCTCTAGCCACATCACTGCTTTTGTTACAGCCATCACCTCCACAGTCAGACTACTTGTAGTCAAAACAAAAGCCCCCCCCCCCCCCCCCCCCCCCCCCTCCCCATCTTTTACAGTTTTTCCTCAAACTAGAACAGTGAAAACCCAAGAACCAACTGTTGATCAATTGTTAAAGCTCAAGACAAGTCAAAACCCAAGAACCAACTGTTGATCAACTGTTATAGCTCAAGACAAGTGAAAACCCAAGAACCAACTGTTGATCAACTGTTATAGCTCTCAGATTTATATATACATATATATTTATTTATTTCAACAGCATTTTATTAACCAGAGGTGAGTTCAAGATGGTATCCATTGGGTGCTGAATTCATTTACTGGTCAATTGTACCAGAGTACAGAGGCGTGATCACCTACGCCGGTCATGAAGGCACTAGATTACGATGATGGTTGAGGCGAGTGATAAAGGTCATCGCTGTGCAAGAAGTTTGGAAAGAGATGCTTCTGAAATTCACGGCTATTGGTTTACATGAGTAAACTGAGAGATGAATATTCCTTGATGTTTAGCGAGAGAAAGCGGATTCACGCATTTTATGAGACTTGACTGGACGCTGGGCTGGACACTGGGCTGGAAATAATTTGTGTTTGTCCAATTAGTGCCTCTCCATCGACAAAATAGAATGGCCACATATAGGCATATGTCGAACTGGCTTGTGGTCATGTGTATTGTTTCATTTCCACGGAGAATTGAACTGTTTAGTGGGTGTTATTGTTCACATGTTTATCACCAAATCTTTGTCCTAGTAAGCTTGCGACTAATAAAATTGACTGAAGCACTATTAAAGATGCTTACTGTTGTGTTGCTGTGATACTGTTGATTGAGTGTTAGAGTTACGATGTGGACTCGGTGTACATGTGTCAAATAATTACTCTCTGGTAGGAAACTCAAATAGTCATCGTTAGTATAGAGAGTAACACTTCACAATTGTATCAAGGGCATCAACAACCCTGCTGCCCTGAGAAGCCACAAAATGGTCACTTCCAGTGGGGCTCAATTCCCCTTAAATGTCACTCTTCTGCTCTTGTCAACAGTGACCTGTTTACAAGACGAATGATTAATGCTATACACTGTGTTCACTCCTGCACAAATGTTTATGAGTTCAGGATGTGAATATATGAACTAAAATAGCATTTTGGAGTTTCCTTCAAATCAAATGGTTTTTCCCAGAAGCTTCAGTGATTGAGTCCAGGGTCACAGTATGAGTCATCCAATATATCTTTGTAAGGCCCAGGGAAGGTACTGCATTTAATTCTGCACTCTGTTCACATTTAATGATTACTCCTTTTAAATATCTTCATAAATTTTCAAGAAAATTAACTAACAGAAATCGCCACAAATAAATTTCTTTAAAATTTGTTAGTACTCTGTGTAAAACTTTTGCTTCTAAGATTTTTTTTTAAGGAATCAAGTGAGCATGACCAATGTTTTTTTTTTCTTTTGGTATCGAGGCGAAAGGGTTAATATCTATATCCATCATCATGATGGTCAATTCCTGCCACATCTTCCAGGAACATCCTCTGCTACAGTCTTCTGAAAACCATTATGGCATATAATATCGCCAAAGTATTTTGGTTTCTGAGAAATGATACTGTTAACGAAACTGAGTAAGTAAAAAAGTAAAAGTCCCTCTTCCAGGCCTTTAGGCGCATAGAGCATATATGGCTAGACCTATATTATTATTATAGACCAATCGCAACAAGATAGGTGGTGTGGTCAGCATCATACTGGCCGCCTTTACTTCCCAGGACTCTACCTGGTACCCACTCAAGGCTGGGTTAACCTGGGAGTCAAGGTCTTTTTTTTTTTTTAAAGTCACGCTCCGCCAGGGAGTGAACCCACGGTTTATGAAAGAGTTTCCGGAAGATTCAGATCATGAAAGTTGCCAGTATTTCTTTAATTTTGTTTGGTCGAGGAAATTCTAACAATCTTTCTGATGTAGCGTAGATATGAGGTTAAAAAAAGCAAAGGACCCTTTTCCACACCTTTCGACCTTTAGACGTCATCATGTGCCTTGCAGACTCACTCATGCCTTTCCATAATCTGCAATCCGCAGCTGTGTGTAACAGCTTGTGTGTTGACATACATCCATGCCATGACAAGAGGCCATCCAGAAATATTGGGTATGTAATGCTATACTTCAAGACTAATCAGCACTCAGTGCTGACCACCTTTACTTCCCATGAATTTACCTGGTACCCATTTTAGGTTGAAACGACCTCAGAGGCAAGGTAATTTTGGAGAGAAAATTCCGGCTCAATGGCAATTTCAGCCCACAACCTTTAGATTCACATTTAGCCGCTACACTACAGCAGCTCCACCTCTAATCTTACCTAATACACACCTAAGCTCTAGAGGTGCTAATCTCAACAGATACTCACCGAAGTCCAAGAGCCAGATTTGATGACCTTTCAGCCAGGACGCATTTAGGGTCACACAGCTGCATGAACCAACTAGACACACAGGAATAACCTTCTGGGGTCACCATTGACCAATCAAATGTCAGAGCCTCAGACAGCAATTTGTTTATCTCTGCATCCTGTTTCATGTTTTAAACAATAATAAAATAATTTTCGCAACAAATAAGTATTTAGAAATCACATCAGGTAAACAAGTAACTGCAGTTAATTCACAGAAAACAGGTAACCCCAAAGCTGCTCCATTAATGTACCAATCAAAACCACATAGCAATGCCGGTGTAGTGGGTAATGAACACGCAGACATATTGGCTGGATCTGCACCACTGGGTGGTGAACTGATACATGACATGGCAGATGTGGTCAAGGCTCTTTGGGAACAAGCAACAGAATCAGCAGAGAAACCCTGGAGAGAATGAGGCTCCTAGGTGTAACCAGATGTTCTGGCCGGTTCACTACAATCAAAGAAAAGGCAAGATGGACATATAACCAGACTGTGACCAGTACCATTAGTATTGGAACTCTGGCTGGCTGCTAAAGATGAGGACAGAGCACACATGGGAATGCCCTGAGTGATGTGATGTCAATTCTTGACTAAACTCAAAACCACACAGAGTGTCCATAAATGTCCCTTGTAAAAAAAATGGTCACAGACTCAGTAAAGCCAACAGTATACACAGGCATTAAAAGCATAAGGCAGCTGTCAGAAGTGCCAACACAAACATTCTGGCCCTAGACATGCAGTTTGTCATTGATGGAAGTAGCAATTACAACAAACCAGTAGCTGCACGTGCAAATTAATTGTGCAAGGCGCCATAATTTCTCTGGCACCAGGCCACTTGCCATTTTCTAAAGCTATAGTTCACAACACAAACCAAGTTGGGCACAGATGATAAGCATTTCTCCCTGCGGGGGTTCCAGGGCTCCATTGTGGGGCAACAAGAATAGACCCACTGCCTGCCTAAAAGCATGTCATAAGAGTTGACTAATTGGGAGCGTCCTTCGAAGTTAGAGTATATCTGCCTGAGAGGCAAGGAACCAACAGTCTGCATGCAAAGGAGTCAGACCTGTGAAACGCAACACTCAGTTTCTGGTACAGGATTAGAGTCCACAACTGGACAAGCAACCAGAACTTTCCACTGGAGTTACAGCCAGTGAGTGCGAAGAAGAAGAAAAAGAATAAGAAGAGTATTTCTAATGGAATCTGCAGCTCACAGTGTCATGGAATGCACTATACTTAGTAGCTGGGTGGCAGAAATTGTTCCTTTCAGTCTATATATGTAGGAAAATGTAAAAAGCAAAATCTTGCCACAACTAAAGATAGTAATCCTTCCTATCTGCAATACTGACCAGAAGATAGAAATAACAATAAACAGATACATAAAACTCATAACATTACACAACAAAGCACTATTTCTGTTTTTACCATAATCATCACACACACAAAATTCCCACGGCCAACAGCTGATACACATATCAGCACCCATCAACCTCCATTGTGGAGAAGGCATGTACGCACGCACGCATGCACACACACACACAAAACTCATTATGTTAATCTGGATTATCGGTTTCTTTCATTCCAGACAATGTTAACATGTTAATAGCTCTTTCTCATGAGTCTCAACCCTCATACGGTATGTTTTCTAATAACGGCTTTCTTTTTCCCGATGCGAAGCACCAGCACCAATTTTTTGTATTGACTTCATTGTCTTCAGCACTATTATAATAGACACTGGCAGAGTAGTTCATTGGGGAGAATACTAGCCTTGTCCTAGGAGGACAAACTGCAACCTGAAAACGTTATGTTATGGCAGGGCAGACCAAGCCCTTAGCCTTAGCTGGCAGCTGGTCTAGGAGGGAAGCTCTGATAGGAGGACAGATATAGCACTGCTCTTCTGATCCGGCAGCTTCTGCAGCCTGTTTTGTTCCAAATATACTGGTGATACTTTTCCTTTGGAGTAAACAAGGCAGGCGGAGTGAGGGATCATGATGCGTGAGCAACATATGGTCTCTATAATACTGCTCAGGCTCTGTGCTATGGAGAGCATCACACTGGCCTTCACCATGGGCTGTGAGTCCAATACCTTCTCACAACGCAATATAACACTATCATCTGGAAAGTCGAAAAGGTGCCAATCAATCAGTGTTGACAATGAGACCAGGATACATGCCACAGCAAGACATCCTGGGATTAAAGAAAATGAAAAAAAAAAACCCTAAAGAAATGGCCATGTCTGCAGTAGTCAGTGAAGGAAGAAGTATGGACAGAGCTGACATACTAAAGGTGTTGCAATCAGGAGATGCTGAGACACAGGAGTCAGAGACAAACTTTTTGTTGGAAATAGGTAATAAAAGAGGACAAGCATGCAGTGGCATGGAGGAATATCATCAGGTGGAACTGATCCAGAACTGATCCAGAACTGATCCAAAACTGACCCAGAAATGCAAAGACCGAGAACTGTGCAGATGCATGAACACCTATGCCAGCTGGCAAAGCATAAATCGGTTGCGGTGCAAAGAAAAAAGATATGCCAGTCAACTTGTACTGGGTACATTGAGCATGGGGACCCTGAGATGGCTGCTGCATCAGAGGATGGACCAGATATGGGTTGGACAGATGTGATAAAAAGTTGACAGGAAAATGTCCTAACTCACGATCTTATAAAGATAAAGATCAATTTTCACGCCTTTAGGGGCATCAGTCATATCGGAAGAGCACCTATATTTTTACAGATCAATCAGCACTAGGTGGGTAATGTGGTCAGCGTTACGCCGACTGTCTTCACTTCCCCAGGACATACATCCTAGTACCCACTTTAGGCTGGGTCGACCTGCGACGCCCCGTACCATGATAAAAATCCACGCAGCCAACAGTGGGTTACGATCGCTGTATACTGGAATTATGAGTCGGACTCTCAACGCCTAAGCTACGGACGCTGCCATAAAAAGTAAGATCCATTTTCACGCCTTAGGTGTTTCTGGCATATGGGAAGAGCACCCATATTTCTACAGACCAAATCAGCACTAGGTGGGTAATGTGGTCAGCATTACGCCGGCCGTCTTTACTTCCCCAGGACATACATCCTGGTATCCACTTTAGGCTGGGTTGACCTGCGAGGCCACGTACCATGATAAAAATCCACGCAGCCAGCAGTGGGTTTCGACCGCGGTACATTGGAGTTACGAGTTAGTTACGCAATGCATATGCCAAGGATGCCACCAACTCACGGCAATGAGATGAAAAACTACCTGTGAGAATTCTGGATCCACATATGCCTGAATCAGCAGAACTGCCAGTCCTGCCTGCATCCTTGCTGTGACCTCTGCATGACCCGGAGTCTGCTGCTGGGACAGGGAATGGCTCATTAAACTCTGCCACTGAATCTGGGGCAGAATGTGTCCAATCAGAATGAAGCAGCAAGGGGAGCTAACTTCCTTCATCTGTAAATAAGTAAAGCACAAGTAAAGAAGCCTCTGTGTGTCTGCGGAGGACTGGGTATATGATGCTAGACATATATTTTTAAAGGTCAACTGGCACTTGGTGTAAAGGACAGGGATGTCAAAGACACATGACAAGACAACAACTCAACAGGACTATTACCACACAGGAACCAAACATAAATAACAGCTTTAAACAAATAATAAAAAGTACAGCCAGGAAGATGGACACATGTAATGGAACCTTCACCAGGATCGGAGGAGCAACAGAAAGAAGGCACAATTTTTTCTCCAGGACATCATTACATACAGTTAAAGACAGCAGGCTACAACCACAGCACAACAAACTATTTGAGCCATTAAATCTGACATATTTAAAACAGACCATAATTATTACCGAAGCTGTTTTTGACAGGGCTGAACGCAGTAGACTTTTCATTTGTTTTTGAAAGAACCAAACAAGCAACCAGGACATTAACTGGGGCCAATTTCAGGCTGGGTCGAACCTTGGCTGTCCTTTTGGATGAGTCCACACTTATCCCTGCAATGATGCTGGCTGCTTTCAATAACGCTAGATTCTATCCTGGCTTCCAGTTTAGGGTTTCTACACCCTTGCTAGCATTGTTACTTCATGTGACCATGTGGCACCACGTGCACTGCTACCAACTTGGGAACAAATACAACCGTCTACAATTAACACTGCAGGATGGCACGCAGATCTTAATGTAAATTCTGCCAGTTAATTCCTCCCAATTCTTTCCCATTATTCCTACAATAATAATTCACACAACGTTTAGTACACTCCATTTAAACTACATCGACTACATCACAGCCATCTGTCAAGGCCCTTTGGGAACAAGCAATGGAATCAGCAGAGAAACAAGATTATTATGACCTGGAGAGAATGAGGCACCTGGGCGTGATCAGAGGGTCGGGCCGGCTTACTACACTCAGAAGAAAGGCAAGACGGACATATAACCAGATTGTGACTGGTACCATCAGTATTGGAACTCTGCCCTAGCTGTTGAAGATGAGGACGGAGCATGCATGGGAATGCCCTAAGTGCTGTGATGTCAATTCTTAACTCAACTCAACTTGACTCAACACAACTGTCTTCTCCAAACTCTGGTACATCCAAGCCCAAGCTGGGGCTTTTCCCCATTCATCTCTCCAGGCCAGAGTATGCCGTGCCATCATCTCTTGCATGGGTTTTCTGCTTGGCTTGCTGTGACTGTAGGCCCTCTATGCAAAGCCAGGTCATCATGACCTGGTGACTTGCCACATGCTTATAAAGAGCCTACCACTCAAAGTGGTGAAGTAAACATTGTTTATGTAAATATCATATCTTGAGTTGAGATGCTGCCATATAACTCCACATAACAATCAGCTATTGTAAACTAAAGACATTCTGCACTATATCACTGTATTACCCCTTTCATCTCGTGGACCAAGGGGGGAAAAAAAACAAGCGCCCGTAATTTTTGTTTTTGTGTGTGGAAGTTTCTTGGGAGAATAATCCTTAGAAAAAATCTACCATTTTACACGTCAATTAAAAAAAAAATTTGCTCAGAATCAATTTATTATCTAAAACACAAACAGATACCATAGAGAGCAAACAAAATAATCAATGAATTACAATATTTTCTGTTGTCTAGTGTGTTCCTTAACTGTTTCTCTTCACACATCTTCCATGATGTGCCAATAAATGCCTATAAACATTTTAACTCTATATTTTACCTTAACCATAGTTTCCAGCAACTGTAGGTCTGGTCGTAACTCTTGCCACGGCAGCTGCTGGAGTTCGGCCACATAAATGGCGGTTGTGTGTGAGGCTGTGGTCTTGGTGCTGAGTCCAGTCATGTAATACATCAGTAGCAGGGACAGCACTCCGCTAGAGTTGGCTGGGTGTTTGACTACGGATGAGGATACAGAGGTAAGAACTTGGATAGGTGTATGATAAGTGGATGAGGAAACAGAGGTAAGAACTTGGATAGGTGTATGATAAGTGGATGAGAATACATAGGTAAGAATTAGGATATGGGTATGATAAGTGGATGAGAATGCAGAGGTTAGAATTTAGATATGTGTGTGATAAATGATAGAAATCAATCAACGGTGATAGGAAGAAAGAAAAACAATTTAGAAATAAAATTTAAAAAAAAACACTCTAAGACAAACAGAGGAATTTAAGTATTTGGGAGCAATTTTCACATCCGATGGAAAACTGGACAGAGAAATTAGCTTGAGATGTGCCAAAGCTAATCAAGTAATGGGTCAACTATCTCCCCTGTTGACACACAAGAAGATACCCCGGAGTACTAAAGTAAATCTTATCCAAACAATGTTTTTGGCCAACACTGTGCTATCAGTGCCAAATGTGGACACTTACATCCTCCAATGCATGTAAAACTGTGACAACAGAGATGAAATGCCTTAGAAGAGCTGCAGGAGTTTCAAAAACGGTGATAGGAAGAAAGAAAAACAATTTAGAAATAAAATTTAAAAAAAAACACTCTAAGACAAACAGAGGAATTTAAGTATTTGGGAGCAATTTTCACATCCGATGGAAAACTGGACAGAGAAATTAGCTTGAGATGTGCCAAAGCTAATCAAGTAATGGGTCAACTATCTCCCCTGTTGACACACAAGAAGATACCCCGGAGTACTAAAGTAAATCTTATCCAAACAATGTTTTTGGCCAACACTGTGCTATCAGTGCCAAATGTGGACACTTACATCCTCCAATGCATGTAAAACTGTGACAACAGAGATGAAATGCCTTAGAAGAGCTGCAGGAGTTTAAAAAAAAGCCAGAATACGAAATCACGAAATCAGAGGAATGATAGGAATAAAACCAGTCTTACAAATCATCAAAGAACAATAAATGAAGTGGTCTGGACACCTAACAAGAATGCCCTGGTACTATCTGCCACAGCGAGCCACACTAAAACGTTACAATGAGTACAGAGCGAGTGGAAGACCTAGGAAAATATGGAGTGATGGCATTAAGAACAGCCTTACAGAAATGAACATCAGTCTTAATAGTGCTCTTGATAGACCTCATTAACGAATGTTATGTCTCCCCCCGACACTTTGTTGAGGTAAAATGGTGGAACAGAAGAAGAAGAAGAAAAAGTATGATAAGTGGATGAGAATACACAAGTAAGAAATTGGATATGCATATGACAAGTGAACAAGTATACAGAGGTAAAAAATTGGATACGCATATGATAAGTGGATCAGAATACAGAGGTAACATTTTGGACAGATGTATGATAAGTGAATGAGAATACAGAGGTAAGAATTTTGATTGGTGTAAGGTAAGTATGGTAAGTAAAATATGAGAATCAACACTGAAAAGACAGAAGTAATGTCAATAGGAAAAAAGAAGACAGATCTAAACATAGCAATAGTGAACAAAGGCATTAAACAGGCATCTGAGTTTAAATATCTGGGAACTACATTTACCGAAGATGGGAAATTGAATAAAGAAATTAACATTAGATGCAGTAAAGCACACCAAGTATTGGGACAGCATAAGACAATCCCAATCAGCACAATGAGACATCTTATTCAAAGCATATTTATTCCAACTCTGTGCTACGAGTGCCAGACATGGTCACTCACAACAAACCATAAAAGAAAATTAGTAACCATGGAAATGAGATGTCTGAGAAGGGCTGTAGGAGTGACCATAAGAGATAAGATCAGGAATGAGATCATAAGAGAAAAAGTCGGCACAGAACCAATTCTAAATTACATACAAAGACAGCAAGTGAAATGGTTTGCCCACTTAGAGAGAATGCCTTGTGACACCATACCATACAAAGCTTACATGGAAAGAGACAGGGCAATAAGGTCTACTGTGTACGTAAATTGTTGCTGTGATTGTTATTTGACATTTGCCTCGTTAATATAAATTTCTGTAACCTATGGTGCCATTTCAATGGGTTGAAATGAATTATGTCCGTATTCCATAGTCGTGGATTTCAAGCTGTACGATAGACATGGCCAATGAGACACCTTTTTTCAGGGGGTGCCGAGTTGACCATGTATCTTAGTACACTTGTATTCATGGCGAGGCGCAGACGCCGTCTGGAGGTGACAGGTTCAATTCCCGGCACGGTAACTATAGCTTTCGATTTTTATGTTGTCTAGTGTGTTCTTCTATCTTTCTACTTCTTTCTATGAGTGCCGTTCACAATACTTTCTGTTACTTGATTAATTCATGGAAAGAGAAGAAGGTCGCAGAGCAAGAGGTAGACCAAGAAC
This sequence comes from Candidula unifasciata, assembly GCA_905116865.2. Taxonomy (NCBI): domain Eukaryota; kingdom Metazoa; phylum Mollusca; class Gastropoda; order Stylommatophora; family Geomitridae; genus Candidula; species Candidula unifasciata. The sequence continues at coordinate 147,415 of CAJHNH020001144.1, forward strand.
AAGATGGAAGGATAACATCAGAGAAGCTCTACAACAGCACAATGTGCCTATGGTCGAGGCAGCCAGAAGAGCCAGAAACAGAACCTTACATTTCCCTCGACACCCACAGTGGAGAGGAAGTGAAGAAGAAGAAGTATGGTAAGTGGATGAGAATATAGAGGTAAGACTTTGGATATGTGTATGAGAAGTGGATGTGAAGATAAAGATGAATTTGGATATGTGTATGATAAGTGTATGTGAAGATAAAGAAGAATTTGGTTATGTGTATGATAAGTGGATAAGAATATACGGGTAAGAATCCAGATATGTGTATGATAAGGATGAGAACAAAGAAGTAAAAACTTGGATATATGTATGATAAGTGGATGAGAATATAAAGAAGAATAAGGATTTGTGTAAGATAAGTGGATAAGAATATACAGGTAAGAATCCAGTTATGTGTATGATAAATAGGTGAGAATACAGAGGTACGAATTTAAATGGGTGTATGATAAGTGGATAAGAATATATGGGTGAAAATCCAAATATGTGTATGATAAGTGGATGATAATATAGAGGTAAGAATTTGGATACGTGCATGATAAGTGGATGATAAAATAGACGTAAGAATTTGGATATGTGTATTAGATGTTACTTTTATTTTAACCTATGTCAGTGAAAGTTGGAGAACCACTAGAGACATGGAACAAACGTTAAATACATTCAAACTCTAACACCTATGGAAAATGATGAGCATAAATTGAGATGAATTCAAAAGTGGTGAAGAACAAAGAGAAATGTCTGGACAACCACTAGTATCAACAGTTAGAGTGAAAAGATGCCGCTATATTGGACACAGCCTGAACAGAAACAATCATCATCAAACAGGCACTGAAATGAGAAATAAAGGGATTAAGGAGGTGAGGACATCCAAAAGAAACCGCAAGACAAACATTGATGAGAGAGGCTAAAGCTGCAGGACTTGATTCCATCCATGACATTGAACTGACAGCACAAGACAGAACGGAATGGAGGAAATGACTTCGAGCCCTATGTGACATAGAACAGCACAAAAGGACAATGAATGAATGTAAATCGGTAAATGGTGAATTTATAGATACATAGATCACTAGCCATAATAGGTGGAAACTTCACAAGGCAAGGGATCTGGCGAGATACTGTTTTTTATCAGGCTGCAATGTGAGCAACATTCTACAAAGGATCTGTTGAATTATGATGGTGATCTTCTTCTTCTTCTCCTTCTTCACTTCCACTATTTACCTCAGTGAGATGTTGGGGGAGATGTAAGGATCGTTTGTGCGCTTTTTCCAATGCATTGTACAAGCTGGTGTTCATTTCTGTTAGGTTGCTCCTGATGATGTCATTCCCTATTTTTGCGTGGTCTTCCCCTGCTCTGTGTTAATTTTATTTCTTCGACATGGCTGTCTGTGGCAGTTGGTACCAGTGCATTCTGGTCACATGGCTAAACCATTTCATTAATTGTTCTTTAATGAACTGCATGACTGGTTTCAGTCCTAGTTTTCTTCTAATTTCTTCATTCCTGATTTTATCTCTTCTTGTCACACCGGCAGCTCTCCTAAGACATCTAATCTCTGTTGTTACGATCTTCTGCTCATTAGTTTTAGGAAAGGTCTATGTTTGGCACTGGAAGCACAATGTCGACCAAAATACTGTTCTTATGAGATTTGCTTTGGTTCTAGGCGTCAGAAGCAATGTTAATTGCCCCATAACCTGATTTGCTTTTGCACATTGTATGTTGATTTCTCTGTCCATTCTTCCATCTGAGATGAAAAAATGACCCTATATATTTAAATTTGCTCCTTTGTTTTATTTCTGTGTTAGTTACTTTAATTGATATGGTTTCTTCTTGTCTGCCTAATACCATTGCCTCTGTCTTATCAGTGCTTATCCTCAGATTATATTTCTCACACTTAGTATTGACTTGGTCTTTAGCACAAAGGATCTAAGGAGAACAACCCAACCATAAATTACAGTCATATTCAGGACACTGGAAGCATAGCCAGAGAGATGGACACACTACAAGGAAACCTCACCAAGACAACAGAACCAGCAGGGAGGACTCAGACATGTTCAGGCGTGACACATCGCATAGTTAGGAACACTAAGCACCAACAAACCATTCGAGCCATCAAACTTGGCGCAAATAAAACCAGACCATAATTCTTCTTCTTCTTTTTCTTTATGTTTATCAGCTGTAAACTCTGGCAAAAAAGATGTGGTTGTTTGTCCACTTCTGGACTGCAGTCCTGTTACAGAACCTGAATTTTGCGTCTGCATCCGTTTTTACAGATCTGATTCATTTGTATGCAGACTGTTGGTTCCTTGCCTTTCAGGCAGATGCACTCCGACTTCGAAGAAAGCTTCCAATTAGTCAACTCTTAGGACATGCTTTTTAGTAGGCAGTGGGTCTATTCCCCCCCCCCCCCCCACCCCCAATAGGGCCCGAGAACCCACACAGGGAAGACCAGCTGGGTTACACATGGTCACATTTTTTTCCCCTTTTCATCAAACCAACCAACAACAAAAACAACAACACTACACATACAACATGCTGAGATCAGAGTTGAAACTTACTGTTCATCTGCTGATAAATAAAGTGGACAGTTTTGCGGAAGGATGACACTACATCTACAGCCAATGTGTCATCTGCCTCTACCCACGGGGCAACGATGCTGCCATCTGCAGCCGTAAGAGGTTGAATCCAAGGGTGATAAACCGTCACCACAGGCTGCCACAGCAGAGCCATAACTAGAACAAACAATAAAACAACACTGTTTAAACTACTGTAAAACACAGATTGAAGATTAAACATCTATAAATATAACTGGAAAATGCTTGTTCCTAAAGTGGTAACCATGGAAATGAGATGTTTGAAAAGGGCTGCAGGAGTAACTTAAAGGGATAACACTAGAAATGATATCATAACAGAAAAAGTCAGCATAGAACCAATTCTTAACTACATACAAAGATGGTAAATCAAAAGATTTGCCATAAAACTGTTCACTAATTGGCCAACTGTCCATGATTCACTTTTGTATATTAGTTTAGGTTGTATACAGCTTTGAGAATTCTCTTTCTTGTCTGAACTATGAAAGATCTCACAGAATATTTTTCATTTTGTGAAATGCATAAGCCAAGTAATTGACAAGTTAGATATTGTGAGGGCCCTTTGGGAGTGAGTGAACAGTGCAGAAGGGCAAACTGATCATTACGGTCTAAGAAGAATGGCGCTGCGATGAGTTACCAGGGGATCTGGCCGACGCTCTAAACTCAAGGGAAGGATGAGACGGATATACAATCAGATGGTTACTAGTACCATCAGAATCGGAACTCTTTGCTTGCTGCTGAAGATGGGGACTGAGCACTTATAGGAGTGTCCTGAGTGCTGTGATGTTGATTCTTAATTCAACATTAAACATTCCAAGTACTTAAATGTACCAACTTTCTTGAGGTTTGTACCAAAACTCATCAGTGTACTTACTCTGGTATGGAGGCATGTCTTCGTTTCCATTAATCACCTTGGTAACAAAACTGCGTGCCAAGGCACCCATCATCAGGCTGATGTAAGGCACATAGCGACCCCACCAGGAATAGAGGCCAAAGTTCATGGTCTGTGGATCAGTCATTCTCATGTGCAAGAAAAATGAGCTTAACCAGTCCAGTAATTCCTTCACCTAAAGATGCACAAGTAAAAACAAATAAATAATGTCTAACTAACAATAAACTCACTGATTGAAATGTTTTGTGTTGTCTATTTCTTCTAGACCAGTGTTTCCCAAACTTTTCATTTTCACGGCCCCTTTTTTCAATAAAAAATTGTCCATGGTGCCCTAACCTAAGTAAAAGTATGACTATTCATATGTAACTTGTGTGTCTTCGAATATTTCGTGCGCGCAGTTTGGGAATCACTGTTCTAGACAAATGTGAAATCTGGACAATTTAAAGTAAGTCTTCTTCTTCGTGTTCACCGGCTGTAAACTTCGGCAGAAAGTTCTGGTTGTTCATCTACTTCTGGACTTTTAGTCTTTTTTCCAGAACCTGAGTGTTGCGTGTACATCCGTTTTTGCATGCAGCTGTTGGTTCTTTGCCTCTCAGGCTGGTGCACTCCAACTTCAAAGAAAGCTTCCAATTAGTAGACTCTTACAATATGCTTCTGGGTAGGCGGTGGGTCTATTCTTGTTTCCCCTACAAAAGGGCCCCGGAACCCACAAGTAACACATCACCAATCAGCAGCTTCTTTAGAGTACTTTGGTCTCTTCATAACATGCCTGAATGATTATTTTTTGTTCTTTAGCCAATTCTTCAGCCCTATGTGCTTTCAGAACCAATGCATCTTCAATGTTCTTTCTGTATCCATGTTCGCAGAGGTCTGCCTATAGCTCGTTTTCAGGAATCCGTACACTACATCACAGTTAAGAGTTATGAGATAGATTATCTTCACAGCACTACTGACACATCCATAGGCACTCAGATTCCCCCCTCAACACATTCATCAGCGTTGCGCGGTTAATAGTGCCAGTCCTATGTTGGTTAACACGGCTTCGTATGCATCCAGTGTGCTTCTCATGCTTGTCTGTGCTGATCTTTACTCCCAATTCTCATATTCTTAGCAGTGATGTGGACACGTTGCTTCCAAAATCCTTAGAACATCCCATCTCTCTAAGTGCAATGACAATGTCTGCGTGATCCATGGGCCGGCCATCTTCAATTAATACAACATCTGCAAGTCTATCAGGCACATTTTTTTTCAGGTCACCATGACATTTAACATGACCAAAACACCTCAACATTCAGGATAGGATGCTCAAAAGCTTCAATATTTTCTTCAATGTGCTGAGTTGAGTTGAGTTGAGTCAAAAATTGACATCACAGCACTTGGGGCATTCCCATGTATACTCCGTCATCATCCTTAGCAGCCAGCGCAGAGTTCCAATACTGATGGTATCGGTCACAATCTGGTCATATTTCCATCTTGCCTTTCCTCTGAGTGAAGTGAGCCGGCCAGATCTTCTGGTTACACCCAGGTGCCTCACTCTCTCCAGGCCATAATAATCTTGTTTTTCTACTAACTCTATTGCTTGTTCCAAAAGAACCTTGACCACATCTACCTTGTCATGAATCAACTCACCATGATTAAGTAAGAGCCCAGACTCATATTGTAATGTTTCAAATGTTGAAAATTAATGTTTTTTTTCTTTTTTTAAACTGATACCTGCACTGTTGAGAGTTTTGAGTCTACACATGTTTCCACTTGTGATGGATCAAACATGGTGTCTGATCTCTCACGTCCAGTAGAATCACTGTGCAGCAGAGCTCGATTAGTGAAACACGACTTCAGCAATGTCTCCCAGACTCGGGTGTGCAATCGTTCAGACACAGATCCTGCAAGAGAGTGACATCATAGAATCAGCTAACAGAAAAACTGTAGTTTTATACAAATCTTTGAGCTATGGTAATGGTAACAGAAAGTAGTGCCGTCTTAACAGCGTTTTGGGCCTCTGGCAAATCAGTGTGCTGAGATCCCTTCGACAAGAACTCACAGGAACAAAATTTGTATTTATGACTAAACACTTAGTCGTGTATCCTTTACAGGATGCTGCAGAACTAACCCCAGTATTTTTTGTCTGTTGTGGTTTTTCTAGGCAAATTTTACGTTCAGTAGTTTGCCACTGCTTCCTTAACGGTCAGCTCTCTGTACCACTGTCAAAATTAGCGCAATACATATTGTCTGCAGCAGGGATAAAACCCCGCACCCTGGCATTACGAAGCACGTTTGCAGTGCCTAAGTCACAGCATCAGTTGCTATACTTGTGGGGCCCCTGAGTAGGTGCCCAGTGGGTCTATGCGTTAAGACAGCAATGCTGGGAAGTTGCTGCAATCGGCATGATGTTTTTCACATCACCTCAACAAGTGCGATTTTTCTACTTTTTCAGCCTTCCAAACCCTTGAGGTTCATTACTACAGATATCACCCGTCTCTGTTTATCTCTCTGGTTAGCCTTCTCTTTCCAGTTGGTGACATCAAGTGTTTGTGTTTGCAGATCTATCTGGATATTATCTCTCTGTCATCTTCAAAATTTGACTTAAAAACCTCAATGGAGGGAATGGAAAAGACGCACACACACACAACCCAATGTTTCAACCAAAGTCTTTATCAATATACTAAAATACAGCACAAATTGTGACTGGAAGACTGGAAAACTCAACGGACAAGACAACAGAGACAATAGAAAAAAAAAAAAACAAGGTCAAAATGAAACCAAGAAATACGTAATGGGGAAGAACTATGAATATGAAGAACTATGATGTGAAACAAAATAAGTAAGAAGGCACATGTGAAAAGAGGGGTGGGGGAAAATGAATAAGTTTAATAAGTAAACAAGAAATTAAATTAAATTAAGGTGGGTTGAATATTGATCCCTCCAGGACTGTTGAATGTTGAATATTGAATTAGGAATCAACATCACAGCACTCTAGACACTCCCATAAGTGCTCAGTCCCCATCTTCAACAGCAAGCGAAGAGTTCCAATTCCGATGGTACCAGTAACTGTGTGATTGTTTATCCGTCTCGCCCTTCCTCTGAGTGTTGAGCGTAGGCCAGATTCTCTCCAGGACATAGAACACCATGTTAACCTTGGTATGTTGTCTTGTCCATTGAGTTTTCCAGTCACAGTTTTTGCTTTGCTGTATTTAGTACTCCGTTCAATGGTACAAGAACGGAGCACTTATGGAGTGACCCATCTGCTATGAAATTGAAACTGTAATAATCTAATAACCTGTTTATTTCTTTACTAAACAGCTGCAGCAAATTTGTGTGCACACCTTACCTTGAAGTATCATGTTGATAACGATGTAGAGACTGGAAGGGAAATTACTCTCAAGGACTGCAGCCAGATGTGACAAATACAGCTGAGAAAAAACCGAGAAGTTTGCTGGTTAACAGTGGGACACAGATATGGTTACATCATAGGTAGTTTTACAGTACTTCTTTCTGCAGTTATATAATAATTTTTCTTGTAGTTAAACAGTATTTTTTCTTGTAGTTATACAGTATTTCTTCTAGCAGTTATATATTTATTCTCATTGTTAATGTAAATATGCAGTATTTCTACTTATCCCCCCTGCCCCCACATGCCTCATCGACTGACACATGATCATGAATCTCCATAAATATCTGGTTTACCAGTTTGTTAGCCTACATTCTTTCATTCGATGATAAATAACATACTCCTTACAGCTTATCATCTTACTTATCAAAACTTACCCCAAACACCAGCTTGGACTCTGAGGGCGGTTCAGCTCCACATGCCATCATCGCAGACCCTAGTGACTCCACAAACCTCTTCCTGTCTGCTTCATTAGGGCAGGTCGATGTCAGCCAGTTCCGAATGTCGAACTAGGGTCAATACAACAGGTTACAAGCAGTCATCAGTGACGTCAAGATATACATGTTAATTAAAACAGAACAAATAATTAAAACAGAAGCAGAAGAGCGGTGTGTCAAAATCATTTCCCTAACAATGTTTATTGATTAGGTATTAGTCAGTATGTGTGATACCTGCTGCTTTTACTTTCTCATAATTGTAGAATTTATTTGGTAAAAAAGATTTAGCCGTCATCCTAAGAAAGCCAGTTTTCTGACTTTTAAGGGTTTATACTGCCATGATGTCTTAAGGCAGTGGCTAATATGTCTATATGACATGTATGGTACTAGTTGCACCTGCACAGTGTGTAGTCATGGTGATTGTGATTATATTTGCCCCCCAAAACAATGTTTTTTTTTATATTACTTTGAGTAAAATTAAAGAAACTAGTCACGTACACACTAGGTCACTTGTGATTGGTGCTAGGTCAGGCTTGTGAACTTTGCTCAGGGTTAGAGGGGTGTCGCAGTGTACTGTTTGCTCGAAAAGCTTTCTACGTTGTCTTCTATTTACATTTTAGCTAGCAAGCTTGCCTGCCTGCTCTGTGGTCAGGGTTTCAACTCCCAGTGACCAAGACTCAAAATTTTTTTACTTCTTCTTCTCTAAATACTCTTGATCCCCATGTGGGATGAATTTTTAATTACTTTGATGCCCCACTCTGGTTAGTGCCGGGGGCCCTATTATTACCTAACGGTTGAATGGGGTTTCTGGGGCCTCTCCATGGGCGATCCTCGTCTGAATGGTGGCACTTTATGTCACTGGGTGTTTATCGCTCAGTGTGATGTGCTGGTGGGGTTGAACGTCAATATCTTCCTGAAATTTCTTAGGGTATAGTTTTAGACAATTATAATGAAACAGACACAATGAATCAGAAGAAACAATTTGCATTTCAGTTGAATTTATTCAGTTTTGTGCTTTAAATTATGTTGATGTAACTCTGTAGTAACGTACCTGATGAGATACAGCGAAATATGCCTGGCAATAAATTGTATCTGCACTATTCAAATATTTTATAGCCCGTTTTAATAAACATAGTGAGAGAGAAAAGTCCCTGAAACCCTGTCCTTACAATGAAGAGCTTAGTATGCAAGCAAATACTGGTGTAGCTCCATAACTAGAAGCAACAAGATGCCTTATTACCACAAGCAGTTCCACTGTCAGACTTCTTGTGGTTGTGATGGAAGGCCATGCTGTAGTAGCATGATGGTTCGAAGCTTGCCTGGTAACCTAAAGTTTTTGATTCAAGTCCTCAACAAGGCAGATTTCTAAAATTGATCTAAGGCACTAAGGTCAACCAGAAATACATTTAGTATCAGGAATTGTCCTGGAAAATAAAGGTGGTTGGCATAATGCTGAAACCGTCCACAAAGTGCTGACTGGTTTATAGAAATGTTGATCTTGCACTACAGGGAGGGAGGTGGGTTTCAAATGGAAAGCTTTAAAAAACAGCGACAGTAATTGAAATAACCTTGCCATTATCTTATAACCTGTCAGTATTGTTAAAGATGTCATAAGTGTTAAGCATGTGACACCATGGTGCAGACAAACAAGACGACATCATAATTACAGTTACAATATGGCCGCCCCACTTTTAGCACACACCAAAGAGAAGCAGCATTCAGTTATCAGTTTCTGATCAGTGAAAGAATAAAACCTATAGAAAGTCATCATCATCATGTAGCAGTCCCTTTGCAGAAAGTCGCTCTTATCACAGTCTGCCAGAAAGAAACTTGATCTCTCACCAGCTCTCCGGTGTCATGTACTTTCATATTCAAGGAGTCACTTATATGCCCATCTTCGTGTTGGTCGACCCCTGACCCTCCTTCCTGGTACCATGCCTTCTGCTATTATTTTGTCCACTCTGCCATGGAGCTTAATATGACCCACAGCAGGGATAGAGTCCTTTACTTTTCACTTAAAAACAAAAGGATGAATAAGGTAAAAAAAAAAAAAAAACTCCATTCCTCCATTTACCCCAGAGTGTTAACTTTGGTACCCATTTCCTAGAGACTGGGTGAATGCCGAGAACCGTCCGGTTTTGAACACCGGTCATGGGCTGCATTGAGTCAAAGCTGGATTTGAAAGAGAGTCTCCTATCGACTGCCTTAACACAGCCCCAATTAAGGTACCAACAACATATAAATAAACTGTTACCTTAGTGAGCAGCATGAAGACAAGATCCATGTTTTGGTTCTGTAGAACATGCAGCAGCTGTCCATACATGAACACCAGGTTCTGTGGGCAGGCATTCGGGACAAAGTGAGGGGAGATGAGTCCGGCCACCGATGGCTTCTCTAGGCACAACTGGAGAACATGCTGGGTCTGATGTGGGTTCTGAGACACAAAATGCTGCAAACAGAAGGAACATGCCTAAACAATGTTTCCCATCATCAATTTAAATTATGTGGACACAAACAATACATTGCAGAATTTATTGCCTGGCATATTTTGCTGTATCTCGTCAGGTGCATTACTACAGAGTTAAATCAACGTATCATGAAGCATAAAAATGAATCCTTTTCACTCTTATCAACAGAAGAAGAGAATGATCAAATCAATCAGAATGCCACCGAAACTAGCACAAGATGATTACCATATTATGGACAGACCAGAGCAAGTTATTATCCTTCGCCTTAGAACAGGGCACAATAGACTTCGCTCCCACATGTACAACAAATTTAAGATTGGCCAATCGGCCATGTGTACTTGTGGACTGGCACCTGAAACAACAGATCACATCCTTCAAGACTGTCCCATATTCAACGCTTTCAAGCAAAACATTTGGCCAAAAGAGACACTTGTGGAAGTCAAACTTTACGGGCCGCTTAGTGAATTACAAAAGACAGTGAAATTCATACAAGAGACGGCTTTGCAGATATAGACAATTTATTTCATGCGAACGAAAGAAGAAGAAGAAGAATCCTTTTCACTGAAATGCATCGACCACATTGTCAAGTTATTGTACATCTCTCCATTGGAAAATCAAGATCAGCCACATGATTACCATGGTAACTGTAAATTTACCACATGAGTTTTGTTTACATAACACAGGACAGTTCAGTTTTATTGTTACGGCCTCTGCCACTTTTAGCAAATGTCTTTTCAATGTGTTCAGAGTCAAGAAATGTTTAGATGGACTAGGCATGATTAATTTTTTACTAAAAATAGCATTGGGGAGAAGTTATTGTGAAAATTGTATATCCTTTACAGGCACTGCAGAACCGACCCCAGTATTTTTTAGCTGTTTGGTTTTACTAGACAGTTTTACATTCAATAGTTTGTCATTGCTTATTGAATGGTTGCAACTTGATAGCACTGTGAAAATTCAGTGCAATACGGTATGTTGCCAAATCGCCTCTAGCTGGAATCAATCTGGATACCTCTGAAGTACCAAGCTAGTTCGCAACACAGAGGCCAACGTATTCTCTCCACCCCCCCCCCCCCCCCCCAAGCAAAAACATTCATTATAACAACACACTGACCCTATGACCACTAGTTGGGTTTATAGATAACTTCATATATTTGCAATACTTATTTTTAGTGTAAGTAAAGGACCCTTTTCCACACCTTTAGGTGTATTGGGCATATAGGGCTAAACCTATATTTTATAGACCAATCAGCACTCAGTGGGTGATGTGGTCAGCATCACGCTGATGACCTTTACTTTCCAGGACTGCACCTGGTAACCACTCAAGGCTGGGTTGACCTGGCAGTAAAGGTTATTTTTGTAAACAAGTCTGGCTCCGTCAGGGCCCGAACCCACAACATTCTGATTCTCAGGTCTAGCCGCTACACCAGGGCGACTCCCTGTTTTAAATGTACATAAATAAAATAAATGTGTAATGTACTGTTGCAGGACCAACCCCAGAGTTTATTGGTAGTTGTGGTTTCTCTAGGCAAATTTAACATTCAGTAGTTTGCCATTGCTCTTTGAACGGTCAGCTCTCGGTACCACTGTCGAAACCAGCGCAAGACAAATCGTCTGCAGCAGGGATCGAACCTGGCTCCCGGGGAATACAAAAAATGTATTAGCTTCCTATGTAAAATCACTGTTTTTAAGGATCTGGGCATGGGGAAGTAGACTCCACGGGGTCACCCCCTACCTTACCCCCAAAGGGTTTCTGGGGTGACAGGGTTGAATCATTAGTGTAGTTAGTTATTAGAAAGAAAACACATGAAAGTCCAGACCTGTCCCAGGATGTCAATGCAGGAAGCCAGAAACAGTTTAGTTGGAGGATAGAAGTCGGTCTCGCTACTGACAAGTCCGGCCATGTAGAAGAAGAGATGGCAAGCAATGTCATTGATTTTTTTCAGCCGGGCTTCATCCGTGGTTCTCTGGAACTGCTTGATGAGCAACCTAAACAAGAAGATACACATAATCATGAAAGATTAGTGATTAGAAAGGATTATCATCATAGCACTCTGGACAAATCCATAGGTGCTCCGATCTCCTCCTCAAAAGCTCTACAAGTTTAAAATGACAGATGATGCCTGTTCTGTGTTGGTCAACTCTTTGAGTCCCAGGAAACGCATCATACGTTCATATGTTCCTACGTAGAAAGAATCCCAATGAATGCATGATACTCTCTCTTTACTACCCATTGGGCCTGTGATGCTAAACTCAAAGAGTTAATGAAACGTCTTGTCCCCTTAGTGAAATGTTCATTTCTTGCAGCTCCAGGCTGCACTCCCATGTCCATCAGTCTAGACAGGGGTAAGGAGTCACGTCATCTGGCATGCTTCTCCGTACGGCAAGTGCAGCACATGGCATTGATAACATCACTTCTGTCCAGTACTGGACTAGCCATAGCAACTGCAGTGTCAGCAGGATAGTCTGCACGCTGTTATCCTTGAACACCCGCATGAGCTGACACAAAGATGAAGGTTAGGGCAGCTATTCATGAAGTGCTTAGTGTTGCAATCCATTCTTGCCTGATAAATCCAGCCTGGATTTTTTAAAGCATATTCATAGTCATTAAGAATGCATATGTGTGTGAGCTTTTGAGTACCAAGCCATAATGCAACATAATGTAATATGCCGACTTCACAAAGAATGGAACTCATGTCTTTTATGCCAGTAAAGGGCATGATAAGGTTCTAACCACAGACTGTAAAACTATATAAAAAGTAAGGGACTCTTTTTAACACCTTCAGCAACTCATTCACTTCCTCTTTTACCACTCTGGGTGTTGAGTGAGAGATAAGGTTCTGCTTCCTGCTCTTCTAGCTGCCTCAACCATAGATACATCATGCTGTTAAAGAGTTCCTCCGATGTTATCTTTCCATCTTGTTCTTGGTCTACCTTGTGCTCTACATACTTCTCCTTTTTTAGTGTATGCCTTGTATCGTACGGCATCACAAGGTATTCTCTCCAAGAGGGCAAACCATTTAATTAGCTGTCTTTGTATCTAATTTAGAATTGATTTTGTGTCTCATTTTTTTTCTTATGACCTAATTCCTGGTTCTATTTCTTATGGTCATTCCTGCAGTCTTTCTCAAACACTTCATTTCCATGGTTATGGTCTGTTGTGAGTGACCATGTCTAGTATTGGCAGCATAGCGTGGGAATGAATATACTTTGTATGAGATGACTTCGGGTCCAATATGGAGGATCCTCATGGCAGAATGTTTAGCTTTATAGTTATATTTTCTTCTGACAGCACTTTACTAATGCAGTTTCCACATACGGACAGGAGTCTATGGTTTCACTGCCTAAGCTACTGGGTAAAGTGCTTGTGAGCTGTGTTAAAATATTGAATGCCTTTCATTTATGCAGGTGTTGTGTCATGTTACTGAGTATGGCTGGTAGCCGGTTTAAATGTGGTCTGGCAAAATACCTTTTGTAATAATTGTACGTGTTTATAGCAAACTTATCGTGACTAACTACTTCGATCAATGACAAAATGCATTTCTGGTGATGACTATTCATTTTGGCGCCTCTAGCAACTGCTTCTTGCATTTACTGTGTGTGCATATTTCTGGACTGTGCTGGGACTAATTGTTAGTTCATCATTTTTTTTTTTCAAATGGGACAGACAGGGGCATTTCATTTGATTTTCACTGGCACAGGAACGGATTACGTATGGGATGACCCGAATACAGTGAAGCCAAAACCTCAACTAAGACTATATGAGATGTTTTTGTGTGCTGATGAGGATAGTCTTGTGCTGTAAGATGAGGGCTAGCTGTCCCAGTACCATTTATTCAACACCTGGGTATGTGATGGTCTCCATATTTGTATAGATCAATCGACACTCAGTGAGTGATATGATGAATATCACACTGACCTCTTCCAGAAGATTTGTTGGTAGATAGTTTAGACTGAGTCAAACTGGCAGCCCAGGCTAAAAGAAACCTTGCTTCAATTGGGATTCAAATCTATGATCCTTGAGCAAGCAAGCAACCATGCTATCCAATGCACAACCAAAGAGCCTTTACAGCATGTAGCTTGTCATGCATAAATTTACCATCAAGGGGTGCAGAACCAGCCAATCTATCTGCCTGTTAATTTCCCAACATGCCACTGTCACCTGGAGAAAATATCCAAAGGAATACATAAACTAAAATATACAAAAACATGATAGCCCTGTCTTACAAAAAACAGACAGGCCATACACAATCTTACGTGATGATATTTTCTGTATGTACAGCAGCCACACATATACTAGGAGCTGTGGGCAGCAGAGACTCAATCATGACTTGCTTGTATTCAACCCTATTTTCATCTATCCTTCGCTGGACTATCTCATTCAGCTGTTTCACTTGCAGCTGCAACAGACATCAGAAATGTTCGTATGTTATTGGGTACAGACTTCAACTGCTCCAACAAGCTAAGAGGAAAAATATAATCTAAAATTATGTCAGAAATAAGAAGACTATGATCACACCATGATCAATGATGTACAGACCAGGCAGGAAAAGACGAGGCAGACCAAAGGGAATTGCAGAGTCCCTGGGAATCTATGTTTCTGAAGCCCACAAATGGGCGCTTTCCCGTAAATTATACTTTACCAGGAAGGTACAGGAGTATCAAGATGACATAAGACGAGATGAGATGAGATAGGATGAGTTGAGTTGAGATGAGATGAGGTGAGATGAGTTGAGTTGAGATGAGCTGAAAGGAGATGACTTGAGATGAGATGACTTGAGATGAGGTGAGATGAGTTGAGATGGGAGGAGATGAGTTGAGCTGAGATAAGTTGAGATGAGATGAGTTGAGATGAGATGATTTGAGATGAGATGAGCTGAGATGAGATGAGACTGATAAGACCAAGTGTCCAATATGGCTCTGAAACTGGGCATACAAATGAAAGAGTGAAGCGTATTTTCAAACCTTTGAGAAAAGAATCTCATGTTAAATCTGTGGACCCATCAAAGATGCAAACAGCACTGAAGAGAAACAATAACAAAATTCAAAATCTGTTTACATCACCAATAATTAATGGCATCATTATGTATAATATACTGCAATGGTTAAAACATATAGAGAGAATGGCAGTTAACAGAGAGACAAAAACTGTGTACACAAAAGAGCTGAATAACATTGGACCACGAGGCAGATCATGGTGAACATAGAAAGATAATTAAAAAACCCACAAACTCATGGTGTGGTATCTGCAGCAGTGATCCTCCGAGGGCTTGGAAGGCTGAAGAAGCAGAAGCAAAAGAAGATTAGGCTGAAGAAGCAGAAGCTGAAGAAGCAGAAGCGGGAGGATGATCGTGATATCTATTTAGATTTACATTAAAACAGACATTTAGACATGTCATTAGAGAATGTGAATCCTGAAACAGACCTTAGAAATGTTCTTTTAATGGCAAAAGACCAGGGACAACAACATGTCTTTTTCTTTTTTTTGTTCACTGGCTGTAAACTCTGGTGGAAAGTTCTGGCCATTTGTTTACCTCTGGACTTTGATCTTGTTCCCTTGTTCAAGTACCTGAGTGTTGCATGCACATCTGTTTAACAGATCTGACTTACTTGTTTGCAGATTGTTGGTTCCTTGCCACAATGCCTTTGAAGGAAGCCTCAAGTTATTTTACTCTTTCGACATGCGACATGCTTGTTGGGGAGGCAGAGGGTCTTGTCTATTCTTGTCTTCCCCACATTGTGGCCCTGGAACCCACACAGGGAGCAACAATATGTGAACACAAGTATCTTACCTTGAAAGGTATCACTGCTGGACCAGTACAGCGATGTAGCGGGTTGACCTTGCTTCCACACTCGATTGTTAGACTTAACTGTTGAATAGTACAAATGAAATTAAGTGAATTTCATTAGTGGTATATAAAACTGAAATCATAACGACGGATCAAGAGAATGCGTGCATCACACAGGTATAATCTTCTTCAGTCATCGGATGTTGGGGTTCATACTAAGGGGAGGATCTGAGCACCTATGGACATGTCCGGAGTGCAGTGATGATAACCCAACTAACTAACTAACTAACTCTTCTTCAGCATCCTGAGCCCTTGAGGTTAATTGCTGCAGATATCACCTGTCTCCATTCATCTCTCTGGTTGGCCCTCTCTTTCCAGTTGGTGACACCAAGTGTTTGTAAGTCTGTCTGGACTTTATCTTTCCAATATCTTCTTGGCGTGCCTCATGGTGTATGACCATTCAACACAGGTATAATGATGTTCTAATTATTTCTAACTAATTAACAGGTGAGTGTCTTCTCAAACAGTCCCAGTGCCAAATGACTTTTCATACTTTCTTCTTCATTAGCACTGGAGCTAGATATTTATCATAACTACAATCCATTGTTTTATCTGTTAAAAGGCTTGTCCATCCTGTTAATAGTTTATAAGTGAGATGTTAGAGTACTGAGGTTTCATGTGGAAGATCTAGGTTCAATCCTCTGTAAGGGAGAGTTTTTATCTATCCAGGGCAAAAATAACAATCCTAACCTGCAAAGTTAATGACAACTGACATTAAATCCTGAGGCTTAAAGTTCACACTCTTTTGTGCCTTTTATCCTCAACAGCATTTAAACGTTAAGTACAGGCAGCAAAGACAGTTTTTAACCCTACCAGACCGCTAGCCCGGTTTACCGGGAATTTCTTAACCTGTCTCTATACCGCTGGCCCTAATTTTCGGCTTTTTGCGTAGTACGGGAAAACGATGCGTCACGGACTAAAAATAACCACCCAATCGTTATCAATCCTCTTTGTTAGACATTGCAAATGTCTGCCCGCATGTGTTTGTATTATATTTGTGTTGTTTTGCGAGGAAAAATTCTGAAAATTCACAATGATGAACCAAGTTCTAGGCTTTTCAGTCTAACAGGTGATCGTTACTTTGGTTTATTCAGACTCTGTGATATATATATATATATATATTATCTGTGATAATTTCATAAAGAATACGTTCTTGAAGTGACACTGTCAGTGAGAGCACGAATGATGAGGAAAATCTTGAAAATTATCAATCTTGAAATAGATCGATAGAAGGAGAAGGGGGTGTGTCCATCAAACGGCAACATGTGGTGTTCACTTTGTGAAACAAAGTTGATCCTGATGAGTGAATTCGTACACAAAGGTGGAATATTGGCACTAGATAATAGGTAAGCCTATTTTCTAAAATGTCTCCAAGTTTCATCATATTCTAGCCACTCGTTTGCATGTAACTAATATTTTTGTATATCATGTTGGTTTTTTAAGCTGTTTCCTTCATTAAGTTCTCGAGTGCCTGACTGTTCACCAGTGTGCTTGCTGTTTAACTATAGCACAGTGGGCATTCCTCAGCGTGAAGCAGCAGCTGCCCCAAAGTACCTCATTCAATTCTTCTCAAGAGAAAGTGGTTACAATGTCTCCTATCTTACCCTCAAAGACAGCACCGGCAAGCTTCACCAGGTTTCATTTCGAGGTTAGTGTTCTGTATAAGAGGATTAACTGCACAAAGATTCAACACAAAGCCAAGGAAAGGGGAGAGAAATGTGACTTACAGTTTTAGTGACATTTGAATAGAGCTCTGACACGAGTTCAACATAGGCATTATCCAAGGCACAGTGGTGAGCCAAGCGGGCTGAGAAAATCCTGGAAACGCACAAAACAAGGACAATTCACAAAAAAATCATTTTAAGGATGGCTAGGCCTAGGAAAAATGAGACATTTGGAGCATTTGCTGTCTTATTCTTCTTCTCTTCCACCTTGTACCTTAGCAAAGTGTCGGGGGGCGATGTAACATTCGTTGAAGAGCTCTGTCAAGAGAACTATTAAGACTGATGTTCATTTCTGTAAGGCTGTTCTTAATGCCATCACTCCATATTTTCCTAGATCTTCCGCTTGCTCTATACCCGTTATAACGTTTCAGTGTGGCTTGTTGTGGTAGATAGTGCCAGGGCATTCTTGTTAGGTGTCCAAACCACTTTATTTGTCATTCAGCATTTGCTGTTTAGCTTCTGTCAAAGATTTTTTTTTTCAAACCTTTTTTATTCCAAATGTCTACAGCCGGGCTTTTCCACTGGCAGCCTGTAAGCCTAGGAAGCTGTCCAGGGATTGTTGCCAGTTGTAGCATTATTAATTATTCTAGGCTCGGCCTCTGACGATCGCTATTTTCAATATTTTGAATTAAGAATCTACATCACAGCACTCAGGACACCCCAGTATGCACTCCATCCCCATCTTTAGCAGAGAGCAATGAGTTCCAAATTAAATTCCGATGGCACCAGTAATTGTCTGATTGTATATCTGTCTCGCCTTTTCCCTGAGTGTTGAGTGCCGGCCAGATCCTCTTGTAACTCCTCACAGTGCCATTCTCCCCAGACCGTAATGATCTATCTGTGCATCGGCACTGTTCAATCACTCCCAAAGAGATCTCACAACATCCAGCTTGTTTATCACCAAGCGGTGCAGAACCAGCCAGTCTATCTGCCTGCACATTTTCCAACACACCGGCATGACTTATGGGCAAACATATTTTAAATAAGTATTTCAACAAATAAATATAGCTCAAGTAATTGCTGAAATCAAAACAATCGCTCAATAGCTCTGGTCCATTTTTTAACTTGTTTTATCTCGAGCAGCTGTCAGTTGAACACTGCTGTCTCAAGCCACTCTTGTTTTATCTGGAGCAGCTGTTAGTTGAACACTGCTGTCTCAAGCCACTTTTGTTTTACCTGGAGCAGCAGTTAGTTGAACGCTGCTGTCTCAAGTCACTCTTGTTTTACCTGGAGCAGCTGTTAGTTGAACACTGCTGTCTCAGGCCACTCTTGTTTTACCTGGAGCAGCTGTTAGTTGAACACTGCTGTCTCAGGCCACTCTTCTTTTACCAGGAGCAGCTGTTAGTTGAACACTGCTGTCTCAGGCCACTCTTCTTTTACCAGGAGCAGCTGTTAGTTGAACACTGCTGTCTCAGGCCACTCTTCTTTTACCTGAAGCAGCTGTTAGTTGAACACTGCTGTCTCAGGCCACTCTTCTTTTACCTGAAGCAGCTGTTAGTTGAACACTGCTGTCTCAAGCCACTCTTGTTTTATCTGGAGCAGCTGTCAGTTGAACACTGCTGTCTCAAGCCACTCTTGTTTTATCTGGAGCAGCTGTTAGTTGAACACTGCTGTCTCAGGCCACTCTTCTTTTACCTGAAGCAGCTGTTAGTTGAACACTGCTGTCTCAGGCCACTCTTCTTTTACCTGAAGCAGCTGTTAGTTGAACACTGCTGTCTCAAGCCACTCTTGTTTTATCTGGAGCAGCTGTTTGTTGAACACTGCTGTCTCAAGCCACTCTTGTTTTATCTGGAGCAGCTGTTTGTTGAACACTGCTGTCTCAAGCCACTCTTGTTTTTATACTTTTACCCCAACCTTCTATTATTTTAGCTCCTTTATCTGACGATCTTATTAAACTGTTTTAAATCTTATATAGCATAAATCTGTGATTTAAATTATCTCAGGTATATGTATTTCTGTTGATGTAATGATTTCTTTTCAGCTCTTTTATCTGATAAATTTTATTTAATTTTAAAAAATCTTTTATTGCATATGTTGGTGATTTAAATTTATTTCAGGTATGTGTATTTATGTAGATTTAATTTTAGCTCACGTATCTGCTGATTTAACTTTGTCTCAAGTATCTGTTGATTTACATTTATCAAAAGTATCTGTTGCTTTGACTCTTTTACTTCAAACACCTGTTGTTTTAACCCTGTTATCTTAAGAAGCTGTCAATTTACCCTATTTTTCTGTATATAAGATGCCCTCATGTATAAGACAAACTCTATTTATTTATTTTTTAGCCCAGAATTAAGAACAAAATATTTTAAACACATTCAATGTATAAGACGACCCCAAATTTTATTTTAGATTGAAAAATATGGTAACTCTTTCAGTTGCAGATGGATTTCCAGAAAATGTTTAAAGTAACCACTGTAAAAATCAGGAGTACCCGAATACGACAAGAAGCTGCAGTAGCACACTAGCTAGCAAACTTTCCTGTTGCTTCAGTGGTCATGTGATATGATCAGGTGATATGATCCCCATCAGCACAGAGATTTTTAAACAAAATGTACTTTAGCTCTCAGGTCAATGTGGGATAAAATGGGCACCAGGACCTTTCTACTTCAAATGGAGAACAGAAAACCAACAAATTTCACCTACAAGCAACAAGAAAAAAATCCCATCGAACACTCTAATTTTAACCTTGTCATTTTTAGGTAGTAGCAATGTTGGCGCCAGGGACCCTCTGGGGGGTGGGGTGGGGGGGGGGGGGGGGTGGGGGGGATAGACCAACTGCCCCCTAAAAAGCATTTTATAAAAGTCGAATAATTAAGGGTGTCTTCTTCAAAGTTGGAGTGCATCATGAGAAGGCAGGAACCAACAATCTGCATACAAGTAAGGCAATCTGTCAAATGGATGTGCTTACAAAAATCAAGTTCTGAAACAAGATCAAAGTCCAAAAGTTAAATTTTCCTCGAGAGTTAACAGCCAATGAATGCTAAGAAAGAAGAAGAAGAAGAAGAAGAAGAAGAAGAAGAAGAAGAAGAAGAAGAAGAAGAAGAAGAAGAAGAAGAAGAAGCAGAAGAAGAAGAAGAAAAAGCAAAAAAAAAAAAAAAAAAAAAAAAAAAAAAAAAAAAAAAAAAAAAAAAAAAAGAAGAAGAAGAAGAAGCACTTTGTCAACACTCACTTGGTGAAATTGGTGAGAACTTGCAGATCTGCTGTCACTAGATGTATGACAGATTCTTTGTCATCAACAATGGTAGAACTCACAGGAGGGACAGCACTCTGAATATTCTGGATGGCAGGCGGACTTTTGGGTGTTTCAAACCGTCTCAGACGTCGGATTATTCGCTCGGTAGCTGACAAGGAAAAAAAAAAGGATCAGGTTGTAAATCACAAAACAATATGCTAACCACCCTTTCTAAGGTCCAACACACACAAAAGACGAACAGTTGAAATGTTTGTTAAGTTAACCGAGCATAGTAACATTGGTCTGGATTATAAGGTATCTGAGAAAGGTTGTTCAAGTGACAAGATGGGACAAAGTTTACAACCAGACTATATATCATGATCTGGAAATCCAGGCCTTACAAACCCAAGTTGATCAGTCTCTGTTTTTGATGGTTTGTATGGGAAAGAATCGACCACCATGGTAGGCATGCGAGGCCAAGAACTAGACTTCCAGGATGACATAGGGTCCAATGGGAAGACAACATCTGACAGTCCCTCATTGACAGGGGATGGAATGGAACAAAGAAAAAAAGAAAACTGATGATGAAGAAGTTAGGCATTCTGCTGTCAAATCTCTACACCCCAGGGTAGAAGAGGGCTAACTAAGTAAGCATTCTGACTCTGGTGTTGGATGGCAACATCTGATAGAGAGGATATTTGAGGTTTAAGGTTTGAACAAGGGATCAACATCATGGCACACAGGTAGTAACCCATAAGTGCTCCATTCTTCTTCTAACTCAAGTCTGAATCTAAAGAAGTCCAGCACAGTGCACAGGCTCTGTATCACCAGCAAGGATCCTGAAATACTTTGGGAAGATTTTTAACAAAATTTTGCCTGTGCAGCACTGTTAGGCTATTCTTTTCGATTACTAACTGCCAAGGGATTTTTTTACGTGCACAACAATGCACACGGGCGTCCGATCTCACTACCTAGAGACCAGGAGAAATTACTAAAAGTCCAAGTTCACGTGAAAAAATCTCAGCCCTTACCGGGCATTGAACCCAAAACCTCTAGCACTCAAAGCAGACACCAAGCCTCGAGACCACAAAGCCCCTATCTGCACAATAAAGATGGCTACTACTTCTTCTTGTTCTTTGTGTTTATCAACGGTACACTCCAGTAAAAAGTTATGATTGTTCTCCCACTTCTGGACTTTAGTCTTGTTCCGGGACATGAGTTTTGCGTGCACATCAATTTTACAGATCTGGCTTATTTGTAGTCCATTGTTTCCTCGCCTCCCAGGCAGAGGCACTCCAACTTTAAAGGAAACAACCCCGATTAGTCGACTTTTATTATATGTTTATGTTTGTTGGGGTTATGTAATGTTAGTTTCAGCTTCATAGCAAACGGGTCACCCCATCTTTGCTCTGCTCCTGTGCCAACGAAAAACACACAGAATGTTTATCACAGTCCCTTGTGGAAAGATTAACAGACTGCGGTCTCAGCATATGCACTAGCACAAACACACACATTAAAAGCATATGGTAGACATCAGAAGTGCTAACACAAACAGTCCGACATTGGAAATGCAGTTCATCATCGACTGTAGCAGAGGTAACCAACAAATCAGCAGTTGTACACACGATCAACTTTAATCACATAAGGGCACCACCAATATTGTGACGACAGGCTACGCGTCATTTTCTGAATTTACAATTCGCAACACCACGTTGGTCACGGTCGAAAAAAATTCCAAATGAAATTCGCAGCTCATAGGGTCGCACCATGCGCTCAACTCAGTAGCTGGGCAGTGAAACTATATCCTTTCAGTCTACAAATGGAGCAAAAATGCAACGGCCACCCTGGCAGAGGCAAAACTTTGCCACGACTCGAAACAGTGGCTGTGCCTAGCGTCCATTTTGACCGGAAGTCGTTTGTTGGGGTGGTGGTGGTGAGAAGGCACTGAGTCAGTTCACCCCCCCCCCCCCCCCCCAATAGTGCCCCAGAACCAACATTGGGAGGATGTCTACTGAAATTCAGACCAAACCAAATAATAAATAACAGTACTATCCATGCAAGCACAAACTAACCATTTTCTGGCTCCAACTGGGTGTTTCTCCTGGCAACTTGCTGAGATGATGTTTTTGAACAAGTGAGACGTTTTCTCCAGTCAGCAGCCAGACAACTCAGAGTATACTGAACACCTTCTAGGTCTACAAACTCCAACCAGGGACCCTAGAACACAATCCATTCATAATAACATTGAGCCGCACACAACATCAGATAATTATTTTATTCTAGTAAAGTGAAGGGCATGCATCTTTCTCATTGCAACACACGCCGGTGAGACCTGGACACTTATTAAACAAGCTGAACAGCTCATAAAAGCCTTTGAATACAAATGTTATAGACAGGTTTTAAGAATATCATGAGTATAGAAAAGAACAAATGCATCCATACTTCAAGAACTGAATACTGAAGAAGGTTGGCTATAAAAGACATTAAACACAGAAAACTGAAATGTTCTGGTTGCTTGAAATGTCACACAAATTTAGAGAGAACAATAATAGAGGGGTACAAGCCTGGGAAGAGAGGAAGAGGAAAGCCAAAAAGAAGATGGTTGCAGGATGTGGCAGATGATCTCCAGATGGGTGAAACGGACGTGGGATATCTTGCTTGTGATCGAAAAGTTTTCCGGAAGGTTGTTATGGGGGCAAGGTTCTGCAAAGGTCATGCTACTGATTGACTGACTGACTGAAAATGAAGTGAAAAGATACAGGGTTGCCATGTTTTGTGACTTTTTTATCTGCAGGTTTTTGTTGTAATTTATTTCTAAACTTAACCATCCTAGACAAAGTTAGAAATGATACTAGAGAGACTGCTGGAACAACACCATGCTGTAAATTTAATGAGAAACAGAAGATCAAATGGTTTGGCCATTTAGTAAGATTGCAGTCAGAACAACTACCAATGCAGGCGTTACAAATGAAAAGATCTGAAGTGAAAGCAAGAGGCGGCCCGAGGAGAAGGCAAACTGACGACATTAAAGAGCTTCTACATCAACACAGAATGACAGTAGCCATTGCTGCCCGTCAAGCAATGGATCGCAAACTGTCCCTGCCCGTGGCGCTTGATGGCAGAACTAGAAATTGATAATGATGATCATGTTTCTTTTTTAAATTTGTCACAATGCATTCCATGTCTTTAATAACTGCAGTGGATGGTTTAGAAAAAGACCACTCTCATGGCTTTCAGCCAGTAGTATGAGAGGTGCACCGTGGAAGAGATTGAGGCCTTACTCTCTAATAGCATCATAGCTAGCAGCTGAAACACTGTAGCTAACCTCCACTCTAGAGCCAGGACCATTTTTTGTTCAAGTCAGGTACATCAGATAATTGTTTTGGGATTACAAGGTAATGTGTGGATTAACCGTATCATTCCGCTACTGCTTAGTTAGTAAGTTAGTTAGTCTTTCCTCTTGTGTCGAGTGCGGCACATAGGGCAGAGGTCGCGACTCTCCATGCACGGCGGTCCGTTGCAATCCGTTGTAGGTCTTGGAAGTTTGAGTGGCCCATGAGCGAGCCTTCCCTGATGATAGTTCTACGTAGGGTTTCCCTTGGTCTTCCACGAGATCTTTTCCCCTGTGGTGTCCAAATGAGGGCTTGGTAAGGAAGTCTTGATTTATCCATTCTAAGGGCGTGGCCGACATAGTTCCAGCGGCATTTTCGTATAAAATTAGACACATACTCTTGCCTGGATTCTTGCCTTATTTGTGAAAGAAAATTAATCACAAACCTGTTTAAAGATTTATTTATCTATCTTTGTTTTTTTAATTGCTGTTTTCCTTCTTCTTCTTTTGTTTGCTTGAAATAGAATATTTATATCTGCAATGTTGTTTCTAGTATGAACTTCACTGTCTGGTGTGTAATTCACTCAGTGACCCGTAAAGTTTGACTTGCACCGATGTTTCTCTTGGCCAAAAGTTTTGCTTTCATATGTTGTATTTGGGACAGTCTTGGAGGACGTGATCTGTTGTCTCAGGTGCCTGTCCACATGTGCACATGGCTGATTTGCTGATTTCAAATTTTGTGTACATGTGGCTGCGAAGTCGACTGTGTCCTGTTCTAAGGCGTAGAATAATAACTTGCTATGGTCTGTCCATAAAATGGTAATCCTACCAAAATTAACATCTGCGAATTGAGACGCCCAAGGAAAGCCGCCAATTTAACCATCCAAGACAAAGTTGGAAATTCTACTATAAGAAGGAGTGTGGGAGCAACACCATGCAATAAATTCATGGAAAAACAGAAGATCAAATGGTTTGGTAGTTAGAATGCAGCAGCAACTACTACCAAAATAGGCGGCACACATAAAATGATCTCATGGAAAAGGTCACTCAAGGAGAATAAATTTCAACAACCATTGCTACCCATCAAGCAATGAACTGCATAATGTTTCTACCTATGATGCATAATGGAAAAAGTGGAAATATTTCTTTGTGTGCAAAAAAAGAATTTAATGAGTTCCGCTTTGAATGAGTTTACTTTCAATTGAATGTTTATTTTCATGAAATTACATTCTAAAATGTTTAAATCATCGACCAAAGTTTGCCAGATATACATACTTACCATAAAGCCCTGGAAAACCTGGTTAAGCCTGGCTGCCTCGTACTGGGGTGGAAGAGCTGGAAGGTAGAGGTTGCCATCATGCAGACGGGGCTCCTCCAGCCACAGGCTGTACATCTGATACAATCTACCAGAATAATAAACAGACAAACGTTTTATCTAATACATTTGCACAGGCAAACCTTTAATCAAATACATTTACACAGGCAAATCTGAACCTGATGTGGTCTTTAAGATCAATACACAGGCAAATTTTGAACCTGATATGGTCTAAACAATCAATACACAGGCAAATCTTTAACCTGATATGGTCTATAAGATCAATACAGAGGCAAATCTTTAACCTGATATGGTCTATAAGATCAATATACAGGCACATTTTTAACCTGATATGGTCTAAATAATCAATACACAGGCAAATCTTTGAGCGGATGAGGTCTATAAGATCAATACACAGGAAAATCTTTAACCTTATATGGTCTACAAGATCAATACACAGGCAAATCTGTTATCTAATACATAAACACAGGCAAACCTTTTGTCTAATACATTTATGCAGGCAAACCTTTTATCTAATGTATTTACACAGGCAAACCTTTTATCTAATACATTTACACAGGCAAATCTGAACCTAATGTGGTCTATAAGATCAATGCACAGGCAGATCTTTAACCTGATCAATACACAGGCAGATCTTTAATCTGATATGGTCTATAAGATCAACACAAGGAAAATCTTTAATCTGATGTGGTCTATAAGATCAATACACAGGCAGATCTTTAATCTGATATGGTCTATAAGATCAACACAAGGAAAATCTTTAATCTGATGTGGTCTACAAGATCAATACACAGGCAGATCTTTAACCTGATCAATACACACGCAGATCTTTAACCTGATATGGTCTATAAGATCAACACAAGGAAAATCTTTAATCTGATGTGGTCTATAAGATCAACACAAGAAAAATCTTTAATCTGATGTGGTCTATAGGATCAACACAAGGAAAATCTTTAACCTGATATGGTCTATTAAGATCAACATATGGAAAATTTTAAATCTGATATGGTCTATAAGATCAACACAAGGAAAATCTTTAACCTGATTTGGTCTATAAGATCAACATATGGAAAATTTTTAATCTGATATGGTCTATAAGATCACAAAAGGAAAATCTTTAATCTGATATGGTCTACAAAGGTGTTCCTCGCAGCCCACCAAAACAGGAGACATTTTTGGCGGCCCACCTGACAACTACCTTAACTCTTTGAGTCCCAGGGGGTTTAGCATCACAGGCCCAAGGGGTAGTCAAGAAAGACTTGAAATCGGCGCATCTTGCGTTCATTGGGCTTCTAGGTAGGAATCTATGAACGTATGACGCGTTCCTTGGGACTCAAAGAGTTAATACAGAAACAAAAATAAATATAGATAGCAGTTAATAAGTTAAATCCAAGGTCACAAATTTGCTATGTTCAGCTAATGCGACATCTGCTGCTGCTTAGAAGTTAGAAAACCTGAAGAAGATACCAAGGTGTCTCTGCTGATATGCTGCTTCAACTTCCCATCGATGGACATGTTGCTAAGTAGATAAATCTTTAACCTGACACAATCTACAAGATCAGTAAACAGGCAAATCTTTAATCTGATACATGACTACCAATGTCCGATACATGACTACCAATGTCTGATACATGACTAGCAACGTCTGATACATGACTACCAATGTCTGATACATGACTACCAACATCCGATACATGACTACCAATATCTGATACATGACTACCAATGTCTGATACATGACTACCAACGTTTGATACATGACTACCGATGTCTGATACATAACTACCAATGTCTGATACATGACTACCAACGTTCGATACATGACTACCAATGTCTGATACATGACTACCAATGTCTGATACATGACTACCAATGTCTGATACATGACTACCAATGTCTGATACATGACTACCAACATCTGATACATGACCACCAATGTATGATACATGACTACCAACGTCTGATACACGACTACCAACGTCTGATACATGACTACCAACGTTTGATACATGACTACCAATGTCTGATACATGACTACCAACGTTTGATACATGACTACCAATGTCTGATACATGACTACCAATGTCTGATACATGACTACCAATATCTGATACATGACTACCAATGTCTGATACATGACTACCAATGTCTGATACATGACTACCAATATCTGATACATGACTACCAATGTCTGATACATGACTACCAATGTCTGATACATGGCTATCAACATCTGATACATGACTACCAACATTTGATACATGGCTACCAACGTCTGATACATGGCTACCAATGTCACAAAGTATGGACGATCATCTGTGTCAGAACTGATTGAAAGTATACAAGACAGGAGATTGTGGATATGACTACCAGCATCACAAGGGATGGAGGATAAGAAGAAGAAGTGGATACACTGCATTCAACCTCCCTTGTGGAGAAACTCATGTCAGCAGCATATCCTGGATCAGGGTGTTTAAGTGTTTGGGGTAACGAGCAAGCTGACAGACTGGCTGCTGCTGTGTCTCTTGGTAGTAATCTACTTTACGATAAAGCAGACATGGTGAAAGCTCTCTGGGATCAAATGGAAAGGGCAATAGAATACATAATCCACACAATAAAAGACTGGTTCAATGGGAGTGAGTAGAGGTTCTGGAAAATATTCTCCTTCTTCTTTTTCTTGTTCACTGGCTGTAAACTCCGCTGGAAAGTTCTGGTTGTTTGTCCACTTCTGGACTACTGTCCTGTTCCAGAATCTGAGTGTTGCGTGTGTATCCGTTTGACAGATCTGAAAAATGTTTATGCAGACTTTGGTTCCTTGCTTCGCAGACAGATGTACACCGACTTTGAAGGAAGCTCCCAATAAGTCAACTCTTAAAACATGCTTTTGGACAGGCAGTTGGTCTATTCTTGTTTCCTTATAATAGGGCCTCGGAACCCACGCGGGGAGGAAAATATTCAATACTGAGGGAGATACATAGGTAGCCTTTTAATCAAGTTCCAAACAGATACTATTAGCCCGTCAACTCCTTGTCAGCCACTGAGGAAAGAGAAGACGAATGCTTGGGAATGTCCCGAGTGCAGTGATGTCAATTCTTGATTCATTCATTCAAATTTATAGAACTAAAGACTGGGTGGTGTACTGCAACTGCACAAGGCACAGGTGATTTCTAACATGTGAGACAAGGTAACTGGTGAAATGGAAGATACTGAAAACCAGTACCTGGTGAAAAAGATGCAGCAAGGAGTGGCTGCTGGCTCTGGGCACCACTCGAGACTGGAGTTGAGCTGAGTCAAGAAATGACATCACAGCACTCAGGACATTCCCATGTGTGCTCCATCCTCATCTTCAGCAGCCAGCGCAGAATTTCAATACTGATGGTACTGGTCACAATATGGTTAATTGTCCGTCTTGCCTTTCCTCTGAGTGAAGTAAGCCAGCCAGACCCTCTGGTTATACCCAGGTGCCTTATTCTCTCCAGGCCATAATAATCTTCTTTCTACTGATTCCATTGCTTGTTCCCAAAGGGCCTTGACCACATCTGCTTTGTCATGAGACTCAGAGGGAAGGAAAGACGAGCAGTTAACCAGATGACAAAGAGTAGTATCAGTTGGAAACTCTTTGCTGTCTGTTGAGGAGGGAGACAGAGCTATTATGGGCTTGTCCTGAATCTTCTTTTTCTTCTTCAGCATTCCGAGCCCTTGAGAAACAATGATGCAGATATCACACGCCTCCATTCATCTCTCTGGCTGGCCTGCTCTTTCCAGTTGGTGACAGTGTCTGCAGGTCTGTCTGGACGTTATCTCTCCATCCTCTTCTTGGTCTGTCTCGTGGTCTTTGCCTATTCATCTCCCTTGTGTATACAATTTTTACTTCTCTTGTCCTGAATGCTGGGTCAAATCTTTACCCAGATGAACTAAAGATCATGAAGATTTTATAAGACTAAAAAAAACATGTATCTTACTTAGCTAACATCTGATGAAACTCCTTAGAGCTGATGTACTCCAGGTTCTCCTCCTCAAAAGCAGACTCTGCAGCTGCTGCTTCAAAGCCTAAACTAAGTTCTCCCCCAGGAGGTGTACCCGGGCTGTGGGAACTCTTCCGCCGCCTCGTGATTTCCTTCTTCTGAGGGTCAAAGTTCATGTGGAACGTAGCGGTTTCCAACAAGCGCTTCCTCATCTTCTTCAGCATTCCAGAGTAGTAGACAGATTCAAAGAATTTCTCGCCCACACTGGCACGGCGAGCATTGCTGCAGACAACAAATGATCAAGTTAAAACAGAAAAATTCTAAAAAAAGATTTTAAAATCACACACAGTAACAATTTTTGTAGTATTTTTTAAATAATTGCCTTAGTTATTCTCCATGTTTCTGCTCCATTTGAATTAGACATTTGACATTAGAATTAATCATTTTGAGTTTAGTATATTTAAACTTCTTTTGACCTCCACAAAACTCGCTATGATATGCCCCTACTGACTTTTGTATTCATTTTTTAATATCTCTATCAGTTCCCCCATCTTTACCTACAATTCTGCTAAATTGGTGTACGACTCCATGTCATGGGATACCATTAAAAAACCACATTACTATTTGCTTGATTTATTCTTATTACCTTTGTCTTTCTTGTGTGGATTTTCAGAGTGATCACACACTAAGTATACTTAATTTATCTGGCATTTGATTCCATGAGTTGAACAGAAGAGAAGTCCAGATCATCAAGCTGTTTTGTAAGGGTCCACTGAATTCCATTCTTGGTGTTAGCAATTACTGTCTTCATAATCCAGTCTATAGCCACTAAAAATAGGAGAGGCGACAAAAAGACATCTCTGTGGCACACCTGTTTTTATTTCAAATGTATCTGTTAGCTTTCCATCATGAAGAAATCGACATTTCATTTATATATTGCCTTTACTAAGTAAAAACATGTGTGTGGAATTCTATAGTGCCCCATTATTTCCAGAGAGATTATCTATTAAAGCTTATTCATAGACTATAAATTCAATGT
This sequence comes from Candidula unifasciata, assembly GCA_905116865.2. Taxonomy (NCBI): domain Eukaryota; kingdom Metazoa; phylum Mollusca; class Gastropoda; order Stylommatophora; family Geomitridae; genus Candidula; species Candidula unifasciata. Next base: position 177,647 of record CAJHNH020001144.1, read on the forward strand.
GAAGTGGTCAATTCAATTCAATGCTTTGCTCATTATCATATGTAATGTGGCTATCTGGTCAGTACAGGATCTGTTTGGCCAAAAAACCTGCCTGTTTATCTCTTAGCTTTTTATCAATAGCATCTTTTAATCTTTTCAAAATAATTCTACTTAATATTTTTACAGGAACTGACAGCAACATAATTCCTCTATAGTTGTCATACTCCTGCAGATCCCCTCTTTTGGGCAGTTTCACAAGATATCCTTCTCCAGTCTGCTGGCATTTCTTCAGTCTCCCAGACTTTACTAAAGAATCTATGTAGTGGAAAGATAGTGGGGTGAAAAAAAAGAAAAAGAAGGAGGAGGAGAAGAAGGAGGAGGAGAAGAAAAAAGAGAAGGAGAAGAAGAAAGAGAAGGAGAAGAAGGAGGAGCTGGAAAAGTTGGAGGAGGAGGAGAAGAAGAGAAAAGGGGAGGAGGAGGATGAAATTCAGGAGGAAGAGGGGAAGGAGGAGGAAGAGGAGAAGAAGGGGGAGAAGAGGCAGAAGAAGAAGAAGAAGCAGGGATTCGAGAAGGAGGAGAAGAAGAAGAAAAAGAAAAGACAGGTGTGCATAAACCACAGTGGATACATATGCCTTATCTAATAAGACTTACCTAGATTCAAACACCTGCCTTCCAAGATACAAGGCAAAGAATCTCTGCCACAGAATGGGCAGTAAGGGATGGTCATAGGGTGTATCTAAGGCTTGCTGAGCCCACCTGTAGATTGTCAGCCTACCAACTGTTGGTGCCTGTTCAAGTTGCAACTTGGCCACAGCAGTCTGTTAAGGAAATATACAAAAGAACTTTATGCCTATTTCAAAAGCAACCCTGCATTGTGTAAAGAAAAGGATGATGTGGTTAATCTTAAACTTTCATGGTGATCACATGGTTAATCTTAAAGACTCTCATTAGTGAAATGTACAGAAATGTACTAGACACAATGCAGTCTAGGTATTTCACTTGACAGGTTTCCTGTTCTTCTGTGCTTCACTGCAGGTTAATATCTCAGTTTCTTGTCAGTGTTCACAGGCTGCAAACTCTGTCAGGGCTGTAAACTCTGGCAGGTAGGTAGGTAGTTGCACCCCACCAGGTCATCACACAAGCAATAAACACCCGGGGACACAAAGTGCCACCATGCGGATGAGGATTATCTGTGGAGAGGTCCCAGAAACCCCTTTCAGCTGTTATGGCCATATCTATGGCCTAGGCCATATCTATGCCCCGGCTATATTCATGGCCCCCTGCAGAAGCCAGGGTGTGGCTTCAAATAACACAAAAATATGCATCCCACATGGGGACGACTTATTATAATATTATACCAGGTAAGTATAAAACTCTGGGGGAAAGTTCTGGTTTTTAGTCAACTTCTGGACTTTAATCTTGTCCCAGAACTTGAGTTCTGCATACACATCTGTTTCCCAGATCTGGCTTATTTTTAAGCTTATCACGAACTCTTACTTTGAATGAAAAACCCAATTAGTCAACTTTAACGTTACACATTTTAGGGAGGTGGTGGTTCTATTCCTTTTCTTTTCCTCACAACGGGGTCCTGGGACCCACACAGGGAGCTGTTCAAAAAAAAAAGAACTTGTCCATTATTTCTTGTAGTTATGTTTCATCTTCAGCGAGCTAAGCTATCATCATCATCATGCCACAGGTTGTTTATGCCACAAAATATCATGCCCCGAGAAAAGAAAAAAAAAGGATACAACAAATGTGGAAGTTCTCCTCCTCTGGTCCTATTCTGCCTTTCAGCGTCACGTTTTGAAGAGGCATCAAGTGTTGGTATGTGTATATCTGACCGAAGTCATGACACATGTTCAAACCACTTATTGATGTAGTTAATTCTGGCTTTGAATTCACTTCTTTCCTGATATTTTCATTTCTGATCCTGTCTTTTCTAGTTATATATAGAATTCATCTAAGACATTTCATGTTTTTTTAAATAATTTTTTTAATGCTGCAGAAACAACCCAAGAAATGTTTTCTTTTTGGCTGTTGTGGCTTTTCTACGCAAAGTTGTGTTTAGTAGTTTGCCACTGTCTTCTTAATGTCAGCTGTCAATACCACTGTCAAAACCACTGCAAAGCATTCCGCTGCCAAATCGTCTGCACCTGGGATCGAAGCCAGTACTCTGGCATTATGAAGTACACTCTCAACGCCTAAGATACAGACACCGACTTACTTCATTAAAAAGAACCACACAAACAAAGTAAAATAATTGCCTTTTTTCACAAAACCGGTTCATGGGACATATAATGCTAGTGTTTTTTACAGACCAGTTAGCATTCAATGGATTACCTGCTACCTACTTGTTGTCGTATCAACATCCTTGCACATGGGTCCAACCAATTTGTGCTCCGTCCTCCGATGCAGCAGCCATCTCACTGCTTCCATGCTCACCAAACCCAGTGTTTTTCTTTGCACCGCATCTGGTTTCTGCATGCTTGTGCTAATTCCCTACCCATTTCCAACAGGCAGTTGATTGACTCTGACTCTTTAGTCTCAAAGTCTCTAGGACTCAGTGGATTCAGTGTATCTGCCCTGTCCATACTTCTTCCTTCATCAACCCCCTGCCAACATGCAGGAATACATGGGTTGTATGGTCAACATCACACGGCTACCTCTATTTCCCAGGACTTTAGCTAGTACCGATTTTAGGCTGCGTTTGATCTGGGAGCCCAAACCTGTTTTTTTTTTTTTTAAATCTTACTTGAGGAGAGGGACAAAGAGCAAGAGGTAGACCAAGAACAAGATGGGAAGACAACATCAGAGAAACTCTACAGCACCACGATGTGTCTGTGTTCGAAGCAGCCAGAAGGGCATGAAGCAGGACCTTATTTCTCCCTCGACACCCGAAGTGGTAAAAGAGGATGTTAAGAAGAAGACTTGATGCAGACTCAAATCGCTAGACCTTCAAGCATCTAGAACTCTCAGAATGGTATTTTTTTTAAAAACCAAACCCAGTATAGTACACACTTCATCTTCTTAGAGTTCACTGGCTTTAAAATTGGGGGTTGGGGGGGGGGGGGACACCGTAAGTAACTCATTTTTGTCTACCAGAAATCTATAAGCAATCCACAGGTCTTGCCGAGGGGGAAGGAAGGCACTGGGTCTAATCTTTTTTTTTCACAAAAATGGAGCTCTGTAACCCACAAAGGAAACAGTACATACAAAGGTATTTTGGTGTAATGTAAAGGGCAATAAACGGGCTGACAGACTTGCAAGTGATGCTCTTAGTTGGAAACAGATGAGCAATGGACAGGGCTGATATACTGATTGCCCTCAGAGAGGCAGCTCGATTCAGCGAATCAGGTAATGACTGTGAATCTGTAACACTGACGAGACTACACGAACATAACATCAAAAGGGGTGAAGCCAGAAAAGAGCGCTACCCAGGGGCCAAAAGTAAGAATAGTAAACCAACACAGAACTGGTGTCATTAGCCACTACACGCACAGGGATATATTTAAAAGGGGATATGAGTACTTATTGACTTATTGATGTGCAATGATGATAATGTTAACTAACATACAAAAGTATGGGGGGAAGGGGGGGAACACAAGCACAAATATACAAAAGAAGTAAGTATGGCATTACTTTGAGAGCATTTTCCACGTTTGGCTTGCCAGGCGTGTGGAGTTCATTGATGAGGGTCTGCCAAAGCTGTGTGTTTACTTCCATCTCCCCCTCTACAATCAGAATCATGTAGGCCAGCCAAGGGAACTCCGGCAAGGAAGCGCTGTCCATGTAGGAGGGGAGTGTGTTGGAAGAAGAGATCCACTGGAACATCGAGGTGACAAGTCCATGGCGATTCTTTGCAGCAGCACAGAATTTCTGAGAGAATACATTTTCAAAATCATTCATATGATTACCGTGGTAACTTCAAACTGATCAGATGATCCTTCTGTTTACATAACATAGGAGAGTACAGTTTTAGTGATACAGCCTTGATTACTTTTAGCAAACTTCTGTTCAGTGTGTGGTAAATAATCCTGAAAGCAGTCTTTATCAACTACTTGTCCATAGAATACATTCTGTTTTTTTTTTAAGGTTAACAAACACAATTTAAAAATAAAATTTACTCCTGTTCTATTATCACTATTTTTATTACTACTAGTTACGTTCCTTCATTTATTTTATTTGCTCCACATAATCTTTTCCTCTTCCTTTATTTTATAGTTCTTCATGTGCCCCCCCCCCCTCCCCCCTCCACCCCCTTTCAGTGTGGGGGACTTGTGGCCAGGATACTCTACCCCTTGTTACAGACTTTGTAGTTTGTGTCAAGAAAGGTTCCTGATGAAATATCCCATTTTTCCTGTGTGTGTACATTGCTCACCCTTTGCCTTTTCATTAACCTTCTTAGAAATAAAATGCCTCATGTGCCGCATTAGTAGACTCAGCAATAAAGATTTGCCTGGCTGGCAGCCACCGTTTTCTATTACATTCTTTCTTTGTTTACCGGATGTTAACTCCTGTGGAAAGTTCTGAATGTTTGTCCACTTCTAGATTGTTGGTCTAGACCTTGAGTTTTGTGTATACACTGGTATTACAGATCTGACTTTACTGTATGCAGACTGTTAGTCTCTCGCCTATGAGGCAGATGTTTTCCAACTTTGAAGGAAACACTCTGAATAAGTCACTTTTTTATAATGTTTTTGAGAGTGGGTCTAGCCTTTACCCCCCCACCAAAATGAGTCCCGGAACTCACAATGTGATTAAGGTTAACAAATATAGTAATTAAAGCACCCTTTTTATACCAGTAGTGCAACAAGGCATATGATTTCTTCTTCCTAAAGTCCATGCAGTGTGGCATTGGTAGGCATGTCTATGCACAACCTTCTATCTCGTGTACTTTCAATTGACTCTAACACAGATGATCTTACATGCCATGATGTCGAACTATCAAACTGGTTCTGAGTTCATGCCCCAGTGAAGGCTGGGATTTTTTCAAGTGGACTTCTAGTCATTTTCTCTGGTCTCTGGGTAGTAAGATCGGACACCTGTGTGTATTGCTGCGCAGGTGTTAAAAAAAAAAAATCCCTTGGCAACTGGAAATCAAAAAGAGTAGCCTAACGGCGCTGCCCGGGCAAAATTTGGAGTTTAAAAATCTACCCAAGTATTTCAGGATCCTCGCCGGTGCTTTAGATTTCGTGCATGCGCTAAGATTCTTCTTACTCAGGCTTGAGTTAAAAGTAGAACGGAGCACTTATGGGTTACTACTCTTGTTAAATGATGCTGATCCGTTGTATAATCCATAAACCAAAATCATTTTTAAAAAACTGAAATAATTAAGTATACTATAAAAACAGGCAGTAGCAAGCAGACACTGACCACATAGATTCTCCTTGAAGATGTCTGAGATGATCACCAGCACTCCCTTCTTGACAAAACTCCACCTGATCAAAACATCAGCCACGTAGCAACTGTTCCTATAGAAGCACAAAGAATGCAGTTACAATCAATCAACTGATTTGTCCCCTCTCTACTACCTGAAAGTTTACCACCCTGAGATTTTAAGAAAATCTAAATCTAGATGGTAGACCAACAAGGCAGACCACAGACACCCCATTCAACCTCCAAAAAAGTTATAATTAGGGCATCCGTAAAGACTACACAAGTCTGGGGTAACCTTCAGTCCTGTACAGATGGCGACTGCGTGGTCACAAGACATGGCGTCCGTATTGAGTGCTGGAGTCCTGGGTTCAGGCTGGGATTTTTTATCACGTGGACTTCTAGCAATTTTTTTGGTCTCTGGGTAGTGAGATCAGATGCCCGTGTGTATTGTTTTGCACATAAAAAAAAATCCCTTGGCAGTTGAAAATCTAAAAGAGTAGCCTTATGGCACTGCCTGTTGCAAAATTTTGAGTTTTAAAAAAATATCTATCCAAGGTATTTCAGGATCCTCGCCGATGCTACAGAGCTCGTGCACTGCGCTGATATTCTTCAGACTCAGACTTAAGTTAGAAGTAGAACGGAGGAGCACTTGTGGGTTACTACCATGTGCCATGATGGTCAAACCTCAAATCTGTGCAGACAAAGACAGCAGCTACAGTCTTTCCCGTAAGATTACACAGAGGCGACACAAACACTAGTATGCATATGGAGGTGACCAGGGCTTTCTTCTAGAGGAAAAGAAAAAAAGGTGCTGGTACTCACCACAAAGTGCCTGTTACAGCAACACTGCAAACAGAAAGTATACCTCTAAAAAGCTAGACCCCCTCCTGCAGATCGAAAGGTCGTGGGTTCATGTCCTGACTAGGCTGAACCTTTTTTTTTCTTAAAAAATGACCCTGACTCCCAGGTCAACCCAGCCTTGAGTGGGTACCAGGTACAGTCCTGGGATGTAAAGGCGGCCGGCGTGATGTTGACCACATCAGCCAAGTGCTAAAAAAACATAGATCTAGCCCTCTATGCCCAATTCGCCTGAAGGCATGAAAAAGGGAGCTTTACTTTTACTTTTTATTTCCTGTGAGGGTGCTGGGGCCCTAATTCTGAGCGCAAAAAAAGGAAACAACGTATTGCTCCTTAATTAGAATGTCGTAAAAGGCCACTAATTTAGGATTTGCTGAACTCGGATGGACTGAGTGAAAGTTGCTTATATCACAGCCTAGCTGTAAACAACAAAACACCATGCCTACTGCCCTTAGGTTAAGGTTTAGTTGACAGTTCAACATCATGGCACAAGGGTAGTAACCAATAAGTGCTCTGTTCTATTTCTGACTCAAGCCCGAGTCCGAGGAATGTCAGTGCAGTGCCTGAACTCTGTAGCACCAATGTGCCAACTGCTTTTCTAAGGGCAAATGCATGAGAAAAAGAAGAAGCTTATAAGGTCAGTATGGTCGAGAGGTTTTGGTGCCCACTTCAGGCTCGGAAGTTGCCAAGTTTACTCTTACCATAGAGCAAGGGATGTCTTTTTGACACTGATCTCTTTTGATAACCACACTATCTTGTTATGTTTTATATTTTTTTTTGTTGACAGATTAACATCATGGCATATGGGTGGTAACTGATAAGTGCTCCGTTCTACTTCTAACTCAAGCCTGAGTCTGAAGAATCTTAGCATAGTTCACGAACTCCATTGCACCAGAAAATGTACCGGGTCCTGAAATATCATGGGTAGACTTTTAACTCCAAATTTTGCCCATGCAGTGCTGTTAAGCTTCTCTTTTTCAATTTCCAACTGCCAAGGGATTTTTTTTTTACATGGGCAACAATACACACGGGCATCCAATCTTACTATCCAGAGACCAGGGGAAATTACTAGAAGTCCACACGAAAAAATCCCAGCCTTCACCGAGGCTTGAACCCGGGACCTCCAGCACTCTAGGTGGACCCCATGCCTCAAGAACATGCAGCCCCTTGCTGTCCTTAAAAAGGCAAATGTAGAAACAGAGGAAGAATACGTCTGGGCATCATCCTTCATCATCAATATCCTGTAGTGCCATTATATGTCACTTAGGGCTCGCATCTATTCCTCCATTCTGTTCGATCCATCTAATATTATGGATGGAATCCAGTCCAGGACCTTTGACCTCATTTGAGGGTTCTTTTGGACGTCCTCACTTCATCAATCCCTGTTATTTCCCATTTTGCTACTTGTTTGGTGATTATCTGCTAATTTCTTATCAGGATGTGTCCAATAAATCGCCATCTTCTCTGTTTTATAAACGTTGTTACCAGCAGCTGCCCAGAAATGTTTCTTATTTCTTCACTTCTCTTGAATTCATCCCATTTTATGTTCATTTTCCTCAGGTATTTGTTTTCAAATACATTTAGTGTATGCATAAGCTTTATAAGAAAGACATTAAATCACAACAAGAGTTTGCTAGCTGCATCAGCAGCAGATATTCTCAATTCTTTAGACACATCAAGAGACAGGAAAAACTGAAGTCATCATGAAGTTGGAAAAAGAGGCAGGCAGAGACCTAGAGAACAAATGAACAAACAAAATTTTATTTTCAAAGGGTCACAAACTGGGCAAGCAGGTTCTTACTGAAGATTTGAATCTGGGTCTCAATGAACAAACAAACAAAAAAATTTTTTTTCAAACCGTCACAAGAAGAAGACAACAGATAATGTCCTCCAAGACTGTCCCAAATACAACATATCAAGACAAAACTTTTGGCCAAGAGAAACATCGATGTAAGTTGAACTTTACGGGTCACTGAGTGAATATTAAAAAAAAACATACTAAAGACAACATTGCAGACAGAGATAATCTATTTCAAGCGAATGAAAGAAAAAGAACAACAAGAGGAAGAATAAAAATAGGTATATATTGCTATAATTATCACGTCATTCCTTCTTATTATTAACAGTCAAAATGACCCTTTCCCACACCTTCAGGCATATTGGGCATACAGGGTCAGAACTATATTTTATAGACCAATTTGCACTCGGTGGGTGATGTGGTCAGCATCCTGCCGGCTGCCTTTCCTTCCCAGGACTTTAGCTGGTACCCATTTAAGGCTGGGTGGACCTGGGAGCTAAGGTAATTTCCGAAAAAAAATTATGGCGCCATCACTCACAACCTTTCGATCCGCAGGCAAACGTAAGCATGTCCTGAAAGGAGATATGAGGGGGTTTGCTGAAATCAGATGTGTTGGGCCAAAAGGTGCAGATATCACAGTCTAGCTGTCAACCCCAACATAACCTGCCAAATGCCCTCTGAAAGATGAATGCAGAGGACACATGATGACTGGGTTGGCAGTCAAGTGTACAATGTATATCGGAGGCGGGGACATAAAGGAGAGGAAGGCAAAAAAGGTTGGCGTGATGGCAACGGCATGTTATAATTATGAATATTTGTATATGCTCAGAATAAGTGAGGTAAGAGCCAACTTCATACCACTTGGGACATTCCCATAAGCTCTCCATCCCTATTTTCAGCAGCCAGCACAGAATTCCTGTTCCGACAGTACCAGCAGTAGTCTGATTATATGTCAGTCTTGCCTTTCCCCTCCCTTCGTGTTGAGTGTCAGCCAGATCCATTGGTCACACCCCACTGCACCATTCTTGTTAACTTTAACTAAAGGTCAGTTATCTAACAATCTCTTAATTAAAGGTCAGTGAACCAGTAATCCTTTAACCAGAAATATAATGAATGCAAACTGCAAACCTCTCAGTGAAAAACCTGCACACTTTGAAGATAGCCTTCAACCAAAAGGTGATGATTGCGTCTGCTTTGCCCTGTGCCAAATGACTTGTGATCTGAACCTGGAGTTATAGGAGACAATTAACATACACTAAATACTAAGAACCTCCAAAAGAAAGCCTAAGATAAACATTTCTGAGAGGCAAAAGTTGTTGGACTGGAATTTATCCATTATTCTGAAGTGAGCTGAGTTTTAGTTGAGTCAAGAATTGACTCTTACAGCATAAGACAATCCCAATCAGCACAAAGAGACATCTTATTCAAAGCATATTTATTCCAACTCTGTGCTACCAGTGCCAGACATGGTCACTCACAACAAACCATAAAAGAAAATTAGTAACCACGGAAATGAGATATCTGAGAAGGGCTGTATGAGTGACCATAAGAGATAAGATCAGGAATGAGATCATAAGAGAACAAGTCAGCACAGAACCAATTTTGGATTACATACAAAGACAGCAAGTGAAATGGTTTGCACTTAGAGAGAATGCCTTGTGACACCATACCATACAAAGCATACATGGAAAGAGAAGAAGGACGTAGAGCACGGGGTAGACCAAGAACAAGATGGAAGGATAACATCAGAGAAACTCTACAACAGCACGATGTGCCTATGGTCGAGGCAGCCAGAAGAGCTAGAAACAGAACCTTATATCCCCCTCGACACCCACAGCGGTAAAAGAGGAAGTAAAGAAGAAGAAGAATTGACATTACAGCACTCGGGGCATTCCCATGTGTGCTCTGCCCTCATCTTCAGCAGTCAGCACAAAGTTCCAATACTGATGGTACCAGTCACAATCTGGTTATATGTCCATTTTGTCTTTCCTCTCGTGTAGTGAGCCTGACGGACCCTCCGGTTACACCAGGTGCCTCATTCTTTCCAGGCCATAATAATCTTGTTTCTCTACTGATTCTGTTGCTTGTTCCCAAAGGGCCTTGACCACATCTGCCTTGTCATGTATCAATTCACCACTCAGTGGTGCCGATCCAGCCAGTCTGTCTACCCTGATACCGAAGTGATGGCAACGGATAAAATGAAATGGAGGAAAAGACTGTGAGTTTGTTGTTTGTGTCCACCTGCTGTAAACACCAGTGGATAGACCTGGTTGTTCGTCCATTTCTGGACTTTGGTTTGGTTTCAGGACCTGAGTTTTACTGTGTGCATCTGTTTTACAGATCTTGCCTATCTGTATGCAGACTATTGGTTCCTTTCCTCTAAAGGCAGATGCACTCTTGACTCTGAAGGCTGACCCCAATTAGTCAACTCTTACCACATGCCTGTTGGGGAGGCAGCGGGTCTGTTCTTGTTTTCCCAACAATGGAACCCCGGAACCCATGCGGGGACTGTGAGTGATATGAGCGATGTATATTGGAAGAATAATGGTCATTAAATAGTAATTGGTGCGGTGGTCAAAGAGCTTCTGCACAGACATAGAATGACAATAGTTGTTCCTGTCCATTAACCAATGGATCGCAAACTGCTCCTCCCCATGTTGCTTAATGGCAGAAGTGGAAATTGATAACTGATGATGATAATAATATTGATGCAGTAGTGATATAGTGATTAGTACACTTGCCTACCAAGACAGTGACTCTGGTTCTTCTTCTTTTTCATGTTCACCAGCTGTAAACTCCAGTGGAAATTTCTGGTTGTTCAACCACTTCTGGACTTTGGTTTTACTCCAGAATATCAGCTCTGTGTATATCAATCAAGCCGTGTGCCTTGTACTTTGAACGTCCCGGATTCGTTTCTCGGCTGCATCATTCATTTCACTGAGGATTGTCACCGGCGCTATGGTGTCCATGCTTTGTGCAACACTCATGGTAGGCAGTCAGGCATTTAGCAGAGAGAATTTGAGCCATATGGCAGAGAAACTGGTACAATGAAGCCAATCCTCTCGACTTTAACCTTTATCCTGTTTAATAACTGCTAACCTGTATCATCTCTGTTAACTGCTGTGTTACAATGCCTGGAAACTCGACCGTCATGATGGCTGATTTTGTTGACTTCAGCAGGGATTCGTCTGCTGCCAGCAATGACTGAAGAATCTGGCAAAATCTGCAAAATATATAAATAAAGTTATTCTTTACAGGACATTGCAGAACCAACCTCAGCCTTTTTTTTGTGTGGCTGTTGTGGCTTTTACAGGCAAATTTATGTCCAATAGTTTACCATTTCCTTCTGGACAATCGGCTTTGCGATACCCCTGCAAGAACCAACGCAAGGCCCACAGCTGGGATCGAACCTGGCAACCCAGGCATTACGAAGCTCGTTCGCAACGCCTTAGCCACAGACACCAGCAAAATATATATACAATACAGCAAATAGCAGATAAATTAACTGCTATATAATGAAAAGTGTTTTTAACCTACTAAAGGAGAATGATGTCATGCCTATTCATCAATCAATCAACATGCTCTTTACAGAAGGTCGCTCTCTTCACTGCATGCCTGAAAGTCTCTCCTTCTCTAAATTCTCCAGCCCTGTGTGCTTTCAGATCCAATGCATCATCAATATCCTATGTTCACTTCCACGGAAGTCCGCTTCTGCCTCGTTTTCCGGAAAATATATATACAATACAGCAAATAGCAGATAAATTAACTGCTATATAATGAAAAGTGTTTTTAACCTACTAAAGGAGAATGATGTCATGCCTATTCATCAATCAATCAACATGCCCTTTACAGAAGGTCGCTCTCTTCACTGCATGCCTGAAAGTCTCTCCTTCTCAAAATTTTCCAGCCCTGTGTGCTATTAGATCCAATGCATCATCAATATCCTATGTTCACTTTCACGGAAGTCCGCTTCTGTCTCGTTTTCCGGAAACTGCACCCATCAATCACTGATCTATCCAAACCACCATGGCACTTGACATGCTTTATCATGGACATCATGCTTTATCAGTGACATCATGCTTTATCATGGACATCATGCTTTATCATGGACATCATGCTTTATCATGGACATCATGCTTTATCATGGACATCATGCTTCATCATGGACATCATGCTTTATCATGGACATCATGCTTTATCATGGACATCATGCTTTATTATGGACAACATGCTTTATCATGGACAACATGCTTTATCATGGACATCATGCTCGTCAGTAACATCATGCTTCATTATTAGGGGACATCATGCTTCATCAGTGACATTGTGCTTTATCAGTGACATCATGCTTCATCGGTGACATCATGCTTCATCAGTGACATCATGCTTTATCATGGACATCATGCTTTATCATGGACATCATGCTTTATCATGGACTGAATAAATTCAACTGAAATGCGAACATAATTTATTGCCAGGCATATTTCGCTGTATCTCATCAGGTGCGTTACTACAGAGTTGCATCAATATAAAATAAAGCACAAAACTGAATAAATTCAACTGAAATGCGAACAAAATTTATTGCAAAATACCTCAGCTTTCGGGAGAGGATGCTGTTTATGAGCCAGTTTTCCTTCATGTTCAGGTCATGCAGGAATTTCCACATGTTTCTCCTTCTTTATCCACAATATTATAAGAATTTGTATGTAGCACTTCAGTTCACAAACACAAATTTTCTTCTAATCAAAGGGTCTGTCACCCACCAATGGAGGATGTCAAACTTAGTCATAGACTGACTTTTAATCAGGTCGCTCTCTGTGTGGGTTCCAGAGCCCCATTGTAGGAAAAACAAGAATAGACCCACTGCCTGACCAGCTAGCATGTGGTAAGAGTCGACTGACTGGGGACTGGGCGTTTCCTTTGAAGTCGGAATGCCTCTGTCTGAGAGGCAAGCAACTAACAATCTGCATATAAATAAATTAAGATCTGAAGAATAGATGTGCACGCAAGACTCAGGTTCTGGAACAAAAGACTAAAGTCCAGAACTTTTCACTGGAGTTTACAGCTGGTGAACGCAAAGAAGAGAAAGAAGAATCAAGTTGCAACTAATACTATGGGCATGCTTACTCTTTGTCGGCTACTGAAGAAGGGGACGTAGCAGCGATTTATGTGACATTTTCCAGTAAATACTGGGGGCACCGAGTTACGTAACATTTTCCAGTAAATATCGGGGACAGTGACTTACGTAACATTTTCTAGTAAATACTGGAGACACTGACTTACATAACATTTTCCAGTAAATACTGGGGGCACCGAGTTACGTAACATTTTCCAGTAAATATCGGGGACAGTGACTTACGTAACATTTTCTAGTAAATACTGGAGACAGTGACTTACATAACTTTTTCCAGTAAATATCAGGGACAGTGACTTACGTAACATTTTTCAGTAAATACTGGAGACAGTGACTTACATTACTTTTTCCAGTAAATACTGGGGACAGTGAATTACGTAACATTTTTCAGTAAATACTGGGGACAGTGAATTACGTAACATTTTTCAGTAAATACTGGGGACAGTGACTTACGTAACATTTTCCAGTAAATACTGGGGACAGTCAACAAAAAGTGGGACTACACAGCCCAGCAGGTGGATGGCAGTGGTGTACTGGTAGTTGGAGGTCAGCACACTCAACAGGTCCAGGCCCTCACCGATGAAACTTGTGATGCTGCCACAGAAAGAATCACATCATATTTACCAGTTGTTCAAGAATTTGATATAATAACACATTTAAAAAAAGGGTAACAATTTATGTGTGGGTTCCGGTGCCTCATTGACGCACAAAGTGGGGGGGGGGGGGGGGGGGGGGGGGGGGGGGGGGAATATAGGTCCACTGCCTTTTAAACTCAGTGAGTCCCAAACAATGCATTTTGTGTGAATCACTCTTATCTACTGAAAATCCTCCCTGGCTTCATATGTATATAATTTTTTTAAATTTTAATTGTTTATTTGGTCAGAACACACTCAACAAGCCTTGCAAGTTACTTTAAAAAAAAAAAAACAGTTAGTTGTGTATCCTTTACAGGATGTAGCAGAACCAACCCCCAGACATTTTTTGCTGTTTGTGGTTTTTCTAGGCAAATTTGAATGTTCAATTGTTTGCCCCTGCTTTCTTCATGATCAGCTCTCAGCACCACTGTGGAAACCAACACAAGACAAACCTTCCACAGCTAGGATCGAACCCGGCACCCAGGCATTATGAAGCTCGTTCGCAACGCCAAAGCCACAGGCTTCAACTGGTCACTACTACTGCTACTTTACCGTTTTATAAGTAATGCACTGATGAATTTTAATTACACATTTTTCTTCACTGGCAGACAAACAGCCATAACTTTCTGCCAGATTTTACAGATGATGAAAGCTAAAAAGAAGAAATAAAGTCCTCCTGATGAAAATGAAACAGGAAACACAGCTATACAAGAAGAAGATAAACTTATCCTGCAATTAAAGTATTATTTGCAAAGATATTTCTTCTTCTTCTACTTCTGTGTTCACCGGCTGTAAACTCCAATGGAATGTTCTGGTTGTTTGTCCAATTCTTGACTTTAGTCTTTTCTAGTACTTGAGTTTTGTATGCACATCCGTTTTACAGACCTATTTTCAGACCGCTGGTTCCTTGCCTCTAAGTCAGATGCATTCTGACCCAGAAGGATACACCCCTGCCCTACTGGTAAAATCTATGACATGCTTGTATGTTTGGGGGACAGTGGGTCCATTCTTTTTTTTAATCCCAAAATGGGATCCCAGAACCCACATAGATACTGAACGATGATATCAAAATTAAAATTAAAAAAAAAAATTTAAAAAAAGGAAGAGAATGTTGAGTGTTGAGCAGGGAGACTGAGTACCTGTAAGCCATTTAGAGTGCAACAGACCACTTTATTGTAACAGTAACACTAAACAACTCACTCATGGCCAATGTTTGTCATTGCTATGGCAACAAAACAAGCAATGGGTGTTTTGTTCGAAGTTCCCTTCAGCAGCGGCAGCAGCCAGGTTTCTGCGCCAAGAGTCGGAGGTTGAAAGTTCACATCAACGACCCCAAAAGCATGCAGCAGCACACTCTGCTGGTGAAGCTTGAGATGCAGGGCGAGGTCCCAGGCCCAATTATTAAACACCTGCTCTGCACTTGGACTTGAGGTCATGTACGATGCCATCTGAAAGGTTACAAAGAGCCACATTATTTTTATACTTATATTTTAACATAATTTGTGCAGTTGTTATAAAATGTAACTAGCTTTTTCATAAGCTTTTATTTATTTAGCATTATCAAAGCAATGTTTCACAGTTGTGAATTCGAACAAAGAAAACATAAACAACAGACTGCAAAATTTACTGCCTGACATATTGTGGCTGTATCTCATCAGATGCATACTACAGCACCAACTGATTAAAATGAAGCACATAAATGAATTCTTCGAACCCAAAGTATTTCAGGATCCTCACCGGCGCTACAGAGCCTGTTCAATGTGCTGAGCTTCTTCGGACTCAGACTTGAGTTAGAAGAAGAACGGAGCATTTATGGGTTACTACCCGTGTGCTATGATGTTGAAAGGTGAAACCATGTCCTTTTGTCTGCATAATTCTGGACTAAAACTAAAGCACTGCTATAAACTTGTTTAGTCCAGAATCATTTCACTTACAGACACAGATTTGTTAAGTTCACTTGCACATACAGATCTTTACTTGTAGATACAGATCTGATTTTTCCAACAACAACAAAGAAATCACTTCCTGATGCAGAGATACAACTGCATGCTTTGTAGATTCAAACTTACTATATCTATTTTTGTCAGTATGTTTTCCAGTTTTGAACATTTCTTGTATATCATCCTATTTAGCCAGTGTTTTGTTAAACTATTTTAAATTTCCAGTTGTAAAGAGATTTTACATCAGCGTAACATGTACACTAGTACAATTACTTTGGTTTTTTATCTTCAGATTTTTTTGTTTTGTTTTGTTTAACAGACCAGGCAACCAATCAACCAATATCAGAATTAGAGCAGAAATTATTATTTTTGAGTTTGATTCTGTAAATCACTGTATAAGTTCTGTGGCCATCCTACGATAGAAACAAGTATAGACCCACTCCCCCCCCACTTCCCCCTCCCCCTCACAACAAGAATATCACAACAGACAACTAACTATTGGTATATTGATTTATTCAACGGATCAACATCATGGTACACAAGTGTAACCCACAAGTGCTCTGTTCTACTTCTAACTCAAGCCTGAGTTTGAAGCAGCTCAGCCCAGTGCACAAACTCTGTTGCACCGGCGAGGATCCTGAAATACTTTGGGGAGATTTTTAACTTTAAATTTTACCCGGGCAGCTCCGTTAGGCTTCTCTTTTTGATTTCCAACTGGCAAAGGATTTTTTACGTTAAAATGTTTCCTTCAAAGTTAGAGAGCATCCGCCTGAGACTGGAACCAACAGGCTGCATACTATTAATCCAGATCTGAGAAACTGATGTATATGATACATCCAAGTTCTTGGAATAAGAGCAAAGTCCAGAAGCGGATGAACAATCAGAACTAGCCACTGGAGTTTACAGCTTGTGGATGCTAAGAAGAAAACGAGTTGGATTGGATTGGCTTTTTACCCCACCAGGACATCACACAAGCGATAAACACCCGATGACACAAAGTGCCACCATGCGGATGAGGATCACCGTGGATAGGTCCCAGAAACCGCGTTCAGACATTTGGCCATAATAATGACCTGCCTATTTGCGGCCCCTGGCAAAAGCCAGAGTGGGGCTTCAAGGCATTTTTAGGCTATCTCCATTTTTGCTCCAAAATGTCAGATTACACATCTAGATTACCTACTCTACATCTACAGTGTCCATTCATGTGTAAAACAATTGTCTGGGACTCAAGGTGAAGTGGTAGCACACCAAAAGTTGTTGGGGAAATTTCTTAGTAAAATCTTTTTTTTTCCTCGTTTGCCTATCTCCATTTTTCTGACATCAATTGGCTCTGAAATGCTCAACTACTCCTCTAGAGTATCTGCTGAAGTGTGAAATGATAGACTGAGACAAAATTTTTAACTTTTGCAGAATGTCAGTTTTTGGCTGAAAAAACCCGACAGGCGCGCGCCTGTGGAAAAATCTCAATTTTGGGCATTTTTAGGCTATCTTCATTTTTGCTCCAAAATGTCAGATTACACATCTAGATTACCTACTCTACATCTACAGTGTCCATTCATGTGTAAAACAATTGTCTGGGACTCAAGGTGAAGTGGTAGCACACCAAAAGTTGTTGGGGAAATTTCTTAGTAAAATCTGTTTTTTTTTTTTTTCCTTGTTTGCCTATTTCCTTTTTTCTGCAATCAATTTGCTGCGAAATGCTCAACTACTCCTCTAGAGTATCTGCTGAAGTGTGAAATGATAGACTGAGACAAAATTTTTAACTTTTGCAGAATGTCAGTTTTTGGCTGAAAAAACCCGACAGGCGCGCGCCTGTGGAAAAATCTCAATTTTGGGCATTTTTAGGCTATCTTCATTTTTGCTCCAAAATGTCAGATTACACATCTAGATTACCTACTCTACATCTACAGTGTCCATTCATGTGTAAAACAATTGTCTGGGACTCAAGGTGAAGTGGTAGCACACCAAAAGTTGTTGGGGAAATTTCTTAGTAAAATCTGTTTTTTTTTTTCCCTTGTTTGCCTATTTCCTTTTTTTGCAATCAATTTGCTGCGAAATGCTCAACTACTCCTCTAGAGTATCTGCTGAAGTGTGAAATGATAGACTGGGACAAAATTTTTAACTTTTGCAGAATGTCAGTTTTTGGCTGAAAAAACCCGACAGGCGCGCGCCTGTGGAAAAATCTCAATTTTGGGCATTTTTAGGCTATCTCCATTTTTGCTCCAAAATGTCAGATTACACATCTAGATTACCTACTCTACATCTACAGTGTCCATTCATGTGTAAAACAATTGTCTGGGACTCAA
>CAJHNH020001145.1:0-7500 GCA_905116865.2 Candidula unifasciata
CAGAAGCGAAGCAGAAGCAGAAGCAGAAGCAGAAGCAGAAGCAGAAGCAGAAGCAGAAGCAGAAGCAGAAGCAGAAGCAGAAGCAGAAGAGAAGCAGAAGCAGAAGCAGAAGCAGAAATAGAAGCAGAAGCAGAAGCAGAAGAAGCAGAATCAGAGCAGAAGCAGATCGTAAGCAGAACAGAAGCAGAAGCAGAAGCAGAAGCAGAAGCAGAAGCAGAAGCAGAAGCAGAAGCAGAAGCAGAAGCAGAAGCAGAAGCAGAAGCAGAAGCAGAAGCAGAAGCAGAAGCAGAAGCAGAAGGAGAAGCAGAAGGAGAAGGAGAAGGAGAAGGAGAAGGAGAAGGAGAAGGAGAAGTAAGGCGTGATACCCATCTACTTTATTGAGAATGCATAGTCTGCACCGAAAAGCACTTGGACAGTGAACGGAAGTACCTTGCCCCAGCAAAGGGCATCCTCTGAATCAATCTCTGAATACTGACTGTTAGCTTTAATGGTCACAGTTCTCAAGCATTCGTGCTTTGCGATAAATAGCAGTTGTTATTTTTCGTAGAAGCAGGGAACTGTGAATAATGTTCTTGATGTCTTTTGCCACTGTTGCTTCGAACTTGTCGCACTAAGCAAACGGTTTTAGAATTAGTGAAAAATGTCTAGTGTGATTTGTCAAACAGCTGTTTTGTTCAGTTTTAACAATGCGGAAACAATATTTTACATATTTGTTTTCATGGTAAATTTCTAGGTATATTGTTAGATGCATTACTACAGTGGCATCATCATATAATGAAGAACAATTACGGCTCCTTTCCACGCGGTGTCTAGTGACCGTTTACAATGCCCGATGTGGAGCCAAAAGTAATGCATGTATGGCACCACTGTCTGTTGATTGCTATTATGTTGCTGCTTTCTAGTGGCGAACCCAGGAACTCAACCAACCTTTGCAAAGATTCAGACATAGATGGTTTTAAAACCTGGGGACCGAACTGCCAGCTCATGTGCCACTGTAGACAAGAAGCAGCCTGCGACTCCAGAGGCTACTGCGCCAATGGATGTACGCGTGGTTGGACTAGACTGACTCCCACTGGAAGCTGTAGTGTTCCGGTTATGAAAAACCCAACACTAAATACTGCTCTTCTAGCTGATTTGCATTATAATTACGACAATGAAATCAGAGACCACCGCCAGGCATTCGCTGAAAGAAACATGCCCCTGTACAGATTCTTGCGAGACGAGATTTGTAGCAAAGAGGAAAACGGGGTGAAATCAAAGTTTGCTAGTATAAAGGCTGAGCCGCCTATATTACTTAAGGAATTTACAGTAATATTCAAAGTACGACCACTGGGAGATGACATTACAAAGGCCACATTCAAGATAAAAAACTCTGAGGATAATTCTGTAAGCAGAGAGTTAAAGTACGACCCAATAGAACAACGAAATACGCTTTCAGTCAAGAAGCTTCGGTACGTCCTTGTAGATTCCATCATTGTTTCTGTATCATCAACGGCAAAAAGGAACTGCACTCCCGCGGTAATCGAAGGATTTTTTCTGTCTGGAAAACCCATCTGCCCCTACGGAAAGTGGGGCATTAGATGTGAGCATAGATGTCCCTGCCGGTGTAGACGCTCCGAATGTCACCCTACATCTGGACGATGCTTGGAGAAAGGGTTGATATGTCCAGCTGAAAGGTTCGGGCAGCTTTGCTCCAGCACCTGCTCAACCAAGTGTTTCGGATATCCCAAAGAGTGTCATCCACTGACCGGTTCTTGTAAAAAGTGTCAATTGCAGAGCCTGACCGGCGTCAGCTGCAAATCCACACTCCCACCGGAGGAGATGGCCCAGCGGGATATGGCATGCACCGACACACTAGAAGAAGGAAATGGTTCGATAAACGAGAGTAAATCAGTTTATGACCAAGCCCACCCGTCGACTAGAGAAGAGAAAAGCAAATACGGAGTGGCTATTCTTGCGCTCGTGTTTCTCATCATATTTATCATAATTTGTTGCAGTTATATCCAGATGGTGCAGTATTGTGCGAAGCAAAGGTTAAGAAAACAGATATTCAGCTTGGATGAGGACCATCGGAGGCACAGTAGCTTGACGACGTACACAGAATTCAAGAAAGAATTTATGGTAAGTCGATTTCTCTTAGTCTGTGCAAATAATTGACCCATATGAACCTGAAACCTGAAATAGGAAATGATATAGGCTGTCACATATCACTCCTGTCGCGTGCCTAATGTAAGGATTTCTCCTTCAGAACCAACAGCACTCAGAAATAATTATGTTGAGTCGTTTGGCTCGTATTGGTCTAAGGGATTCCCCGTGGCCAATATACGCTCAACTTATTTCTGGAGTAGGGCAACTCAAGTATTGGCATTACAAAATATCTCAGTATATGAATACAATATTCCTAGGCACACTTGGCTGGACACCCCCACTACTTACTAAAGAAAGCCCCCAGGTTATGATAGTTCATTATCATAACCATGTTAACACATAAAATGAAGATACATACACTCACAACTGCTAAACACTTAAAAAGGTGAAATAGAGACACCTTAGTCAGCCATGAAAATGAATGCATGTAATCAATCTAACATATACATATAATAGTGAAGTAAAGGTCAAAATACAACAGCTGGATTCCAGAATACAAAGACTATAATCAACCAAAGTTAAACAGTCAGAAAGTCCTGGAGGAAGCATATATTCATCCTTGGAAACATAGGAGCTGTGAGGAATAAAGCACATAAGGCATCAAACTTAGCTTCTCCTCTTTCCGTCTATGATGCTTCCCTCAGCTCCTGATGATTCGACTGTCTTTGACTCTGGTAATTCTGCTCAACTGGATCAGGTAGTGGAAGAGTACCTCACCATAGAGGACACAGCAACTGTACCGGTACTCAGCAAGTCTCTCCCACCAGTCAGGTCACAACACTGTCTTTGAGCTACACCAAGCTCTAGCACTGGTAGGCTGTTTGGGGTATATGCCCCCACATAGTGATGATGTCAGGAACCTTCACAGGTATTAGCTGGTGGGTAGTTGGTTGATAGTTGGTTTATGGTTGGTGGGTGTTGGTTGGACTGTGAAACTTCTGCCAGCTCCTCACAAAGGATTCATCCTGCCAAGAAATAACTCAGAATTAGTCATCACCAAGAGGGTAACATCTTGACAGGAAAGACAGAACAAGCATCAGTCATCATTCCCCCCATCTGCCTGCTCCACCTTTGCTCCCCTGTTTCATTCCTCAGAATGCCTCTCCAGACCAGGAGACACAAGTCCCCTATCAGTGCAATAGTGCAAGAGAATGAAAGTCAGATATACAGTGGAGATAGATAGAGTGTTCTAACACATATATCACTCTCTCTCCCCCCTCCCCTCTGCACACAGACACCAATATTTACGGCCAGTACCTTTATTCCTTACGACTCCCAAAGCCAGTCCTATCATTCATTGATCTGGGTCAAACACACTCACACATTGGCTGACAAGATCCTGACCTAATTCTGTCCCCATTTTGTATGCACAAACTTCTGTTGTTAGTTTAAATAGTACACACTTGTAAGGTTATTAGGTTTACCAGTATGGGTGAGTTATTTAGGGCATAGGCTATTTAGTCTGTAGAGAGGAAGGTCTACGTTCGAATCCGCTTCTCTAGCGATCAAGAACGGTCGAACTATGTGTGATCCCACAGCCGATACTGATCTCTCTACAGCAGTGACTACTTTGACAGACATCATTTTAGGTACTCGTAAACTATAATTAACTTACCCAAGCATATGAAAAGTCAGAGACATTCCAGATCGCCTTTTTCAAATTAATTGTACAGGCATCGATTGACACGTCTGGACGCTTGGAAGCCGGCAAGAGAGAATGCCGCCAATTACGCACTTCAGGCGTTGGTAAAAAAGGAGTTCCTAGTATACA
The DNA here is from genome assembly GCA_905116865.2 of Candidula unifasciata. Lineage (NCBI taxonomy): Eukaryota > Metazoa > Mollusca > Gastropoda > Stylommatophora > Geomitridae > Candidula > Candidula unifasciata. Next base: position 3,920 of record CAJHNH020001145.1, read on the forward strand.
TGGGCAATGAGTAAATCGGTTTCTAAGAAACCTCAAATAACTCCTCTAATATATATCCAATATATATACATTTAAAAGTGGAGTTTAGTCAAAGCAACTAGAAATGTAGACATAATAATGTTGTCCAATAAAGGCATATATATATAGATATAAGGGACTATATCTTTCCGGACGAGTCCAAGTTTAAATTTTGTGCCGATTACAGGTAGGTCAAGTTACCAGTCTTACGGACTGATGCGCAATGGCTTATCATTCCACGACACAGGCGAAGCCTTACAGCAAAAGCTTGGCGAAAGTGTTGTGAGGAATCTTTGGACATATCAAAGAGGCAGAGCGGAAACTGCGGAGGGAGGATCAACGGCGAAATTCCTAAAAGGTTTGAATCTACTGTCACTATAGGCGCTAATAAACGGCAATCGTTGAGGCATACGGAAATAATGCTAGATTAAAGAATAAGTAAGAAGTACTCTACAGTGAAGCATGTACAGCAGGAGTCTACCAATCTTTAGTTGAAGATCCTTTGTAAACAACTGTTTTGGTCCATAACCTCCTAGACAACTTCAGACGTTGGGCCAACCTGGGTCATGACTTCCAGGCCTTGATCTTCTCCTGCTGCACTTTACCGGATGTTCTCGGACAGGGACAAGACGAAAGAGAGTTAACTCTGCAAACAAATTAGTTGTATGTGAGCCATCACAGAGATAAATAGAGACGTCTGATATATAATAACATTGCTCTTCTCCCCAATGGGGCTGCGTGGTCTCGAATAAATGGATGCTCTTCCTAAATGCCCGATGCGTCTAAGGCGCCAATAGGGATCTTTATTTTACTTTTTACTTCTATAGGACGTCATATAGTACTACAATTTTAATAAACAACAAACACAGGAAATCTTGTAGTTCCCGGAGTAGTACACACATATGATGTCACGAGTTGATTTCTTTGTATAAAGTGTGTTTTGGTAACACTAACCCTAAACCCTAATTCCAATCCCCAACCATAAAACCTAACCCTACACCCTAACCCTAAACCCTAACTCTGAACCCTAAACCCTAACCCTTCACCCTAACCCTAAACCATAACCCTAAACCATAACCCTAAACCCTAACCCTAAACCGTAACCCTTCACCCTAACCCTAAACCCTAGCCGTTAACCCTAACCCTAAACCCTAACCCTAACCCTAAACCCGAAACCCTCAACATTAACCCTGACCCTAACCTATGCTAAATATAGCTACCAGGTTTGTTCGGAGCGAATTAAAATAGAAGTACCGTTATGTATTTCAGTAGGCATGCATTAAAGGCTCCTTTCAGCTTAGTTCACTCCATCTCGGGGAACCTGAGATTTCCCAGGGAAAGTCCAATATCATAGGGGTGTTACGGTGTGGAATGAGCACCGACTAACTCTAACGCTAACCCTCACCCTTTACGACACTGGACTACCAATGTGAAATCTCAGATTCCCCTAGATGGGGTGAACTAAAATTAAAGTACCTATTAAAGTAGTGTATTCCTTTAAAAAAAGTATGATGCTCTCAATGTTGCCCTAGGAAATGGAGAGGTACAGAAAAGGAAGCATACCCAGTCGATCCGGCACCGACCAACTGGAAGGGTACGGTAGTCGCAGCGAGATAGGCACATCTTACACAACTCGGGCGGAACCTCGATTGCAGGACTCACCGAAGCTCAGATCTATGTCAGCCTCCAGAATCCAATGATCTTCGCAGGTTCTCTAATGTTTATTTCGTTCACATAAATTCATTGCGGTCCCGTGAATTGGTTAAATATAAGATTGTACAGTAAAATTTTGATTAATCATCACTTGTTTGATAGTCAGTTTCTGTTATCCGTCATACATCTAAACAAAGGGGAGCAGCGTGGTTTTGGACGCATGGTGTCCGCCTCAAGTCCTGGAGGTTACGGGTTCAATCCCCGGTAAGGGCTGGGCTTTTTTCACGATATCTTGGACTTCTAATAATTCCCCTGGTCTTTGTGTAGTGAGATCGGATGCCCGTGTGTATTGTTGCGCACATAAAATATCCCTTGGCAGTTGGAAATCGGAAAGAGTAGCCTAACAGCGCTGCCCGGGCAAAATTAAGAGTTGAAAATTTACCCAAAGTATTTCAGGACCCTCGCCGGTGCTAAAGAGCCTGTGCAATGTGCTGAGCTTATTCTGAGCTTGTTCAAAACCTCAAACCTGTCTTACTGAATTTGGTCAGTAGCCATCCTCTGCCGACTCCTGACTTCACCAGACGGTCCAGGAGGTCCTCCAGTAGCTAGGAGTGGATTCTGTTGAGGCTCAGAACCTGGCACTACACCTGCCTGGTGGAACTCCACAGGGCGAGCACCAACATTAAATTTGTCTTACGGTGTTATCATATATATATACACACATACATAAATATCCCCGTGTGGGTTTCGGGGCAAATATTGTGGGGGAAAAAATGGACTATAAAAATATACCCACTGCCTCTCCAACAAGCATGTCCTAAGAGTGAAGACGAAGAAGGAGATTATATATGTACAAATATAGCGTGGTTGTGTAGTACTGAGGTCTTGACTTTTGATTCCCCTTCTGGTCTAGTATTTCAGACTTCAGGATTTTTTTTTTTAGAAGGAGAGTGGGTTCATCCATTCGCCTTTACCTAGTTTGTTGACACATCCAGTTTCTCAACTGGAAATTGAGATCCCAACCTTCCACTTAGTGGCTGAAAAGAACAGGGTTCATTAGGTGAATGTAAGGTAGGCTTGAGCGAAAGAGGCAGAGAGACATTAAGAGTCTTGTATTGCGCTTCACTGCTCCATTAGGACCCAGCCAGATCTGTAAAACGGATGTGCACAAAAACCTCAAGTTCAGGAACAAGACTAAAGTCCAGAAATGGACGAACACCCAAGAATTTTTCACCGCAGTTTACAACGGGTAAACGCAAAGCAGAATTTGAAGAAGCTGTGGGCAGTGTGTCTAGTTTCCCCTTCTGCAAAATAGGGCTTCTGAATCAACTCGGTGAGTTAATTCGGAGTTTTACCCCCTAAAAGAACTCGGGTAGAGTAGTTAAATGTAACAACTGTAGCGCAAAAGGAAGTTGAGACACATGTGTCGTGTGAGTTAACATCGACAAGCGTATTTCGAGGTGCAGACAACAGACCAACATCATGGCACACAGGTAGTAGCCCATAAGTGCTCTTTTAATCTTCTAACTGAAGTCTGAGTCCGAAAAAGCTCAGTACAGTGCACAGGCTCTGTAGCACCGGTGAGGATCCTGAAATACTTTTGGTAAATTTATAACTCCAAATTTTGCCCGGACTGCGCCGTTAGGCTACTCTTTTCGATTTCCAACTACCCAGTGATTTTTTACGTGCGCAACAATGCACACGGGCGTCCGATTTCACTACCCAGAAACCATGGGGTATTTCTAGAAGTCCAAGTCCACGTGAAAAAATCCCAGCCCTTAACGGGAATTGAACCCGGAACCTCTAGGACTTGAAGCGGACACCATGCCTCGAGACCATGCAGCCCCTGACATCTTGTGGAAACCAAAAACATCTTTTTTATATTTTAAACAGAGAAAATGATTCACAAG
>CAJHNH020001145.1:10000-132500 GCA_905116865.2 Candidula unifasciata
AAATGGTGACGCCGATGACCAAACGAAATATAAACAATATGTCATCGCCTCGAGGCTGTGTCGAGGCATTAGACTCGCCTGCAAGAGCAACTGTGTCTTCTGCCTGCTGTGATCTATGACCTTGAGTTTTCAAGTGTCTGTCTTTTGTCGGCGTCTGCAACTTAAACGTTGCAAAATTTCCGAAATACAGTAGACTTGAGCAACTATTGCTGAGTTGAAACATTTTTTCTAAATGTGTCCCTTTCAGATTTGCATTTGCAAAATCACAGAAACCCTTTTCAAGCGTATAAGCAGCCAGACAGCCCGGTTACACTGGCGCATTGAAAACGGATACGAAATTACCATTATGGATGGGTTCTGTGGTGTATGAGTAAAACTCCTCGCTCGCTAGCGCCGTTGGTTAAAGCTGACTTCGCAGTAACCGGATGACGAACTCCGTGAGGTCAGGGTTCACGCCCGAGGGTAGGCAAAAAAGCCATATTTCTCCCAGTTTTACGGTATCTTTCGTGGAACTAAGGCCGAAGGGTTGCGATATCCATAGTACAGAGCCAACGGGTTGCACAACTCATGGTTTCTGGATACTTAACACAAACACACACACACACACAAACACACACACAAACAGACAATCAAACAAAATAAGTTAAACCACAGTCATGCTTGTCTAGAGAAAATGATGATAGACGCTGTCGTTTGTGGAGAGCTAAGTAGAGGACGACCTCTGTCAAAGCGGACACAAGACCCAGAAGATACCTTGACTATGAAAGCACACAAGGCTGGAGAACTTCCTAGAGAAAAAAGAGACTCTTAGGGGTCATGTAAAGAGAGCGACGTTCTGCAAAGGACATGCTGGGTCATTAATTCAAAATTAATTCAAAATTAAACAGTAAAAAAAAAAAAAAAAAAAAAAAAAACACCGCTTGGTTGGTTCTGCAACGTCCTGTAAAGGATACGCAACTAATTTTACTATTTCAATCTTTTTCAAGATTTAGGCTGCAGAGGGTAGGATCGACTTCAATGCATTAGCATTGATTCTTTGTGGCCACCTCTCTCTCTCTCTCTCTCTCTCTCTCTCTCTCTCTCTCTCTCTCTCTCTCTCTCTCTCTCTCTCTCTCTCTCCCTATCTCTGCAGAACAGATAGACGCTTGACGACAAAATTATACAAAACTCTGTAGCTCCGGAGGCGATCTCCAGGGTTCTCCATAAAAACTGCGCTCAGGAACTGAACAACTTCTCAGTGAAACGAACCCACAATCTTCAGGGCGCGTGGCAAACAGCATGACCACCTCACCAGGAAGATTCCTGTAGCTGTTTGATTACCCAGGAACGCATCAAACGACCATCAATTACTCTATACAAGTAATCAATGTCTGAGCCCCATCTGTCACATGGGAAGTCGCCGTGACGGAGCGGCTAGACGCTTGCCTGCAGATCGGAAGGTCGTGGGTTCGCTCCGTGGTGGAGCCAGACGTTTTTTTTTTTTAAATGGCCTTAGCTTGAAGGTCGACCCACCTTTGAGTGGGTACCTGGTGCAGTCCTGGAAAGTAAAGGCATCCGGTGTGATGCTGACCACATCATCCAACTTGTGCCGATTGGTCTATATAATATAGTTCTAGCCGAGTATGCCCTTTACGCATAAATGCGTGAAAAAGGGTCCATACTTACTTTATCCGTCTCATGCCTCTGCTCTGTTCACAGTAGGAACTGCACTCTTCCCCCCTCCTCTTTTCCCCTCTCCAGTCTTCGTGAAATCTCTTCATTATTCTACAAACACTAAATGCACCACTCTGGGTATACTGGACCGGAAAAAAGTAAATATGAACAAAGCAATATACTTAGGGTTTCAGTGCAAGTTCATCATAATCATCATCATAAACCACTTCTGCCGTTAAGCGTCGTGGGGAGGAATAGTTTGCGTTCCAGTGCACGTTGGCTGCCACTGGCTATTGTCATGCCGTAAAGGCGTAGAGTGTCTTTAATGTTGTCGATCCATGTTATCCGCGGCCGTCCTCTTGCTATTGTAGTTGGTCTTCTGAGATGTAGTGCTTGTGATGGTATTTGATCTTGCTGCATTCTATCAAGATGGCCAAACCACTTGATCTGCTGTTTCTCGATGAATCTGGTACAAGGTGTCGTTTCCACAATTTGCCTGATAGTTTCATTATTCACTCGATCTCGTATGGTTAGGTTGGCTGCTTTTCTCAGGCACCTCATCTCGCAGGTAATTTTGCGTATATGGGCTTTAGATAGTGTCCATGTTTGGCACTGGTAGCTTAATATTGGAATAAATAGGCTTTTAATAATCTGTCTCTTTGCACTCATAGTTATGCTTGGATGAGTGCAAGTTAGTGTGCGATAATCACGTTTTTTTTTTTTTAAATAGAAGGTAATAATAGTTATTTTTATGTCAGTAATCTTCTTTCTCTTCGCATTCACCAGCTGTTAACTCTGGCGAAAAGTTACAGTTGTTCATCCACTTTTGGACTTCAGTCCTGTTCCAGAATCTGAGTGTTGCGTGTGCAACTGTTTTACGGATCTGACTCATTTGAAATGCTTTCTGCTTGTTCCTTGCCTCTCAGGCAGATGCACTCCGACTTTGAAGGAAGCTCCTAATTAGTCGATATCATTTTGGGTAGGCAGTGGGTCTATTCTTGTTTTCCTTTAATAGGGCCCCAGGACCCACACGGAAAATGTCAGTGATTTTTGAATCTTGTTATTGTTTTTTCTTTCTTTCCGTACGTGAAAATATGGTCTGTACATGTCTCCTTTCCAAAATCTATTCGCTCTTGCAAAACGTTTCCTTCATGTGTTTGACTTCCGCTCAAGATGGCGTGGAAAGCGGATGCTCAGTTTCCGACCAGCGTCTCAGAAGAAGAGTCAGTTTAGAGATTCCAGGATGTCAGTTGTGATAGTCTAGTATGAATGTGATAGTCTAGTATGAATGTGATAGTCTAGTATGAATGTGATAGTCTAGTATGAATGTGATAGTCTAGTATGAATGTGATAGTCTAGTATGAATGTGATAGTCTAGTATGAATGTGATAGTCTAGTATGAATGTGATAGTCTAGTATGAATGTGATAGTCTAGTATGAATGTGATAGTCTAGTATGAATGTGATAGTCTAGTATGAATGTGATAGTCTAGTATGAATGTGATAGTCTAGTATGAATGTGATAGTCTAGTATGAATGTGATAGTCTAGTATGAATGTGATAGTCTAGTATGAATGTGATAGTCTAGTATGAATGTGATAGTCTAGTATGAATGTGATAGTCTAGTATGAATGTGATAGTCTAGTTCAAATATGACCATTCTACAGGGGTTTGAAAACACTGTCACAGATCCAGCATACCCAGAGTGGTGCATTTAGTGTTCGTAGAATAATAAAGAGATGAAGTTTGGCAAGAGATAAGAGCATCACAGAGAGCAATGATACAGATAACAGCAGTAACAAAGCCAGACTGACTAGGCAAGAAACTGGACCGAGAAATATCAGAAATGCTGAAGAGTGAAGAGTACTTTCTCCAATGAGAATCGTCGGATTCGTTCAAGAATATCTTCCTGCCATGACGCTGCGAGGCATACCCAGGAGTCGAGAAGAAAAAGGAAGAGGAGAAGGAAGAGAAGGAGGAGGAGAAGAAGAAGAAGAAGGAGAAGAAGAAGAAAAAGAAGAAGAAGAAGAAGAAGAAGAAGAAGAAGAAGAAGAAGAAGAAGAAGAAGAAGAAGAAGAAGAAGAAGAAGAAGAAGAAGAAGAAGAAGAAGAAGAAGAAGAAGAAGAAGAAGAAGAAGAAGAAGAAGCAATGCTTGAGATCTTCTGTTAACAATAATCTGGCTGAAGATTTTACTCGTTAACAAGTAACAACCATAGACCGCCTTGCTTTATTTAAACAAAGATATCGGCGTCGACCGATGCAGGAGTAGTGGGAAACTACTGCATGTAAAATTGTATAGTAAAGCCACAAATATTTAACAAATGGTGGGGTTGGATTGCAACATTCTGTCCTCTAGGCTATCTGTCAGCATGTTAAAAACAGTTCTTCCCTTTATTACCACCACAGCAGCGCTAGTTTACTTAACGTCATAATCGATCGACAGGAGTCACCGCAACACACGCACCGTCTTAAGTACACGCCGCCACCCGTATATACATCCCCACATACACGCATCCACACGTACGAAAACCACCCAAGCCTTCTTACCATACAAAACACAAACACGCACCAACTACGCATAAAAGCAAAACGATCAACTCAAACTGCCTGCTCTCAAGACTTCCTCATCGAACCGGCTCAAAATTCAATACTTGCCCATTACGCAGACGTCGGATCTGACTTTTCCCTCCCTGGAGCACATAATTGTGCAAGTCAACGAGAAGCAGTTATTTCAGGTCTTGGGCGAAACTCCGCATATCTAAAGACATCACATCAACCGCCCCGTCAAAAGTCAACCAGAAAAAGTAACCGATGCCCTGTGTTTCATTGGGTATAAATTTAATCCACCCCCCCCCCCTCCCCCACCCCATTCCTTTGAGAAGGGAAAAAATATCTCCGGAAAGCTCTTGCAATCGCCTCGCAATTTTCACAGTGGGGAATTCGAGTTTTTAATACCTAGGGGGGAAAAAGGGGGTTGGGGGTGGGGGGGGGGGGGCATAGGATGCTATTCATTGTGCGCTGGTACCTGGGGGCTATGTTGTGTGCTCAATGGCTGCGATTGTGGTTCGCTTCTGTATCGATCTTCCTTGCAAGTTTGAGCGTGGCAGCCGAGCGACCCCGCCCCCTTGTCTGGTGGCACATTGGCAGTTGCCGACAAAATGACAAGGCAGGAGAAAGAAAACACGTTTGGAAAACTCACAATAAAAACAGCCCTCTCCCCAACTGCACCACACACACATATACAAACATAGACTCACACGTACAATCACGCCCGCTCACTCTCACACAGAAAAACCGCCTGTTGTATTTCGTGTGTGTGTTGTATTACTGCCCGTGGTGAATGTGTGCTCAGATGGAAACAAAACTGGTTGCTCTGATAAGAGTGTTCTGAAGATTTTGTAGTCCGTTGCAGAAGTCGCGGCCAACTTTAAAATTATGTACCCCATTAACAGTTTGGTGTGAGTTGCTGAGATTTGACACGCAACCTGTTAAGAATCATGTCCTTAAAGGATTTTTGTTAAGTAATCAAACATCTAGTTTTCGTTTTCCTTTTCTCTCGGGAGCCGCGTTAGCGCAGTCGATAGGAGACTTGCTCTTAAATCCAGCTGCGACTCGCTGCAGCCCACGATACTGTTCGAAACCGGGGTTCATCCAGCCTCTAGGTAACGGAACACCAGAGTTAACACGCTGAGGTAAATAGAGGGAACGTCGTTGTAGCTACGGAGTTTCGCGCGGACAGCGACACAGGCGGACAGTTTCTTATCAGCTGACCGTACTGAGGGCAGATCACCTATAGTTTATAACCGTATGCAGTGACGCTGGTTCACATCTCCCCACTTTTCCCCTTTTCTCTTAATTAAAGTATTCGCAAAATAAAAATAACAAATTAATTAAAAAAAAAAAAAAAAAAAAAAAAAAATACAAAGACAGCTATTCAAAATAAACAGTCAGCATACTTACAGTTAACTGAGTAAAAAAATCTTTTGAAAATATCAAATCGCACGTTTTTATATGCGTTTAACCCCCAGGTGCTTAACTCCAGCCCTAACACTATATAAGCTGTTAATTTTGCATTGTATGCGGGGTAGACTATCAAACTCATCACCACGCATCGCTTCACATGTGCAGTTATATTTTAAAACAATCTCCACGCTTATATCAGTCACTGTATATTGGATTTTATGGGATACACACATTATTTGTCAAAGATCAAAGAAATTCACCGCTTGAAGAAAACAGCAGCATCTGTGCAATCGTAATTCATAAAATCGTAATGCCATGGGTAATCGAAAGCGAATAAGTACACAGACTGACAGACAGATTAGATTAGATTAGATTAAATTAGACAGACAGACAGATTAGATCAGATTTAATTAGACAGACAGACAGACAGACAGACAGACAGACAGACAGACAGACAGACAGACAGACAGACAGACAGACAGACAGACAGACAGACAGACAGACAGATAGATAGATAGATAGATAGATAGATAGATAGATAGATAGATAGATAGATAGATAGATAGATAGATAGATAGATAGATAGATAGATAGATAGATAGATAGATAGATAGATAGATAGATAGATAGATAGATAGATAGATAGATAAATAGATAGATAGATAGATAGATAGATAGATAGATAGATAGATAGATAGATAGATAGATAGATAGATAGAAAAGGAGGACAAAGAATAATCAATCGGCAAAAAAAAAAAGTCACGGGACTCGAGTGGTTTTCACTTCACTCCTGAAGTGAGGTCACGAGATGGAGAAAACTGAATTGGCGTGTGCAGATTTTTCCCTGCTTGTTCTTTGATTATCCTAGTGGGGTCTGAGGAGATGATTATCAGTGGAATCTGAAGAAGGTTCTAGAGGACACACGACACTGATGTTTCAGGCCGACCGACACAGAGTAAACGTGGAAGGGGTCGGAAAAGGGAGGGTGGTTGTACGTGGTGTAGACGGGGATCGGCGCGTCAAACGTCAAAAGACGTCATCCTGGTGTGTCTTCTTCTTCTGCCTTTCTGACCCACCATGGAGCATAGGTCCTCAACCAATTAATTCCAAGTAGTGCTTTCCTTCGTTTCGCATGCAATTCTCCTAATGTCCTCTCCATCTTTTTAACTCCACTCCCTAGTTGACTTTTCCATGTGGTTTTGATCCTCTTTTATTTATATACCCCTGGGGGTTCCAGTGCAAAAACATCCTAGTTCTCATTTTTTCTCAGCGTGTTTCCTATCTTCACCACTTGGTCAATTGGAACTTGTTTTGTTCTCTCCCTAAGCTCTACATTAGTGCTTCAATCATATCATTTAATTCCCTCTGTTGTTTTTAGTAATTGCCATCCTAGTATAGAATAATAATATTAATAATAATAAAGTACAATAACCATTTTCCATTCCTCCAAATTTATTGGGCATATAGGGCTAAAGTTTTTATAGACCAACACTCACTCAGTAGGTGATGTGGTCAGTATGACGCCGGCCGCCTTTATATCCCAGGATCTTACCTACAACCCATTTAAGGTTGGGTTGGCCTAGGAACTAAGGTCCTTTTTATTTGCATAAAGGTCCGTTTTCGTAAGGTTTTGAACCCACGACCTTGGTATATAGAGGTGAGTGTCTAAGTAATAAAAATAATGATGATGATGATCATAATAATATCTGTGGTGAATGACAAATAAATAGTATTATGGGTTTGATATTATATGAATATGTATAAACATATGTTTCTAAAGAGAATTTCTATGCATTGTAAAGATGGCTGCTGAAGCTTATTACTACATTATTGGGTAGTGGGGTGTTGACATCCCAAATATTAGGGGTTAGGAATGTGGTGAGATGAAAGGGGGAGGGGCCAGCGTCCCCAGGTTTCTAGCACCCATGTGCTATTTTTGTGACATCATAATCATCATCAGTTTTTGCAGAAGTAAAAAATCGTCATGTTTAATTAGCAAATCCGAAGCGGTAGCTTAAGGTTATAATTGTGACTAGGTTATGTGCGTCATATAAAAAGGCTTAGTATTGCATGGAATCAAGAGCCTTGAAAAAGGACTCCTGCAGTGTTGATGAATTCGAAGGAGACAGACCCAAATATTGTTCCGACCGGCGACGAAATCGTCTACAGGCGAGCTAATCGGCGACCCGATGGCAGATGTGCCTGTGACATAGAATTATGTTTGTTTTTAGTTAGATCCGGGCGATCGCGAGTGATTCTGAGAGTTCACAGACTGCCAGGGGTAACCGAGTGACTCAGATGCTAATTTCTCGCCTCCGATTCCGACATGCTGGAGTTTAATCATATGGGACGATCTTGTTTTTCTTCATCCTCAAAATGATCTCAGTTTCTAGTTCAAATGAGTCTACAGTGAGTGCCAGGCAATGTCCTGGGAAGTCAAGGCGATCGAGGTGATGCTGAGCACATCAATCTCTAAGTGCTGTTTGTTCTATTAAAAACAAGACGTCTATTTACGTTTTATAGATGTCCCTCCTCTTTTTATTCATATTCTGGTTTAAATTGGTGGTTGGGGGGGGGGGGGGCGTGTTCGGTTCTTGGGTGCTTTATTAATATCCTACCTCAAACAGGGGAAATCCACAGGTCACGGGACAGTCTAATATTTTAGGGGGTGGTAGATAGGCTGCATGTAGTCGTGGGACCGTAGGTGGGTTGGGGATAGAGCCAGTTCTAGATGTTTTGGGGTCGTTAAAAAACATCAGAAAGCCCGGAAACCCAGTCTAACCCACCCCCCTCCCCTCCCTCTAAAATGTTGGACTGTCCTGTGACGTCATTTGCGGTGGGATATTAATAAAGTACCGGTTCTTGCTACAGATTTAAAGAGACGGGGTACGCCAAATAATTAAAGGATGGAAACCACTGATATTGCATCATATGCCAAAAGCGGCACTGGCTTAACAAGGATCTAGAGTGATATCTATTGACTGACTGTGACCAACGTGGTGTTGTGAATTGTAGATTCTAAAAAATGGCGCGTGTCCTGTCGTCGGAATATTGATGGTGGTGCCCTTATGTGATTAAAATTGATGGCGTTGCAACTGTTGAGCGGTTGGTAGCTTCTGCTACCGGCGATGATGAACTGCATTTCTGCTGTCGGACTGTTTGTGTTAGCACTTCTGATGGCTACCGTATGCTTTTAATGCGTGTGTATGCTAGTGCATATGTTGAGACATGAGTCTGTCAATCTCTCCACAAGTGACGTGATGAACATTATGTGTGTTTTTCGTTGGCACGAGAGCGGAGCAACTATGGGGTGACCCGTTAGCTATAAATCTGAAACTAAGATTACCAAGATTATCAAGATTACTAAGATTGATTAACTGCAGTAAAAAGGCGAAAATGCAATTGTACGGGCATATAAGATCTAACGGCCTTCTCAAAAACAATACTGCAGAGCTCAGTAGAAGGAAAGAGGAGAAGAGGCCGACAAAGAAAGACCTGGTTATAGAACCTGACTGTCTAGACAGGCCTCAGGTATGCAACAGTGAAGTCCCATCGCAACTGACTGCCAAAGGTGGAGAGAGCTGATCAGACGATCAACAAAAACTGGCTACCCAACGATACGTAGTGTTACCAGATGATGATGATGATGAACAGGTGCAAGCCCAGTTGTGTGATACGTGGATGCTGGTATACACGGCCTAGGATATTCCCTCCACTGCTTACGGTTGCGACCTCTATCTCTGCTTCCATGGCGCCTTTTAATGACACTGCTCTCTACGGTGCATGGTCTTGTGATAGTCATGGCATGTCTCAATCACTTTCTCTCTATCACTTCTGGAAGGGCCGAATGTAAGACGTGATTGCGTACCCATTTTGTGTGACCCTTGAAAAAATAATGTTCGTTCGTTAATTTGTTCGTTAATTCAATGCAAAAACGTCCAAAACCGAAACAGAAACGGTACTTTAATGTCATACGATCATATCTCGTCGGCTTCGAGATTTCGTCGGAAATTCCTAGGAATTCCATATTTGGGGGTAGAACGGTGGGAGGGGGGTTAGGGCTGGTGTTGAATGAACAGAGACTACTACTCAGCCATACCCCCCCCCCCTACCCCTCCAACCCCCATACTATGGGACATTCTGAGGATTTCCCTACCAAATCTCGAAGCGGACGAGTTGTATTCGTATAAAATTAAAGAACAGAAAAGAAAAAAAAAAACGATCTCGGGACAGGACAACATTTAATATTGCTATAACTTTATATCTTATTTCTGGACTTTTATTTATTTTGTAAACATATATTCACCCAAGGGTTATTTCAGTTGCAGTGTTTGTGAATTCTGCTCACTTATTTGTGTTAAGTGATTCAACAGACCAAATGTTGACCGGACAACCAGAAAGCTCTTTACTCTATGGAGAGCTTACATCACGCAAACGAATGTATTTGTACACACGACTAACGAAAGACGCCTGTAGGAAAGGTCTCGCTCGTTATTATGACACTCCGTGCTTCGACAAGTAAGATATATTTTATTTTTAACAACGTAAATACTTCCAAACCACAACCAAAATAATGGATTACCGACAAACCTATTTATTGTTATTTTTATTTTATTATTATTACCGAGTCTTGTTTCTAGGCTTTTAATAATTTTCTAAACATGTTATGACACACGGAATATTTTTGTTGTGGTGTCTGTGGTATTCGCTTACCGGAGCTCTTGTTACCTGCTAGGTGGTTTAACAGACCAATATGTGACCACAACAAGCACTCTCAGTTAAGCGCCCTGACTACGGAAGGCAGAAAAGACGCCAAGGTAATCCAACTGAAACAGGGCGTATCTTCTTATTCAACTGTGCTTCTTCTTTGAACTGTGGCTAGGACGTTGTGTTGTTGTTGTTTGCAACTAGGCTACGATGTTTGTGCCTTTAGGCCAAACAAATCAGATTTGCAGCAACCCCAAAATTAATCGCCTTCTAAGATTTGCTTGTTAAGCAGTAAATTTGTACATTTCTCCGACAAATGGTGTCACGAACGCACACAGGGAAGTACATTTCAAGATGTCTTGCCGCTTGACTTCCATGAGTTCAGACAAGAGAGCAAGGTCCACGACATGTGCAACAAATCCGTAATAAAACTGAAGTAGGAGTTACAATGAGAGACAAAGAATGAAATGGTTCGACCATCTGGTGAGAATGCATCCAGACCAGACTGCACGTAATAGACTTTTCACAGCAGAAGATCTGTAAGGAAGGCGGGGGGAAGGCCAAGAAATAGACGGATGAACAGTGTAACTGAAACCTGCAAATAGATAAAGAAACCCATCACTCAAGCCACCGAGAAGCACAAGACAAATACAGAAAACCACGACACTGGGCTACAGTCTGGTATCAGAGATTCCTGAAATACTTTGGGTAGATTTTCAACTCCAAATTTTGCCTGGACAGCCTCGTTAGGCTACTCTTTTCGATTTCCAACTGGCAAGGGATTTATTATGTGTACAACAACACACAAGGACGTCCGATCTTACTACCCATAAATCAGGGAAAATAATAAAAGTCCGTGTGTAAAAAAAAAAAAAAACTCAGCCTTTATCGGGGCCTGAACCCGGGACCTCCAGCACTCGAGGCGGACGCCATGATAAATCCAAATCATCAAGCAAGTAATGGTTTTCCTTCATTCTACTATCCAACCACTAATGGATGAATTGAGTGATCGTCATGGACTGTGAATGACAAACAAGTACGACGTGAAAGGTATGTACATGTTGAAGTGCTTGTTATGTCCTCGCTGTACTTTAATAGACCTGTTCGTGTAATCTCACGTGTGCTGTGCGTCTGTCACACTGGATGAGACCAGTTCCTTGTCCTCCCGTACATCGGCTGTAAACGCCAGCGGGAATTTCTGATCCACAGTCTGCAATCAAAAAAGCTACATCTGTAAAACGGATGTGCATGCAAAACTCAACTTCTGGACTCAACTAAAAGCCAGAATTGCACGAGAAATCCGAACTTTGTGCCGAAGTTTGCAGCCGGTGAACGCCAGGAAGAAGCAAACTTGACCGCTTACCTGATCCGGTCACTTTCGGCCAGGCAGCCGACCCCGTTAATCCACGTTAAACATGACCTGGAAGTCTCTCAGGTCCTAGACACTTTAATCTACTTCTGCGAGTATTGTGTCGCGTCCACGACTCTTTTATCCCTCGCTGAAGTATCCCTTGTTGTCCGCAGCTAACGCTTGCAAGATGAAAGAGCGGCTACATGGGGGATTCCCGGTTTTGTGATTATGAGATTTGCCTGTTTGGCCTCTACTTCTGAAGACTTGGTATCCCAGAAGTGAACAATGGACCGGCCTTTGTATCTAGTTTCGAAATTAAAAGTGTTGTCAGCAGTATAGCAGACGGTCTGTGTGTGTGTGTATATATATATATATATATATATATATATATATATATATATATATATATATATATATATATATATTAGGGCTGTACCGAATATTCGCTTCGGGGCCGAATAGTGGGCCTATTGACTATTCGGTATTCGGCCGAATAGTTGCGGTCGGGCAAAATACGAATAGTAGTTACCTTACACCCGCTTCTGCATACACTGCCTTAATGGTGGCAACATGGAACGATTGGTTTTGTGGAAAGTTAATGCAGCTTCAATGCATTAACTAAGCTATCAGTGACAATTTACAAGTTTAGTTACTTGTTATAATACTTAGGATTCTTTCATTCCTAGTTATCAGTCTGTACGAATACTAACTAGACATGGAAATAATACAAACTCCGACCACATCGAAGTCGATAATATGAAAATCAAACGAACGAAAACATATAAGTACTTGGGTGCAAACTTCAACTGCTCCAACATGCTGAGAGAAGAAATACAATCTTGAAATAAAGTATACTATGCCTTTCAACATCTGCTAAAGTCAAAGTGCTGACTCGCAACACCAAGATCAAAATATATAACACGTTGATAAGACCATTCTTTTTATCTGGCTCTGAAACTTGAAGCAGAAAAAAAAAAAAGAGATAAGGCCTTATTACAGGTTTTCGAAACAGTCTTACAACGAATCTTTGGACCCATCAAAGATGCAAACAGCGGGGAATGGAGAGTGAGAAGCAACAACGTGACACCTAAACTGTTTAAATCACCATTGATCACTGGCATCATAAGAGCTAACAGACTAAAATGGTTGGGGCATTTTGAAAGAATGTCAGAGAAGTAAAACTGTATACACCTGAGAGAGGATGGGCGAAGACCTCGATAGAGACAAAAAAGAAGTTCGAGAGATAATGTCCAGCCAGACCTTGCAAACAACTGGTGTCACAAATTGTGAAGAGAAGGCCGGCCAGAGAGATGAATGGAGACGAGTGATATCTGCAGAAGTAAACCTCAAGGGCACAAAATGCTAAAGAAGAAGATGACTGTTCTGTGCTATTTTATGTAAAGTAAAAGTTCAGCGTACATTTGACATTATGAATGTGTGTGTGTGTGTGTGTGTGTGTGTGTGTGTGTGTGTGTGTGTGTTTAAAGACATATTTCAGACACTATACACTATTTCTATTCGTATTCGGCCCGAATAGTGAAAATCACTATTCGGCACAGCCCATATATATATATATATATATATATATATATATATATATATATATATATATATATATATATATAAATATGCTGTGGGAGTGTGTGTGTGTGTGTGTGTGTTTGTGTGTGTGTGTGTTTGTGTGTGTTTGTGTGTGCGCATGTGCGTGTACATAAATAGTCCTTGAGATGTTAATTACTTTAGAGAGGGTAACAAGGACAAAGGGTACAAAGGTAAATACGGACGAATTTATGGAACTGAAGAGTGCTAGCAAAGTGAGGACCGTCCAACTAAAGACAGTCAGTGATATTTCAAAATATATATATATATTCATTATCCTGTTGTACCATTCATAGTCATCATCAGGTGCCTTGCCGCCTGGCGTGGGCGATCATGCCTCTCCGTAATTTGCGATCTCCTGCAGCATGTATCAGTTCGTGTGTCTACACACCTCCATGCCATGCAACAAGACTGTCAAGAATCTTCTTTCGTTGTCTTCTTCTGTCCTTCCTTCCACAGATCTTTCTAGTGGTCACAACATGTTTCATTTTCCCTCTATTCATAATATTGCCGAAAAAGTATGACGGTCTCCTTCTGATGTCTGTGATTATTTGTCGTCCGGCTCTCGCCTCTTTAAAAACCTCTTGGTAGCTCTTATTGGCTGTCCAATGTATTCTATTCATTCTTCTGTAAAACCACATCTCTAAGGCCTCAAGAAATTGTTTGGCCTGCCTACCGATTGTTCACAATTCACAGCCATATGTTAAAACTGGATATATGTAGCAAGTAAGAATTGTTTTTCCACCATTATATGTCACATAGGACCAGCAGTCTACTCCTCTATTCTGTTGTTTCCTGTAGAATCCATTAGGATTAGCAAGCAAGTTTCTAGCCGCTACACGATGGCGGCTCACACATAACAAGTTTCCCGCCGAAACTTTCTCTCTAGAAAATGTCCTGTGTGAATCTTTCTTGTTGGAACGCAAAGTGGATTTGAACCAATGACCACCACTTGGCAGGCAAGCCTGCTACATTCTGTGCTGCGGTGTTGAGTATACTTCTTCTTGTCTTTTTCTTTGATAAAGACTTCGGTCAGAGCGCTCGCTTATTTATGTATGGGAGCATCTTCTCCCTCGCTTTTACACGCACACACACACTCTCACTCCTACCCTCTCACACATATCCACTTGCTCCTGCCCTCACTCTTCCCCTCACACACACCCACACACACACGCGCACGCACACGCACTCACTCCTTCCCCCTCACACACACACATCCACTCACTCCTGCCCTCACACACACACTCATTCCATCCCTCATAAACACGCGCGCACACAGACACACGCACACCTCCCCTCTTCCCTTTTAAGCTTCCTATTCTTAGATTCTTGTGGTGGTGGTGGACGTTGTTCCCCTTCAGGATTGCTGTCTGAAAGATTAACACCCCAAGGACGAGAAGCATACCAGAACCCAATCCAGAAACCATTTTCAACAGAGTAACACTTTATCCGTCGGTTCACTTTAAAAAAATCGTCACGTTTAACAGCATCCCTAAAGGGGGAGCTTTATGTTATAATGGTGACTAGGTTATATGCGCCATATAAAAGGGCTTAGCACTGCACGCCACCACGAGCTCTGAAAGGGACTCCTGTATGGTATTGATGTGATCAGAGGATACAGACCCAAATACTGTCCCGACTGATGACGGAGTCGTCTACCGGCAAGCCAGTTGGTGACCCGGTCTCTGCTGTGATGTGTTTAGCGTTCTGATGAATGTACTATACAGTGACGACGTCTAGTGTCAAGTTATTTTGTTTTTTAATATCCAGAAACCATGAGTTGATAACCATTTGGCTCGGTACCATGGATATCGCAACCCTTCGGTCTTGATTTTCTAATATATATCGTAAATCTGGGAGAAATGTGGCTTTTCTGTCTACCCTCGGGCCCGAACCCAGATCACAAGGAGTTCGTCAGACGGTCGCTGCGCAGTCAGGTTTAACCAACTGAGCTAGCGCGCCAGGCAGTGTGAGGGTTAAAATGTGTATATGTAGTAGTTTGTGTCCAGTCACTTCATTTATCTACTGTGGATCGTCATCCCACGGGATCACCAGAATCAAAGATCAGGTAGGTGCTCTTGTCCCATCTATGTAGCCATGCCATCTGGGTGTTTAACTTTCGCTTCCTCTTACTGGAAGCCGCAGTGGCGTAGTTGCTAGACACTTTTTTCCAACCCAAAGGGTCTTGGACTGGAAATCGCATCGGATCGGATATTAACCAGATCCACCGACATCGGCCTAGAAGTTGCTTTGTGTTTTGTGGTGCTCCTACGAATTTATGATATACGGTTGAAGGTGGTTTCCTTGATGTGTACCGGTTTGCTTCCCAACCTTGAGATGTCAATTTCACAGACTACAGTCTTAGAGGGTTACAAATCTGGTTCTGAACCCCTACCCCCCCCCCCCTCACCCTCTCCCCCTTTTTTTATAATGAATATTGCCTTTATTTGACCCAGTCTAAAATGGATACTAGATAAAATACATTTAAAAAAAGACACCTGGAATTACAGGTGGCCACGACGATATGAACAGCATCACCCCATGGAGTTCCGATTGTTCTATGCGAGTGTGAGCATAGCATCATATGCCAGTTCACTACTGGCGTGTGAAAGAAGGTCCTTTACCTTCACTTGTTTTACTGTTTTTTCTCTTCCTAATTTCCCATGAATTATGCCAGTCCTCCTCATCAAGTTCTCGGGTCAATTCCCTCTCTTAATATCTTCCTTACCCGTATAAAGTTAAAGTAGAAACTGAAAGGATAGACTTCCTTGCACTGTGTTTTATCCTGTGTAGCTCAGTCTCTCTCTCGCTCTCTCTCTCTCTCTCTCTCTCTCTCTCTCTCTCTGCAGAACTACTAGCCGCCTGCCGAGAGCGCCGCACAGAGCACGAATTCTGTAGCTCTGGCAACGATCCCTGGTATCTTAGTAAAAATTGCCCTCGTGAACTGAACGCCGCAGCCGTGAAACGAACCCACGACCTTCAGAGAACGGGGCAACGGCTTGACCACTTCACCACGGAGGCCCCTAATACTCCAGTATAGGACTGAGAGTTACACCCAGCCTGGTTTAGTCGTTACGGGTAGACCTAATGATAACTACTCTGGAAGTTGAACGGGTACACTGATGAAACAAGTTTATCGGACGCTCTGTGATTCACTCCCGTTGGATTCTCATCCTTGATGTGTTAATTCTAAGGACAGGCCAACATGAAAAGGGAACAATGACCACCACTAGCTGTGATTTACTTTCCTGCTCGGCTTTACAAATAACGATATTTTAACACGAGGATGGTATGGTAAACATAGGGGTTGCGTGGTCTCGAGGTCTGGCGTCTGCCTCGAGTGCTAGAGGTTCCGGGTTCAATCCCTGTAAGGGCTGTGATTGTTTCATGTGGACTTGGACTTCCAGTAATTGCCTCTGGTCTCTGGGTAATTAGATCGGACGCCCGTGTGTATTGTTGCTCACGTAAAAAATCCCGTGGTAGTTGGAAATGGAAAAGAGTAGTCTAACGGCGCTGCTCGGGCAAAATTTGGAGTTAAAAATCTATCCAATGTATTTCAGGATCCTCGCCCCTGCTACAGAGCGTGGGCGTTGTGCTGAGCTTCTTCGGATTCATATTTGAGTTAGAAGACGAACGAATCACTTATGGGTTACTACCCGTTTGCCATGATGTTGATCCGTTGTTCAAAACCTGAAACCTGGTAAACATTGAAATGTCACGGAAAGTTTCTTAGAACACCGTGGACCAAGATGAAGACAAACGTCGACATCCTTCAGGACCTAGACAACAAGGAGAACTGGCTCGTTAACAGCATCCTGTCCTGAAAGCTAAACAATTTTTCTCATGTCAAGTCCCATGGTGGGCTGGAGAGAACGGTGATGGAGGGTACAGTAGAGGCCAATCTCCGTGAATTTAGATGCAGGATATTACTGATGCATTTGCTGCGAAGGCACACGGATATGGAGAAATGGCTAGACAAAGAGAGACTTTCAGAGTGCCCGGAAGAGAGCGACGTTATGTAAAGGATTTGCTGATTGATGACTATGATAAACAGTTAGGTAGGCGCACAGAGGGGACAATCTTTAACTAGATCTCATAAAAACATACTGCAAAACATGTGCCAAACATATTGTCTGCTGCCTACGCTAAATGTGCAGTACCGTATATTGAAAACATCATCATGAACACGCTTGCATTTACATTACGTCCAAACATATTTTAAATAGCAACACAAATGTAAACATCCTTTGTTGATTAACATGGGGAAAAATGGAATCACCGCGACAACAAGGGGCTTATTAGGGATCGTTTCTAGAGAGCGAACCCGAAGCTTTGATGGCCGATGGTGAGGTTTGTCACGTGCCATGCGAAAGCACTAAGCAAGGAGGCCAGAAATGGTGCCCCGGCACGCGACAGTTTCTCTCGTCCCTTCTCATTTTGCCTGCAGAACCGAACACTAAACCTCTCACGAAATGTGGTGGCTGTGATAGGAAAGGCGGTTAAAAGTAAACCTTAATCTACCACTTCCGAGCTTGTCGCTAACGGCAATGTCTTCAGCTCATGGAAAGAGTCCATTTAGAGCAGTGCAAACAAACGCTTGGTTTCTGTTTTCTGGGTTTGTCCTATAAAACCCTGCAGGTTCCCGCCATTAATCTGTGCAAGCGTCGACTAATGATGTCTTCAAACGACATCTATGATGACTTGGATTATCTTTACGTGATTCCTGGCCTAGGAACTTAAAGGGCTCGGACCCTTGCTTTTAGACCAGTATTTGATACCTCGTGCAATGCACCATCAAACTCAGATTTCATGTCATTTATGCTCACACACATCGTTCGGGGTTCTTATCTCGCTAGAGCGGTGTCGGGTTCTCTTCAGCAGTTTCGTAAAAAGCGCGAATAAGATAAATCATTGCTGTACAAGTTTGCTGTATAAACGCGTTTAATCGTGGACGCTTCCTTTTGCTATGAAGCACATTATTCTAGATCTCAAGAGTGGCAAAACACGGAAATTGAGTGAGGTGAAAATACACCTGAGGTTATAGTCTTCTTCTTCTTCTTCTTCTTCTTCTTCTTCTTCTTCTTCTTCTTCTTCTTCTTCTTCTTCTTCTTCTTCTTCTTCTTCTTCTTCTTCTTCTTCTTCTTTTCTTCTTCTCTTCTTCTTCTTCTTCTTCTTCTTCTTCTTCTTCTTCTTCTTCTTCTTCTTCTTCTTCTTCTTCTTCTTCTTCTTCTTCTTCTTCTTCTTCTTCTTCTTCTTCTTCTTCTTCTTCTTCTTCTTCTTCTTCTTCTTCTTCTTCTTCTTCTTCTTCTTCTTCTTCTTCTTCTTCTTCTTCTTCTTCTTTTTCTTCTTCTTCTTCTTCTTCTTCTTCTTCTTCTTCTTCTTCTTCTTCTTCTTCTTCTTCTTCTTCTTCTTCTTCTTCTTCTTCTTCTTCTTCTTCTTCTTCTTCTTCTTCTTCTTCTTTTTCTTCTTCTTCTTCCTCTTCTTCTTCTCTTCTACCTTGTACCTCATCGAAGTGTCGGGGGGAGATGTAATGTTCGTTGAAGAGCTCTGTCAAGAGCACTATTAAGACTTATGTTAATTTCTGAAAAGCTGTTCTTAATGCCATCACTCCATATTTCCGAGGTCTTCCACTAGCTCTATACCAGTTGTAACGTTTTAGTGTGGCTCGCTGTGGCGGATAGTACCAGGGCATTCTTGTAAAGTGTCCGAACCATTTCATTTGTTGTTCTTTGATGACATGTAAGACTGGCTTAATTCTTAGCATTCGTCTGATTTCGCGATTTCGTATTCTGTCTTCCCTTGAAACTCCTGCAGCTCTTCTAAGGCATTTCATCTCTGTTGTCACAATTTTACGTTTATTGGAGGAAGTATGTGTCCACGTTTGGCACTGATAGGTTAGCAAAGTGCCGAATGAAAGTTACTATCCTTAGTCTAATGTCAAGACGGGAGAACACAAAGAAGTAACAAAAATTACAAAGTTGATCATATCTCTCTGACGTCATGCCTTGTGGCATTGGTAGTTAGGTTTCTCCACAGCCTTTCGCCGCTTCTTTCAGTGATGTGTGACCCAGATGTCTCTTCTTTCAGTGATGTGTGGCCCAGATGCCTCTTCTTTCAGTGATGTGTGACCCCGATGTCTCTTCTTTCAGTGATGTGTGACCCAGATGTCTCTTCTTGCTTTATCTGCGCTGGTATTTAAGGGGCGTTAGACACAGGACTGTTGAATCGAGGTAATAGTGTTACTGAGAAACACCCATGCAAGTTGCACCTGTACATATGTTTATTTTTTATCACCCACTTTCCGCCACTCTCTGTCTGTCTGTCGGTCGGTCGGTCTGTCTGTCGATCGGTCGGTCGGTCGGTCGGTCGGTCGGTCGGTCGGTCGGTCGGTCGGTCGGTCGGTCGGTCGGTCGGTCGGTCGGTCGGTCGGTCGGTCGGTCGGTCGGTCGGGTCGGTCGGTCGGTCGTCGGTCGGTCGGTCGGTCGGTCGGTCGGTCGGTCGGTCGGTCGGTCGGTCGGTCGGTCGGTCGGTCGGTCGGTCGGTCGGTCGGTCGGTCGGTCGGTCGGTCGGTCGGTCGGTCGGTCGGTCGGTCGGTCGGTCGGTCGGTCGGTCGGTCGGTCGGTCGGTCGGTCGGTCGGTCGGTCGGTCGGTCGGTCGGTCGGTCGGTCGGTCGGTCGGTCGGTCGGTCGGTCGGTCGGTCGGTCGTCGGTCGGTCGGTCGGTCGGTCGGTCGGTCGGTCGGTCGGTCGGTCGGTCGTCGGTCGGTCGGTCGGTCGGTCGGTCGGTCGGTCGGTCGGTCGGTCGGTCGGTCGGTCGGTCGGTCGGTCGGTCGGTCGGTCGGTCGGTCGGTCGGTCGGTCTGTCTGTCTGTCTGTTTCTCTCCGTCTCTCTCTGTCTGTCTCTCTCGCTCTCACTCTCAAAAATAAATAATCGAAATTAATAGCAACACTTCGTACACCGACCAGCATAGCACATCTTGATAGTGCTCAGTGTGATCATTCCAGGTTACTGTCGTTAGGGCACAACTTTTGTTACTGTGCCAGCAGTTCTGAACCTTCCTAATGCCGCGACCCTTTAATACACTTCCTCATGTTGTGGTGACCCCCATCCATTCAATTATTTTCGTTGGTACTTTATAACTTCAGGGAATTGTGTTTACGACAGTCTTAGCCGACCCCTGTTAAAGGGTCATTCGACCCCCCCTCCCCCTTTCCCCAGAGGGGTTCTTCGAGTCGTTGGGGTCTAACACCTTCGAGTGTGTCTCGAAGGAGAAAAGTCAGACATATAGCCTCTTTCTGTGCCTCTCTCTGTCTCTCTGTCTTTCTCTGTTTGTCTTTCTGTCTCTCTGGCTCTTTCTGTCTCTGTCTGTCCCTCTCTGTCTCTCTATTTATCTCTCTCAGCCTCGCTCTTTGTTTCTCTCTATGTCTCTACTCTCTGTATATCGGTCTATCTCTGCGCTCTGTCTCTTTCTGTCTCTCTGTTTGTCTCTCTGTCTCTATCTGTCTCTCTGTTTTTCTCTCTGTCTGTGTCTCTCTGTCTCTATCTGTGTCTCTATTGTCTCTCTCTGTCTCTCTCTCTCTCTCTCTGTATCTATCACTCTCTCTGTTGTTCTATTTCTCTGTCTCTTTCTGTCTCTCTGTCTCTCTTTGTCTTTCCATCTATGTCTTTCTGTCTCTGTCTTTTTCTCTGTCTCTTTCTGTCTCTCACCGCGTCACTCTATGTCCCTCTGTATATCGGTGTGTCCGTCTCTGCCTCTTTCTGTCTTTCTCTCTCTGTCTATCCCTGCCTTTTTCTGTGTCTCTCTCTGTCTGTATGTCTCTCTCACTTGTGCCTCTGTGTCTTTTCAAATTTCTCAGTATTTCTGTTCCTCTTTTTTTCCACTGCTTTTGCTGTATTTCTACTCATCTCTATCTCTGTCAGAGGCGTCATCCTTCCTTAAACTTCTAGCCCTTCCTCTGTATTCGCCATTAATCTCCTCGTCGCCCCCCCCCCACCCATCTCTGCGTCCATGCCTCCTCTATGTTACTTACGAAATGTACGCCCCCCCCCCTCTTTCTCTATAGTTCTTAACTATCCTCACCCAGCTGCCCCACCTGCCCCCCCCCCCTCCCCGGGTCGCTTTCTTTTTCACATTCAGTTGTTATCCTTGTCTCTCCAAATTCTCCCCCCCCCCCTTTTTTTCTTACTCTCCATTCCCCATCTCTCCCTTGATTTTCCTCTACCTATATCTCTCACTCTGTCAGTATACACACTGCCATCTTCTCTCCTCCTCTGACAAGACACGACGGAACTTTATTTATGGGTCTTAGGCACGTTCATCCCCCCCCCCTCCTTGCAGCCGCCCCCAACAATTTGTTTAAGGAGCAAGGGGTGCTGAGCTTCTCACCTTTCCTCCCAGTTATTTCGACACAGCTAAGGAGCCCTAACACCCCTCCTTGGCCCACATGGAAAATTTAATTTTGGTTTTATACAATGTAGAATCAGTTTAAAGGCTAGTAGATCTATTTTAATCATCCTTAATCCCTTTACACACACATACACACACACACACACACACAATCAGCATGGCGCCTCCTTGCCTGTTCGCCCTACCCCCCCCCCCCCCATATCCCCCCAACCCCCCCCCCCCCAACCGAATAATTGGCGTTAACCCTACCCTTTCCTTCGCCCTCTGCTAGAATATGTGTTCCCCCTGAATCGCTGTCTTTAATCACCACCCCTTTAATCACCACCACTTTAATCACCACCCCTTTAATCACCACCCCTTTAATCACCACTCAAACGGTCAAAACATAACGCAAGTTTTATTGTTTTCCCAAACTGCCCATCTCGCTACCCTATCATTTAACAGCCTTTTTCCCCTGGCCACGGCGGACTAAAGTTAGCAGCCTCTCACATCAAGACAAGATAGTCCAATGCCTCGTCTGGGACCTAGGGCATCTTGGCAGACCAGAGAAGCCAAGGCGGTAAACAGACCAACAATTTTCCCAAGTGCTAAGTGGAAAATTTTGTGCTTCTGAAATAGAATAACTTGTAAGAAGAGATGAGCGATGATTCTTTGGTGATGATAAGTTCGGGTCACGGAAGTTCCTGTCCCACAGGAGATCTGGTATCGCAAGTTTAAGACTGGGTTACTGCCCAGGAGACGGTCTCCAGCCTCTTGTAGGTTGAGTGAAGGATAATGGACGTACCCTGTTGTGGTGTACTGGAGGACGGAGACTCGTGATACAAGTGAGGGCTTAATGGCGTTGGGAGATAACTGGGGAGACTTAGGTGTGAGAAGTCATCAGTTACCTCGCATGAACCTTTTAGACCGTACATCGAAACTGACGCAGCAAACCGTTGCCTCTTGGTTGGCTTAATGGGCAATGGAAATCGAGAAGCTGAAAACAGGAGAACACGAAAGGGAAACAGCGAGGGTTAAGAGAGAGAGAGAGAGAGAGAGAGAGAGAGAGAGAGAGAGAGAGAGAGAGAGAGAGAGAGAGAGAGAGAGAGAGTGAAAGAGAGAGTGAAAGAGAGAGAGAGAGAGAAAGAGAGAGAGAGAGTGAGAGAGAGTGAAAGAGAGAGAGAGTGAGAGAGTGAGAGAGAGTCAGTGAGAGAGAGTAAGAGAGAGAGTGGGAGAGAGAGAGTGAGAGATAGTGAGAGAAAGAGAGTGAGATAGAGAGTGAGAGAGAGTGAGAGTGGGAGAGTGAGAGAGAGAGTGAAAGAGAAAGAGAGAGAGAGTGAGAGAGATAGAGAGTGAGTGAGAGAGTGAGAGAGAGTGGGAGTGAGAGAGAGAGTGAGAGAGAGAGAAGAGACACATACTGACAGATAGACATACATATCTTCTTCTTTTTCTTCGCGTTCACCAGCTGTAAACTCTGGCGGAAAGTTCTGGTTGTTCATCCACTTCTGGACTACAGTCATGTTACAGAACGTGAATGTTACTTATCCATCCGTTTTACAGATCTGACTCATTTGTATACAGACTGTTGGTTCCGTGCCTCTCGGGCAGATGCACTCCGACTTCGAAGGAAGCACCCAATTAGACGACTCTTACGAAATGCTTTTAGGTAATCAGTGGGTCTATTCTTGTTTTTACCTCAATAGGCCACGGGAACCCACACGGGGATGGCAGTAATTTTCTAATCTTGTTATTTATTTTTCCGTTCGTGAAAATAAGGTCTGTGATCGTCTCCTTTCCAAAGTCTATTTGCTCTTGCAAAACCATTCTTTCACTTGCTTCACGGGGAAGGCAGACATATGTAAACATAGGCAAAGGGATACAGACAGACTGCAAAGAGAGAGAGAAACAATGCACAGTTTGAATACATTAGAATACAGAAAATCGGGACCAAATTAAAGACAGTACTTCTACCTCCACTATTTCTTCTTCAACTTTTCATCTTCACCATCATCATCGTCGTCAACATTATCATCATCAGTTTTCTTTTTCTTCTTCTTCTTCTTTTATTACTCCCCCTTCTTCAAAGTTTGCTTTGAAAAAAAAAAAGGTAAAGGTAAAGATTAGGTTAAGGTAAGAACTTCATTGCACCCGGTTTCATCCCATTTGGCTTAGTCTCTGTCCGCTGAACATCTAGCTGCCTTCCAAAAGCGTCGCACATAGCACAACTTCCATAGCTCCAGCGACGATCCCCTGGGACACTTTAAAAGGGCATTCGTGAATTGAACGGCGCCGCCGTAAAACGAACCTACGACCCTTAGACCGCCAGGCAAACGGCTTGACCACGTCGCCATGGAGACACCCGCAAAAGGCAATGACGTGCTTCACAACTAGGCGGTATTTGCTTTTTAGACAAACAACCAATTTCAGAAACTTCTAATCATAAGCCTTTTACGACATGCTGGTTAGGTCCAGTAGGACCCCTTCACCTAGAATACAGATACTGTGCCGTCTCCATGTTGAAGGTTGACTGGATTGCATCGACTGCTGCATAAGTCAGTTTTTTAAAACAAATTTTTTTTTCTATGCGACTTCGAACCCATAACCCCCAAGCCAACAGACAAACTTGAGAGTCACTGCGCCACTTTCTCTTCTGGTAATAGGTTTAAAAAAGGTAAAGTCGGGAGATGTGAACCAGGGTCATTGCACATTTTTAAAAACCATAAGTGCTTTGCCACCAGTACGGACAGCTGATAAGAAACTGTCCGCCTGTGTCGCCGTCCGTAGCTACAGCGACGTTCCTCCATTTACCCCAGAATGTTAACTCTGGTACCCATTTCCTATAGCCTGGGTGAACCCCGGTTAGTAAATAAGTGAGTAAAGTAAAGGTACCTTGTCCTCACCTTCAAGCAAATTGTTCTTATAGGGCCGCACCTACACTTGATACACCTGTCGGTTGGTACTCGATGTCTGATGTGCTCAACATCTCGCCGGCCTCCTTTGCTTCCCAGGACTGTCCCTGGCACTCATTAAAGGCTGGATTGACCTGGAGGCCGAAGTAATTTTTAGAAAATGTCACACTACTAACAGAAAAATGTCACACTACTAACAGAAAAATGTCCCACTACTAACAGAAAAATGTCACACTACTAACAGAAAAATGTCACGCTACTAACAGAAAAATGTCACACTACTAACAGAAAAATGTCACACTACTAACAGAAAAATGTCACACTACTAACAGAAAAATGTCACACTACTAACAGAAAAATGTCACACTACTAACAGAAAAATGTCACACTACTAACAGAAAAATGTCACACTACTAACAGAAAAATGTCACACTACTAACAGAAAAATGCCACACTACTAACAGAAAAATGTCACACTACAAACAGAAAAATGTCACACTACTAACAGAAAAATGTCACACTACTAACAAACAGAAAAATGTCACGCTACTAACAAACAGAAAAATGTCACGCTACTAACAGAAAAATGTCACGCTACTAACAGAAAAATGTCACACTACTAACAGAAAAATGTCACACTACTAACAGAAAAATGTCACACTACTAACAGAAAAATGTCACACTACTAACAGAAAAATGTCACACTACTAACAGAAAAATGTCACACTACTAACAAAAAGAAAAATGTCACACTACTAACAAACAGAAAAATGGCACACTACTAACAGAAAAATGTCACACTACTAACAGAAAAATGTCACACTACTAACAGAAAAATGTCACACTACTAACAGAAAAATGTCATACTACTAACAAACAGAAAAATGGCACACTACTAACAGAAAAATGTCACACTACTAACAGAAAAATGTCACACTACTAACAGAAAAATGTCACACTACTAACAGAAAAATGTCACACTACTAACAGAAAAATGTCACACTACTAACAAAAAGAAAAATGTCACACTACTAACAAACAGAAAAATGGCACACTACTAACAGAAAAATGTCACACTACTAACAGAAAAATGTCACACTACTAACAGAAAAATGTCACACTACTAACAGAAAAATATCACACTACTGACAGAAAAATGTCACGCTACTAACAGAAAAATGTCACACTACTAACAGAAAAATGTCACACTACTAACAGAAAAATGTCCCACTACTAACAAACAGAAAAATGTCACACTACTAACAGAAAAATGTCACACTACTAACAGAAAAATGTCACACTACTAACAAAAAAATGTCACACTACTAACAGAAAAATGTCACACTACTAACAGAAAAATGTCACACTACTAACAGAAAAATGTCACACTACTAACAAACAGAAAAATGTCACACTACTAACAGAAAAATGTCACACTACTAACAGAAAAATGTCACACTACTAGCAGAAAAATGTCACACTACTAACAGAAAAATGTCACGCTACTAACAGAAAAATGTCACGCTGCTAACAGAAAAATGTCACGCTACTAACAGAAAAATGTCACACTACTAACAGAAAAAATGTCACACTACTAACAGAAAAATGTCACACTACTAACAGAAAAATGTCACACTACTAACAGAAAAATGTCACACTACTAACAGAAAAATGTCACACTACTAACAGAAAAATGTCACACTACTAACAGAAAAATGTCACGCTACTAACAGAAAAATGTCACACTACTAACAGAAAAATGTCACACTACTAACAGAAAAATGTCACACTACTAACAGAAAAATGTCACACTACTAACAGAAAAATGTCACACTACTAACAGAAAAATGTCACACTACTAACAGAAAAATGTCACACTACTAAGAGAAAAATGTCACACTACTAACAAACAGAAAAATGTCACACTACTAACAGAAAAATGTCACACTACTAACAGAAAAATGTCACACTACTAACAGAAAAATGTCACACTACTAACAGAAAAATGTCACACTACTAACAGAAAAATGTCACACTACTAACAGAAAAATGTCACACTACTAACAGAAAAATGTCACACTACTAACAGAAAAATGTCACACTACTAACAGAAAAATGTCACACTACTAACAGAAAAATGTCACACTACTAACAAACAGAAAAATGTCACACTACTAACAGAAAAATGTCACACTACTAACAGAAAAATGTCACACTACTAACAGAAAAATGTCACACTACTAACAGAAAAATGTCACACTACTAACAGAAAAATGTCACACTACTAACAGAAAAATGTCACACTACTAACAGAAAAATGTCACACTACTAACAGAAAAATGTCACGCTACTAACAGTAACTAAACCCATGACCTTCAGATCCGCAGGCGAGAGTCTATGCTCTACACCACGGCGGCTCCCGGGTAATAGTTGGTTAGCTGAGTATCCTCTACATGACTTTGCAGAACCAACCACAGCATTTTTTGGCTGTTGGGGTTTTTCTAGGCATATTTACGTTCAGTAGTTTGCCCTTGCTTTCTGGACAGTCGGCTTCTCACTGATACCACTGTCGAAACCAACGCAAGGCGCAGGGTCGGCAGCTGGAATAAAACCCGGCACCTCGGCATTACAAAGCGCGTTCACAACGCCTAAGTCACAAAACGCCGACCCCGGGTAATAGTAGCAGTCAATACAATTGCCAAGAAAAGACAAATAGGAACAGTTCAGTGTCAACTGGGAAAACATGGTCCTTAATTACCGTGTGACCGCCAGGCCAGGTCTATGTGTCGCCGAGTGACACACGCGTTTCTCTGGCATTTGATTTAGTTGCAGCGTGTCACAATAATAAGTGATGGCGACAGCCCAATGCCTAATTCCTCGCTGTGAGTGGTCAAGGCATGTAGGAGCCTGGTTTCAGCTTAGTCACTGTTTGGCAGCGGTTTGAGGCGTCACAAGTTGGCATGTTTTTTGGGAAAAGGATGCTTATTTAGAGCAGTGGTTCTCAACCTATAGGTCGCGACCTTTTTGTGTGTGTGTGGGTCGAACGACCCTATCACGAGGGTTGACAAAAACACATATTGACTAAAGTTATAAGTAGCGACGAGAATAGTGGTATGGTTGGGAGTCGCCATAAACACGAGAAACTGAATTAAAGGGTCGCGGCATTAGAAAGGTTGAGAACCCCTGATTTGGGGGGAGTGTAAATGTGTGTAGGTAGTTCGTGGGAACGTTTCCAATGACACATTGTGTGTCGTTTAAGTCCACCACAAAAAGCGATCGACGTCCGGTGACACAAAGTGTCATCATTCGGTTGAGGATCACCAGGGCAGAAGTCTCAGAAACTCCGTTCAACCGTTTGTTTATGTTAGGGCCCCGGACAACAGCCGAGGTGGGACTTAAAAATATCGACAAATTGCGTGCCATAACGGGAGAGTATAGAATTGTACATAACGTAATGGAGATGTCGGGAAGGGATGGTAGGGCAGTGGCAGGGTGGTTGCCTCGTGTGGCGAAGATCTTGCGTTTGCAACTACGTAGAACAGTTGCTAACAACCAGGCAGGGGTGGTGAATGAGGAAGTCACAATGGGGGTATCGTGCAGTTTTGACATTGAGTTAATTTGTACTTGTAAAAATTCCAGATTCACAGCTTAAACAATCATAAAAACAAAACAGCGTTGCTTGCTTGACGTGGAGAGTGATCCCCGTTGTGCCTTTGTCCAACATCAGACCAATAAAAGCAGATATCGTCAATTATCACCCATCACATTGATACATGGACGCTATATCACCAATTGTTGGTGATGGTTTCTTTTGTTATTTAAGGTTTATGTCGACGTTTTTCTTCAAATTCTTGTTAACGGTAATTCGGTTTTTCTGTTTGTTCTCCTCTTTTTAATCACATTTGTTTTTGTTTTTTTGCGGCCCGGAAAGGGTGGGGTGGAGTGAGGGAGGGGGTTGTGGAGAGTGTGGGACGTCTTTGCAATAAACTTACGGGAGACGCGACCTGGCAAAAAAAAAAAAAAAATTGGAGACTATCATCATCTTATAGCAGGTCCTTTGCAGAACGTCGCTCTCATCACTGTCTGTCTGAAAAACAACTCGGACTCTCGCCAGCTCTCCTGCCTCGTGTACTTTCATTTTCAAGAAGCCACTTATATCCTGTGCCCATCTTCGTGTTGGTCGACCCCTGACCCTTCTTCCAGGTCTCACGCATGTCTTCTGCTATTTTTTTTCCAGTCCTCAATGGAGACCACAGGGCAATAATAATAAACTTTGAACTAGGCTGCCCGGTGGAACTTCTTATTTGTGTACCAGGAAAGATCATGAGAGGCTAGGCAGTGGATGCTTACTACATTTTCTTTCGACCGTTTATTGGCATGTAACAATATGGGTCAAGCACCATATGTACGTTTGAAAGTCCTGGGAAGTGAAAGCAGCCGGCATGCTGCTGACGACATCATCTATTTAGTATTTACTGGTCTATAAAAAATACGGCAAGTCTTGTGTGCCAAATGCGTCTCAGGGCGGGCAAAGGGGTCCTTTACTATTTACTATATACACGATGAGCTGCGGCTACAGCATGTGGGCCAAAGGTCTCAGGTTTGAATCTGCACCCAGTCAGTTCAATATCTGGTATCCGTTTTAGGCTAGGTTGACCTGGCAGATCTCAGAATAACCGGGTCCTGTCCCATATGGCAGATCTCAGGATAACGGGGTCCTGTCCCATCTGGCAGATCTCAGGATAACGGGCGCTGTCCCATCTGACAGATTTCAGGATAACGGGCCCTGTCCCATCTGGCAGATCTCAGGATAACGGGGCCCTGTCCCACCAGATGGAATGGGATCCAAAAGTTAAATATATATATATAAAGTGCGACAGACCCAGCAAGTCGGTAGTGATATAAATCTTGCTTGAAGAAACAATAGTAAAAGAAATCAGACTGATACTAACGGAGCTAGGACATGTGTCAAGACTATGGTTAGACAATGTACCACAGAGGACCCTGTCACGTAGACACAATGGAAGCCGAGCTAGAGGTAGACCACGCAAGCTGTGGATAAACAGAATATCCGATCCCGTAAATAACAGCATCAACGTAGCACATAGCAAGGCACGCACTCTATGCCTCTTCAAAACGTGCTGTTGAAAGGCAGGAGAGGACTAAAGAAGAAGAAGAAGATCTGGGATCCCAAGTCATTAAACTACCTTGAGCGGACTCGAACCAAAAACTTCGGACCGGCAATTAGGTTATGTTATCACAATCAACACCACTTCACATTAAAAATTTCCAGCTGGTGATCAGTCGTTTGATGCAGCCACCGTCTAAAGATACTGCTACTGATTTTTCCTATGCGAAGTATATTATGATGTCTCATATGTTAACCTTAAAGACGACATAAAATGCGCCGCTAGATCGATAACAACAACAACAAAGACGACTTAAAATGCTCGCTCAGGCTTTACCTGCAGGTCATGTAGCCTGCTTATCATCATACTCATACTTATCCACCAGCCTTGTCCGTACAGTAGGGCATTACCGACCAGTTG
Source organism: Candidula unifasciata (assembly GCA_905116865.2). NCBI lineage: Eukaryota > Metazoa > Mollusca > Gastropoda > Stylommatophora > Geomitridae > Candidula > Candidula unifasciata. Next base: position 40,115 of record CAJHNH020001145.1, read on the forward strand.
ATCGGTTCTATCTTTGCCTTTTATTCTGGCATCTTTGCAGATCAAAGTGAAGGAAGTGAAGTGCCACTTCCAAAAGCTGTCTACCGATTCAGAGAAGCGTCTAGCCGGCTCCATTGCCAACATATCTGGACACAAGAAAGCACTATACTCCACACAGAACTGACGGAAGCGCCAGGAAACAACACTATTTTCACACAAACAAGAAATTCCAGAGGAACAGAAATATTTCATTGTTGACACACAAGACAAACGGCTGTGGATTCAAGCAAACAGTGGCCTCTTCTCACAACTCCCTTCAAACGTTGGGAAATCAACACAGAGAAGGGAAGTTAATCACTCAAACTGATGACTGTAACCCCTGCCAAATCCCTGCTCGTCCACCTGTTTGTCAACACTGGAGTGTTCTTGTGTGTTCTAGAGTGTTGTCGGTTGAAAAGTTACGTTTTACGATTGTATTGTGAACTGTCTATATCGAGGATAGGGGGCAGCGTGGTCTCGAGTCATGGTGTCCACCTCGAGTGTTAGAGGTTCTGGGTTCAATTCCTGTAAGGGCTGTGATTTTTTTTTCACGTGACCCCCTTGGTCTCTGGGCAGTGAGATCGGACCCCCCGTGTGCATAGTCGCGCACGTAAAAAATCACTTAGCAGTTGGAATCGAAAAGAATCGCCTAACGGGCAACATTTGGAGTTTAAAATCTACCCAAAGTATTTCAAGATCCTCGCCGGTGCTACAGAGCCGGTGCACTGTGCTGAGCTTCTTCGGACTCAGACATGAGTTAGAAGAAGAAAGGAGCATTCATGAGGTGCTACCCGTATGCCATGATGTTGATCTGTTGTTCAAACCTAAAACGTATATCAAGGTTAGTCCATGTTAGCAACTGTCGTTAGTTGTGTACTGTCTCTTTACATAAAAAGATGTTTCATGTTGTAAGGTTAGGTTCTGACTCTTTACATAAAGAGATACTTCATGTTATAAGGTTAGATACTGTCTCTTTATAATACAATTGATGCTTCATGTTATAAGGTTATGTTCTGTCTCTTCACATAAAGGTATGCTTCATGTTATGAGGTTAGGTTCTGTCTCTTTACATAAAGGGATGCTTCATGTTGTAAGGTAATGGTCTGTCTCTTTACATAAAGGGATGCTTCATGTTATAAGGTTAGATTCTGTCTCTTTACATAAAGGGATGCTTCATGTTATAATTTTAGGTTCTGTCTTTTTACATAAATGGATGCTTCATGTGTTCAGGTTAGATTCTGTCTCTTTACATAAAAGGATGCATCATGTTATAAGGTTAGGTTCTGTCTCTTTACATAAAGGTATGCTTCACGTTGTAAGGTTAGGTTCTGTCTCTTTACATAAAGGTATGCCTCATGTCATAAGGTTAGGTTCTGTCTCTTTACATAAAGGTATGCTTCATGTGATAAGGTTAGGTTCTGTCTCTTTACATAAAGGTATGCTTCATGTTATAAGGTTAGGTTCTGTCTCTTTACAAAAAGGGATACTTTATGTCATAAGTTTAACTTTTGTCTCTTTACATAAAGGGATGCTTCATGTTGTAAAGTTAGCTTTTGTCTCTTTACATAAAGGGATGCTTCATGTTGTAAAGTTAGCTTTTGTCTCTTTACATAAAGGGGTGCTTCATTTCATAAGGTTAGGTAATGTCTCTTCACACTACGGAATGGTGAATGTTAGTTATTTTTATTTTAGTCCTTTTTCGTCCCTGTATGGGTTACCATGTTTCATTTTGCGTGGAAAACAAGAGTAAATCTACTGCCTCCCCATCAAGAATGTCGTAATAGTCGACAAACTGTGAGCTTCCTTCGAAGTCGGAATGCATTTGCCTGAGTGGCAAGGAACAACTAACTACCCACAAATAAACCAGTAAAACGGATTCATTCACAAAACTCAGGCTCTGGCTCAAAGCCAAAGTTCAAATAGACGGACAACCGGGACCTTCCGCAGGAGCTCACAGCCTGTTAATAAAGAGGCAGAGGAAATAGTTTTTTTTTTTTTTCTCTCGTTAGTCCATCCATATCTGCCCTTATTCTGTCCCAGGGGAAGTAGCAGAAATGCCCTTTACAGTCCTATTTTAAAACTAGTGATTGACAAATCAGTCTCAGGAAACATCTCGAAGCTCGCACTTGCAAAGTAAGTACATAAGGCAGGCAACAGATGTGCCAACACTAGCAGTCTTTCATCATAATGTCAGCTCACTGTTGGTGCAAGCTAGTTATGAAAATCGGCAGGTATTGCACTAGCAATACTGCACAAGTACACGCTATTCCCAAGGTAATCGGCCATCCGCTATTTTTAGTGCAGTTCACAAAACAAATCTTCGTAAGCACAGCAACAACAACAACAACAACAAACGCAGTGTATATAAAATCCACAGCTCACAGTGCTTTACCAAGCACTCAGAAAATGTCGGATCCTATTATTTAAAATATAAGCTATATAAATTATACTGAAAATGACTGTCTCTAAAGTTTCTTTTGGAGGAAAACAAAATGAGTACTGTGTGCAAAGGAAATGAAACATTATGTTTCGTTAAATAAATAAAACAGTTCTACAAAATAAAAAAAAAATTGTTAAATAAAGCTTAAATTTCTTAGAATTTGAATTTGAAAATGAGCACCCAAATACATGCGAGAGATCTAAATTAACCGGATTATTATTAGATTTTTTAAAAATTAATTATGTTTTTAAATAATTATTATGTTTTATTTCTTTATTTATTTATTTTTTAAAGAAAAGGAAGAAAAAAAAAAGATGGGATGGTGGGTCCTGTATTTAGCTGGTCAAAATTTTGAAATTGTAGATTTTCATCTAATATGGTTCGACAATGCATGAACACTACCAACGACCTCACATATCTCCGAAACACGTGACTAAGCTATCAAGTCCCAAATCGAATCCTCAGCCTTCAGAGCTCGAATAAAGCACCTTATTTGCTTCGCCACAGAAACCCAGCAAAACAGTCATCGAAGTCAAGTTTAGAACCATTTCCCACGCCGTCAGGCTTATTGGGTAAAAGGGCTGAACCCAGTTTTCATAGAGCCATCGGCACTCAATGGCTGATGTGGTCAACATCACTCGTGCAGCCTTTACCTCCGTCTACTTTACCTGGTACTCATTTAATGTGAATAATGCTCTGCACAACTTGGTGGAATACTGATACATGATAAGGCAGACGTGGTTAGTGCCTTGTTGGAGAGCTTGTACAGTTCGGATGAGCAGATGGATCACCACAGTCTGGTGAGACTGATGCAGTTGGGGGTGACGAGAGGTTCTGACAGATGCTCGAGGCTCAGAGGAAAGTCAAGACGGACGTTTAAACAGAATGCTACTGGCACCATTAGTATCGGAACTCTTCGCTGGCTGCTGAAGATAGGGTCGGAGCGCTTACGGGAATGCCCTGGGTGCTGTGATGTCGGTTCTTAAATCAACTCAAATCAAATCAATCATTTAAGGCTTCGTCGACCTAGGAGTAAAGGTCATTTCTGAAAAAAGTCCAGCTCCACCAGGACCTGATTTATAGCCACTAAATGATAGATACCGTAAATCTGGGAGAAATGTGGTTTTTCCTGCCTAACCCCGGGGGTGAGCCCGGACCAGAAAGAGTTCGTCACCAGGTCGCCGCGAAGTCAGGTTTAACCAGCTGGGCGAAGTGTTGCGATATCTATAGTACCCAACCAAAAGATTAACAACTCATGGTTTCTAGATATTAAACAAAAAAAAATGAAGTCCAGTAATTGTCCACTTTCCAGCGGCCGCCCTCAAGAACGAGACGTTCCGCAGAAGATGCAGAAGTATCTCGTTTCAAACAACTACATTCTCGTTGACTTATAATCACAGCAAAATTTGCCATTTGTCACAAAGACAAAACACACGCTAGAAACCAATTCCAAATTTTACACTAATTTTCTAAGCAATCTTAATCGGCTCTTGAGTCTAGAGTAATTTAGCTAGCAATTGTTCAAGTATAGAGAATTGACTATACCTCTAACAAGGCGTGCTTTTTTGTGTGTGTATTGTATTTGTCATTACCAACAATTTTATAAAGTGGGAAATGGTTGGCAAAATTATATGCAGTCAGTGTGTTCACGAAAAATTATCCAGCCGTTTCTTCTTTGGTTTCTGACTTGGAATTTGATAAGGAAACAGGACTGTTCTGAGGATGTGAATATTAGTCTAAGAGGAAAATGAAAACGACCAGAAGTAAACAATTCAAGGGGAATTGTATAATGATACCTTGCCGATGGTTTCCGTTGAAGCAACCAGGTCAAGGATGTTGGGTTCGAATTCGTAAAATACTCCATAAATAATTTCTTCGTCGACTTCCCCATGGACTACCAGTGGATAGTGTCTCTATAAACTCCTCTTTAAACATTTGTATTGTTAACTGCTCTTTGAACATTTTTATTGTCAAATGCTGTAGGGACAATTTCTCCGTATGCTGACAGGTTTCAACATCATGCCTCACGAGTGTAACCCATGAGTGTTCCGTTCATCTTTTAACTCAAGTCTGAGTCCGATGAAGCTCAGCACAGTGCATAGGCTCTGAAGCACCGGCGAGGATCCTGAAATGCTTTGGGTAGAACTCAAAATTTTGGCCCGATAGCGCCGCCGTTAGGCTACTTTTTTCGTTTTTCAACTGTCAAGGGATTTTTTTTTTTACGTGCGCAGCAATGTACACGGGCGTACGATCTGACTACACAGCGACCGGGGTGAATTACTAAAAGTGCACGTGAAAAAATCCCAGCTCTTAAAGTATACGCAACTAACCAATTTTGCTTTCAGATTTTCCCCCCTGATTTGAATATTAACTCCTTCAATACCAAACTACATACAATACGTTTCTTGGCCGCCACAAAGGCAATACAATCACCTTCCTGTCTTGAATCACAGATTCTGGTTACATTACCCCTTTGTGTTTGAATTATTCAATGAACCACCTCTGTCTCTCACCCTGTCTCTGTGTTTTTTCTTTCTTTGCCTTTACAGCTTTGTTTTTTTTTTTTTTTTTAAACATTTCCGTGGAATGTTCTGGCCGTTCGTCCAACTCTAGACTTTAGTCTTGTTATTTAGCTTGAGTTTTGGGTGCAAATCCGTGTTTCAGATCTGATTCACTTGCGTGCAGATTGTTGATTCCTTGCCACTCAGGCAGATAAAATAATTTAATGGAAGTCCCCCAGTTATATGACTCCTACGATATGCTTGATGGGGAGGCAGTGGGTCTTTTCTTGTGTTCTCCACAAGGAGGTCTGGAACCCACCCGGGAGTGTCTCTGTTCAACTCCTTTGGATCTAAGTATTTGGGGTGTTTGTGTGTGTGTGTGTGTGTGTGTTGCTTTTTAGCTCAACGCGTTGGTGTGCAAGGGGTTAAACTGAGTGGGACTAAAATAAAATCTATTAATAACAGTAATTAATAATAATTAATATTATTATTTATATACAATGTTCTTTGGTCGTTGACAGCGAGGAATAATAATAATAATAATAATAATAATAATAATAAATAATAATAATAATAATAATAATAATAATAATAATAATGTGCCAGACTGTGGACAAGAGGCTCGTGAACGCTTTTTCACAATTCTAGACGTACCAGGATTCGATTTGTACGACGGGTGGTAAAGAAGAAAAACTGTTCTTGTTGCTTTCTGACAGTTGTTCAAGATCTGTAAAACGGTTGTGCAAGCAACATTTAAGCTCTAGGACAAGACTATAGTCAAGAAGCGGACACACAGTCAGAACTTTCTGCAACAGTTTATAGTCGGTGAACGCCAAGAATAACAATAAACAAGTTCACAAGGGTCGAAGCTGGAGTTATGTGGGATTTTTGTTGCCACAACAACGGAGCAGCTATGTGGTCATCTGTTTGTCATGTTGCTGGAACTGTGAATACTTTGTTTCGAGTGTTTGTATTATTATTTTTTTTTAAACATTGTTTATACATGTAGGGTCGTGTGTCAGTGAAGTCTTGCGTGTGTGTGTGTCTGTGTGTATGTGCAAGAGAGAGAGAGAGAGAGAGAGAGAGAGAGAGAGAGAGAGAGAAAAGTGCGTTTGTGAGTAACTGACAGTAGATTGTCAAGCTACACACTATAATACGAAAACTAGAAACCTCTGGAGGAGGGTGAGGAAGCTAAGGAGGAGACAAAGAACCAAAGAATCCTGAACCGTTAAATAAAAAAGAAAAAAACCAGTAAAACGCAGTTGTGAGTTGCGCATTCCACCCCCTTTTCATTTTTCGAAAACGTCACAGAATCTATCGACTTTTCACTTCTATGTAATGTGGTCGACACACTTTTTATTTACAAAAAGTTCAGAGTAACTTTGATGTACAACACTACGTAATAACATGATAATGTCGAGTACCCGGAAAAGTCTTACATTGATAAACTGTTTAACCTTTCAGCTCGAGCCTGGCTCATAGGCGTCTATAACTTTTGACGCTGGATGCATCATAACTATCGTTTACAGTGCGTGGACAAACACCAGAGCCGTTGGGTGCAACCCCTGCGAGCCACGTACACAAAGTGTGCCTGGCGCACCCCGTTAATTGATTTTTATAATTTACAATAAAATTATATGTTTGAATCAGATGAAGACATAAACTAATGCTTATTTTCCCCCCATAAAGTAATGATTATTTCCCATCGTAATGCTTATTTTCCCCCCGGTCCAACCGTTCGGTATTGAGTAAGTTATTTAGCCCAGCGTGAATCAAACAACAAAGAAAAATTATTGGGAACAGTTAACTTTGTTTTCTCAACCAGCCGACGAGTGTTATATAGATTATAAACATTAAATAGATTATAAACATTACATAGATTATAAACATTACCACAATAAAGAATGAGAAAAACATAATCGGTCAGTCGATCTGAAATTATCTAGAAAGCCAATTGTAAGCTTAACATTACCTTATAAGGCATCTACCATATTTTGGGGTTAGCCATCAATGTTCATCTAATGAACTGTTATTAACTTCTGCCGTTCGTTGTACGAGTTAATAGATCTCCTTTGAGGCTGACTCGGGTACTTGACGTCTTGGCCCAGTCACCGCTACTCCAGTATCGACAACCACACAAAGGATCCAGCCAAGGGACAGGTGACTGGGAGCTGCTACCGCCGGTTTATCACACTGACTTCTATTGACGTTACTGTTGTTAATTACGTGCTGATGTATTTGCTCCTTTGTTCTTTAATGTATGTCTGCCTCTTCAATGTAATGATTTTCTCAATGTATATTTATGACTGGTGTCTGTTTGGGGGCAAGTCTGTGTTTATCATTTGATGTGTTATTTACTTCACCGACACAAGGGGATCCCCACCTGTTTGAAACCGGGTCTCATCTTGGTATCTTAGGGTTATCTACCTGTTCTCATCTGTCTTCTTCTTTGAAGTATAGGCTTGGGGCGCAGTAGCCTCAAGGCGCAAGCCCCTAACCCTCGTCTCCCCCCCCCCCCCCCCTCCTAAAAAACATTATTGGACCTCCTCTCCACTCTCAGGCTTTGAAAAAGTGTAAAGGTTTTATAACCCTCCCCCTCTCCTAGCCATTATGTATGTAATTACCAAACAATGCATTGATCGGCACTCATAGAAAGAAGTAAAAAGACAAAAGGACACACTAGATCAGCGGTGCTGAAACTGAGCGGTACCGCGGCAGTAATCAAGAATTTAAAAAAAAATCTGCTAGACTTCAGCGAGGACAAAAATGCCAAGAAGAGTTCTGGATGCACGTGTATTTAGAAAACAAATCAATTGGCAAAGCTACAGTGCATTCTCAACGTACGCTTACATAAAAAAAAAAAAAAAAATACAAGTGATTTCAGGGTGCAGTTAACTAAACTTCCCATAAACAAAGGGAATAATGACAAATCCATCCAAGCAGTTTCATTTATTGCATTAAAGTAATTTGCACTGGTTTTTTTCTTCTTCTCCTAAGTATTCAAACCACCTTAAGGGAGATGTAAGTAAGTAAAGGACCCTTTTCCACGCCTTTAGGCGTATATGGCATATAGGGCTAGACTTTTATTTTATAGATCAATTAGCATGATGGACCGCCTTTACTTCCCGGGACTGCACCCGATACCCACTCAAGGCTGGGTCGACCTCAGACCAAGGTCATTTTTGAAAAAAAGTTCGGCTGCTCCAGGAAGCGAACCTAAGACCTTCAGATCTGCGGCGAGCGCCTAGCCGCTCCGTCACGGCGACTCCCTTAAGGGAGGTGTGTCGCGAAAAAATGTTTGCACGACAAGAGTCTGCGGCGAAAACAGTTTGAGAAACGCTGCACTAGACAACATAATTTCCCCTTGTCTCTCAGTGGGACATCGGAGGTCTAATGTTTTAATAACATTTCTATAGCCCAATAGACACTCAACGTCTAATATGGTGAACATCGCGCCAGCCGCCTTTACTTCTCAGGACTTAGCTGTAATCAAGATAACACTGGGACTAAACGTGGGAAGGAAAACTGAAGGGGCAAGGTATTGCCAAAAAAAAAAAAAAAAAATTATGATCCGATGTAAATCACATTTGAACCAATAACCTTGAGATAAACAGACACATGTCCAGCCACTGCGCCGGCGATTAACAAATATATAATACACACACAAAAGTACAGGGAACCAAAAACAGATGAAGGAGACAGTGATTAAGAAAACGAAGAAAAATAAATTCCTCACCCAGCCCCTTTCCTCCAGTGGCTAAAGATAACATGTTTGTTTTTTACTTTATAGGTTGTTAAGAACCTATACAGGCACACCGACATAAAGAAAACATTAAAGATCAGTTATACATTTTCTAAGAGTGGTTTTCTCAGGGGGCCAAACCCTTGTTTAGATGCGTAAGTGCGCGCGCGCACACACACACACATTTAAGGAACTTATCATGAACTTATCCCTGATGACGAGAGTTCGTTCCCTTCCTAATCATACCGCGGCCGGTCACAGGGCCTGTTCTTTGTTGTGAGGGTGTTATGAGATGGCTTCGTTAGGTGTTCGTTCCCTCTATATAATGTTTGTTGGCGGCTGTATTGTCGTTGAGTCTCTTTGAGGCACCGCAGGTGCCTGTTTACAAATAAGAAGTGCTTACGACATGTAAGCATGTTAGATGCACAACAAACGATAAATTAAGTAAATTTGGTTTTTGTCAGCCTTTCCATCTATCTCGCGAGCTCCGAGATTTGTAGGAAATTTCTAGGGAGTTTCCCTGGAAGTCCAACAAAATAAGGGGTTTAGGGTTAGTGTTGGTCAGTTTTAATTTAACACTAACCCTAAAACACTAAAACTCCTCAATTCTAGTGGTGTCCTGTGTTTTATTGTTACCATCGTTTATTGTGTCATCATACCCGGTGTGTTTTACTTTCCTGTCTGGAAACGGTGTTCTTACTTCGTGACTTCGTCGTCTCCATGAATTTCCCTGACCTATCAGCAGCTAAGCGTAACCCGAACCCTACCCCACCAGTTTACATACATGGAGACTGGCGATCGTTTTTAGGGTCCTCCCTCGCCGCTAGTCGAAGATTGTCTTTCCAGTACACAGGTTCAAGCCGAACTTTACGTTGGTTAATACTGGAGATAATAGTACATAAACAGATATTATATTCCAGGCGAACGAAAGACGAAGAGGAAGACAAGGAAGAAGAAGAAGAAGAAGAAGAAGAAGAAGAAGAAGAAGAAGAAGAAGAAGAAGAAGAAGAAGAAGAAGAAGAAGAAGAAGAAGAAGAAGAAGAAGAAGCAGAAGAAGAAGAAGAAGAAGAAGAAGAAGAAGAAGAAGAAGAAGAAGAAGAAGAAGAAGAAGAAGAAGAAGAAGAAGAAGAAGAAGAAGAAGAAGAAGAAGAAGAAGAAAAGAAAAAGAAAAAGAAAAAGAAGAAGAAGAAGAAGAAGAAGAAGAAGAAGAAGAAGAAGAAGAAGAAGAAGAAGAAGAAGAAGAAGAAGAAGAAGAAGAATAAAGAAAGAAGGAGAAGAAGAAGAAGAAGAAGAAGAAGGAAGAAGAAGTACCCACCCCCATAATATAAGACTGTCCTGTGAACTGCCTAGAATTCACTACCAAATCTCGAAGACGTGAGATGGGGTGAAAAGGCTGAAAAGAACCGTAACATTTTTTAAGGGTATAAATTGCTATTTTGCTGAATAGACCCTTACAGACAACTGGGGTGTTTTGGCCACGTTAAACGTCACGGTGGCCTGGAAAGAACGGTAATGCAGGGTGCAGTTTCGGGAAGACGAGACAAAGGCCGACCTCCGCTGAGGTGTATAAAAGACACTGAAGATGCATTGTCTATGAAAGCACATAGGGCTGGAGAACGGACTAGAGAAAGAGAGATTTTCAGGTGTGCCATGGTGCTGATGGTGGTGATGATGATGAGATGATGGCGTTACATAAGAGAAGCATCAGGGCGGCGCGATGGTGTTACTAGGTACGGTTGCACCAATGAGCAAATTCCTGTTTTCCTCACCCGAAAAGATGAGACAGTGCAGCTTTCTTGCCTCCCAGATCATCCCAGATCACTGTAGACCCTTTGACTTTTCCTTTCTCTGGGAGGAGTAAACAACCGCTGTCAGGCCTCAACCAGCCTGGAAGATAACAAACAGGCAATCAGCGACGAAATCAGTATTTACTCGCGGGAAGTCTCCTTTGCGATGTGATGGACTAGTCACGAGCTGGGAGCAGTGATTGTGGCTTTGTCAACCTTGCCAGAGGATCGTGATGAACGCTATGTGATTCCTGGAAAATATCGTGGGTATCCAACGAATCCGCGCGTCCTTGTTGACAATTGGGATCAAATATTGAAACTCTGGCACGACATCTGCAAGCGAGCCGGCCAGAAATTGGTAATTTGTCCAGGATTAGCGAGTCCCGGGTACCAGAAGTAAAAATGGCCGCTGACATGGATGACAATGGTTTGTATTAAGTCAGAAATAATGTGAAGTGGACAATATGGATGTGGCTGGATCGTGTGGGTTTTCTGTTCGGAATTAGGCATATTTGGAAAGTAGAATCGAGTTTTTGTAGTGTTTTGTTTCGTTAACTTCACTTTGTACTTGTTTCTTCGTTAGCATGTGTGTGTAAACGTGAGTTTGTGTGTACATGTGCATGCGGATGTTTGTACAGATGTTGGAACACCTGCATTGGTTGTCTGACACGTGTTGATTTAAATATATATATATATATATATATATATATATATATATATATATATATATATATATATATATATATATATATATATATATATATATATATATATATATATATATATGTGCTGGGTGTTGAGCTAGGAACTGTCATCACGGCACTTGGGACATTTCCATAACTGTAAAACAGTCGTTTTCTAGTGTCTAGTTTACATGCTACAAGTCTCTAGTTTACCTGTTTGCTCTGCTGCAGATCTCTATTTTATCTGCTTCAAGTCAGGCAACTGCTGGGGGTTTACTTGGGACATTTCCATCTTCAGCAGTCAATGTAGAGTTTAAATTCTGAATGTGCCAGTAACAGTTTGATTACATATCCATCTTGCCTTTCCTAGGAGTGTAGAATGCCGACCAGATCCATTGATTGCTCCTATCTGTAGTGTTCCCCTCAAACCATATTGATCTATTCGTGTTTCCACATTGTTCACTTGCCCCCAAAGGGCCTTGACTACATCTAGATTATCATGCATAAATTCACCACCCATTGGTGCAGAACAAGCACATCAGTCCAACGCACTTACATCTTCGGATCAACACAGAAGAAGAACCAGGAAATCTGTCTGCCTGTTCATTTACTAACAGTCTTGTATACCCCGGAGAATATATACAAAATACACTAGTTGCCCGGATATCTGAAGCGATGCTTGTCACTGTTCACGGATGAGGCACAACAATCAAATTGTTAGCCCAACGCGGTGACGTCAGCAGCACGGCCCGTCAGCTGGAGCCGGTCGTAAATGAGGCCTATCTAGACCCTTTTTAACAGGCTCTGTGAGTCAGTTACAATCACATGTGTGTGCAACTGGTACTCAAGTCGGCGGGAAGCTGATGTGACTGCCTCCACGTCCATTCTCAAACTAGATGTTTAGTATCATACGCTAGACTTTATTGCACTAAGCGTCGCCTATTCGCTTTCACAATAAACCCCACGCACTTCTTTTGCCTCTCAACACAGAGCCATCTACACAGATAATCACATCACCTGGGCGGGAGTTATCATGAATTTATGATTCTGCAGTGCCTCATTAGAAGTTAATAGACAAAGAAAATGACGCTATGCTGGACACATTCTGAGAACAACAACAACAAAAACCTGGACACATCGTAAGAACCAAAAAAAAAAAAAAAAAACTGGACACATCCTGAGAACAAAGGAGCACTGAATCACAAAACAAATTCTGACATTTAAAAAATAGGGGGGGGGGGGGGGGATTGAAGAAACGAGTAGACAACTCTAAACGAACTTTGGCTGAGACCAGTATTCGGAAGAGTGCCCGAACTTTGACTACACTAGACCAGCGGTTCTCAAACTAAGCTTCTGCCAGGGGTCCTGCGGCAATAATCAAGAATTTTTTTTTCAAAATCTGCTTGAGATCAGCGAGGACAGAAATGCGAGAGAAACCAAAACTGCTGGCCTGGATTTCATCCATAAAGTCAAAGGGATGGCACAGGATAGAACTGAGTGCAGGAAGAGACAGCGAGCCCGACGTGGCATACAATGGAATATTAGGACTATGATGATAATGAGAACTTCAAGAGTCTCATTGTGGAAGGACAGATCAACAGAGAAAACTCCACACGCCCCGTTCAACCTCTAAAGAAGTTAACAGCTATGTCAGGCTGGTTCTGGGGTCTGCTGCAGACAAGAAGAAACAAAAACAAAAAAGACATAACCTCCACGATGACTGACTGACGTTTTACCCCACCCGTACATCACACCGAGCGATGAGCACCCGAGGACACAAAGTGCTACCTTTTGAATAAGGAACACACGGAGTCAGGTCCCAGAAACCCAGTTCAACCCATGTGTTGAATTATGTAAGGGTCCTTGGAAACAGCTAGGGCATGGCTTCAAAAAACAGAAAAAATGTATCCAATATGGGGACGGTGTACTACTTCCATGATGCGACAGGAGAAAAAAAAAGTAAATATCAGAAAACAGAAATGGAGTTACAATGTCGAAAATCAGCATACAGTCTGTTTCCCTCTTCGTGATACAAGCAATGTCTGGGTCAATTCTATTGGCGTCTGCGGTGTTACCTTGGTTTCCTGTCACAAGTGTACAGAGTAAGCTCCCGGCGTTGTCTTTCCCTTGATGTGTGTTCCAGTCTGTCGCGTTGTTTCCCTTGATGTGTGTTCCAGTCTGTCGCGTTGTTTCCCTTGATGTGTCCAAATGTGTCTCATAGTTTCCTCTACCCTGGACCTAGCTGATGTTAGGGCGGATCAAGCATAGCTCGTACAGGAGGGCGTCATGTCTTGTTGGTCAGGATAAAGTTTAAACCCAAAGTCGTCGAGACAGCAGAGGGCAAGTGGTCGAGGTAGAGGTCCTGTGTTCACACCTGGCACGGGTGGCTTGAGTTTAGTCAACAAAGTGTGGATGTGCAGTAGTGCCAGTTTGTCTGTCTGTGTGTGTGTGTGTGAGAGAGAGAGAGAGATAGACACACACACAGAGAGAGAGAGAGAGAGAGAGAGAGAGGGGGGGGGGGGCGACGAACATTACATCTTCTTCGCCTTCTTTTGCCTTCGTTTACAAAATGGAGGTGAAAACGTTGTTTTATGGTTTACAGATAGGCTGTATTTTCTACGCCCTTTGGTCCAATACTTCCGTTTACAAAAAAAACAAAACTATAATTCTTCTTCTTTTATAAGATGCTTTTTGAGAAAAAGGGGGGGGGGGGGGGGCGGAAGGTCTATCGTCACCCCACCCAAAATAATAGAGCCTTGCAACCCACACAGGAAAAAAAACTAAAAGTACTTCTAAAAATCTCAATTAGACACACAATCAGAAACCAGTTCACCCAGTGGCTAGCCGGTAGACAACTTCGTCGCCGGTCGGGACAGTATTGGGGTTTGTCTTCTTTGATCGCATCAACACTACAAGAGTTCTTTCCAGAGCTGCTTGGTGGCGAGCAATGCTAAGTTATTTTATATGGCACTCATAACATGGTCACAATTATAACCTAAAGCTCTTAATTCGGGGGTACTGGTTGAACGTGCCGATTTGTTTTCGCAAAGCAAGCCAAGTACAGACATTATTTAGACAATCAAAATTCCGTGCACATGCTAATAGTTGGGACAAATTTGAAAATTATGACAATTGGCAAACATGACGGGAAAGCGACAAAAAGGAAGAGTCGGTAATAAATAGCGAAATGTCTGGGTCAAAGGCTAATCACAAAATATGAGAATACTTGACCAACGATTGACGTGGTTGTCCAAGTCAGTTTTCTTTAGCCTGTAGTCTGCCGACCATCTGTGGGCATTGCAAGTGTCGTGATCCTGATGGATCGCCAAAACCTAATCAGTTTCTATGTAACATTTTATCACCCTCTTCCTGACATTAAATGAGAGCGATTTATTGCATAAGATATTTTTCATTTTCTGAAATGCAGCTTTCGCTTGACCTATTCTGATTTTAATCTCTGTCATACATTTTTCCATCTGATGATATGATTAATATCTTTTTCCTTCAGCTGAGATATGACAACTTGGAATTATCTTCTTCTTTGATATAACCATTACTTCCGTTTTCTTAATATTTATAAAAAGGTAAAGGTAAAGTCGGGAGATGTGAACCAGCGTCATTGCACACGGATATAAACCATAAATGCTCTGCCACGGGTACGGACAGCTGATAAGAATTGTTCGCCTGTGTCGCGGTTCGCACGTAACTCTGTAGCTACAGCGACGTTCCTCCGTTTACCCCAGTTTATCACTCTGGTACCAATTGCCTAAAGGCTGGGTGAGCCCCGGGAGCCGCCCGGTTTCGAACACCGACCGTGGGCTGCAGCGAGTTGCAGCTGGATTTAAAAGCGAGCTTCTTATCGACTGCGCTAACGCGTGTGTGTGAGTATGTGTGTGAGTGTGTGTTTGTAGGTAGGTATATATATTCATCATACACAATTTCTCCAAATGTTGAGAACATTCCCCTCTTTATAAGAGCTGCCTTCATGTGACTCCACTGCCCTCTTCTTGTGCACACCATTCCCGCTACAGAGAGCACCAACTCTGCCCTGGAGGTCAGTCCTTATCCAAAGCCTTGATCCTTTTGGCGCGGAGAAGACTCTTGTAACTTATTAATGTTTTCCGAGCCGTGCGGCGAGAATAAAAACCCCTCAGTGTTCTCTTAACGAGACCAGTCAAAGATGACATTAATTATCAAAGTTTGTTTATTTAGCTTCTCTAGAAAGTTTCTGTGGTGTTTATGTAATATCCCCCGACTATCTGCACGGCGTCTGGTAGAAGGATCAGGGGCAGATAACACACGTAGACTTTCAGGATTACGTCCCGTGACTTATGTCTATCAGATAATACTTTTAGCAGGCCTTGAAATCTGTTGAATTTTGGTTTAATGCCAACTTAACTTTCAAAGATGTATAACAGATTGCGCAGTTGATTAATGACAATAATTGATTAACATAGTCAGAATAGTGGTGTCTGAATATGGTGGCGACTGCAATGGACGTATCATCAACATCAGCGTGTCTTGCTGTATGCATGGCAGATAAGCCTTATGGTATTTTTCTCCATTCCTTTTTCTCCTGTCATATGATGAATGGAATACCACGGTGGCAAGTCGTCCTAAATTAATATATCATTAAACAATGGTGTTCTGGGCAACGTTTAAGGAAATTATCAGTTTCGACCAAAGTCTTTGCAACCAATAAACGTGGAGAAAAATGCACGACTTTAGGAAGCAACCAAAGTCGTTCCCATGTTGGACGTAATATTTCGTTATTTTAAAGCCCCCAGCCCGGCTTTTGCCGGGGGCCGTAGTATAGCCTGACGACTGAACGCGGTTACTGTGACCTCTCCACGGGGGATCCTGGTCTGCATGGTGGCACTTTGTGTCACGGGGTGTTTATCTCTCTGTGTGATATCCTGGTGGGGTACAATTTACTACACCTAAGACTTTATGGAAACAAGCATATGTTATCCACAAATGATGAGAATAATC
This sequence comes from Candidula unifasciata, assembly GCA_905116865.2. Taxonomy (NCBI): domain Eukaryota; kingdom Metazoa; phylum Mollusca; class Gastropoda; order Stylommatophora; family Geomitridae; genus Candidula; species Candidula unifasciata. The sequence continues at coordinate 56,278 of CAJHNH020001145.1, forward strand.
AAAAAGTGACACATAAAAACTTTATGTCAGTAATAGATTTGAAGCTGAAATACCTTGGTCATGTTAAGCGCAATGGCGGATAAGAAAATAAAATAATAGCAGAAGGCACGGACGCCGCAAACGTAGCTGGGAAATCGCTAATTTTCTTGGGGCGGGGGTTAGGAGGTCAGCCTCTTCCTCTACAATTATGCTTTTTTGGGAGGGGGCAGGGGAGGGGGTGGGGTTGCCCAAGTGTTCCAAGCCCTTAGGTTCTGTCGCCCATGATGTATACAGTAGAGCAGTGCTACTCAACCTGTTTACAGCCGTGGCCCTACCAAAACAGGGAGAACTATTTCGCGTTTTCCACAAATCTCGGTCTTTATTGTTCTGGATCAATTCTACTGATGATATTCCTCCATGCCACTGTCTCAAGCCATCAACCATTATTTCTCTTGGTCTGCCTGCCTCTTCTACCAGGGATCTTTCCAGTCGTCACGATATTTTCAGTGCTTCTTTTCTTATTACATGACTACAGAACTTTGTTTGTCTCCTTTTTATTGTTGTATATAAAGCTCTACTTTCATTATCCATTTCCAGGCAATCGTTGTTAGTTATTCTGGCAGTTCAAGCTATTCGCAACATTCTTCTCAAGAATCACATCTCAGTTGCCTCCGAACTGTTCTTAATTTGTTGGCTCACATTCCAAGATTTACTGCCATACAACAGAACAGGCTCGATATAACATTTCAATGCTCCTTTTTTGATGTTTAATGAGAGTGACCAAATATAGGAAGACAACAAAAAATATAGATATCAGTTTGCGTGTTAAATCCGATGCCACATAAATTCAGTTTTCATCTAATGCTTATCTGCTGCTGCTTACACGTTAGACAATCTGGCATATGTTCATAGGGCGTTGTTTATGATGGATGAAACACTGCAATAACGTACATTAGATTTCTCTGTTTGGTCTTAACTATATAATGGCTAAGAAAACTTTTTTTTTTCTTACACAAATATTTAGTTGCTTATACTTTACATGACGTTGCAGAACCAACACCAACATTTGTGTTAGCTGTTTTTCTAGGCAAATTGTACGTTTAATAGTTTTCTGTTGCTTTTTCAACGGTTAGCTCTGGGTACCACTGTCGAAACCAATGCAAGACAAATCGCTCTGTAACTCAGAGATGGATTTTTTGGGTTAATGAATAAGCAGACACTGTTGGAGCCCACGAGTTGAAAAAATTGACAAAGAGCACCCGCCGCCGACACATCTTTTTGTCAGAGCTCGATCATTTTGTGGCTTGGTAGGTGTTTCTGATAGACGAAGCACTCTAATAACATACATTCAATTTCTCTGGTTTTTATCATAAAATGGGCGAGAAAGCCTTTTCACATTAATAGTTTGTCAGGAAAAAAAAAAAAAAAAATTGGATATCTCTCTAACTTCGAGACTTGTGTTCTGGTTAATGATTACGCAGACACTGTTAGAGCCTACTTGGACTTTTCCGTGACCAACCAGTGGGTCGCGAGCTATTGTTTAAACAACACTGATATACAACACCTACCACTGACACACCTCCATGTCAGAGCTCGGTCATTTCGCACTACATCTTTCGTGCTACATGCCATATTTCCCGTGCACCAGAGCCAAGTTCCGGTTTCCCCGGTCTGGCTTTTGGGCAGACTTGCCCGGGGGATGTGCACTGTGTCACTCACCACCGACCATGCATCAAACGGCTGGGTCTTCTGGAGCAGGCACGCACAGCTTCCCGGCCTGGCGCCCCAATGTTAACACTGTGTGTTGGTGTTGCTGGAGCTCGCGGCGCGCAAGACTGAGATAATGTTTGTTTTTAAAGATACAACGTTACATCAGCGGCAGCAGCAGTGTTTTTGTCGTCGCCTTCTTCGTTAAAGCCTTGCTTTTTTGTATAGTCCGTTACAAAAGTTGTGTCCAAGTATAACAATTTGTAGCTCAGTAACCGGTCGTTGTAAGTTGTTCAAATATGACACACAGCCTGTTAAAATCATGTCCTTTAACAGTTTGAACATAAATGTAAAGAAACATCTATTTTTATATTTTAGGCTATCCTCCGATAAACGGGCACATATTATGGCGGCCAAAAATATTCCCTAACATGGCTTGAATCACATGTAAATTGTGGACTTCCTCCACCGACGAGAGTATCTCCCACGCCACAACGCGACGCATAGAGTGGGACTAAACTAGATGGTGGAGACCTTCGAACAAATAAAATAAAGGAAGCTGCAAGAGATGCGGTAACTGCTGCTCGTGAGTCCCAGCCATCTAATTTAGCCCCACTCCAAACCGCGCGTAGCGGCGTGGGAGATACTCTCGGCGGTGGCGGTAGTTGCTGGAAGTCCGCAATTCAAGTCGCCGGAAGTCCGCATTTACATGTGATTGAGGCCCTGTCAGGGCGGGTTTTTGGCCACCATAATATGTGCCCGTTATTAGGAGGATAGCATTATTTCGCTTTATTTGCAGTAAGCAGCCAGACAGCATGCTAACAGTTAACTAAGTAACATGTACTTTTCCAAAAAATGAAACTAAACACGTTTCATAGGCGTTTCACTCTCAAGTGTTCATGCCCAGCATTAGCCTTCCTATAACACAGCTTTCACTGTATGCGGGATAGACTATCACAACAAATCACCACTCAACGCTACACAGGTGAGCTGATTTCCAAACAATATTCATACGTGTCAGTTATTGTATATTATGTTTGAACGAGTGCATACATTATTAGTCAAAGATCAAAGAAAATCGCCGCTTTAAAAAAAAAACAGCAGCACCTGTGCATCTGTAAACTGTAAAATTACTAGGACATACGAAATGTAATGCCGCATGCAAAAAATCCGTATCGATCCGTACACACATTTTCGTGATATTTGTTTAAGTATGAAGCCTTGACTTTTGAAACACACTATAGTTTCCTCACTGAAGTTTTTTCCTAGGTTGCAGTAACCTGGGGACTTATGTCCCTTTTAGCGCCCTTCTCTTTTAATATTAAGAAAAGGCGGTGTAGGGCTCCTAGGTAGGGCGTTATACACCCCCCCCCCCCTTTTTTTTCCCCATTCCCCATGCGTATAGTTCTCACTGTTAGTATTTGTTTACACATTTCTTTAAGTTAGGATCTTTCCGTCTTTCTAGTTTGTCTCTCAGTTTTGTGTTTTCTGAACTCGTCTGTATGTTATTACATTTCCTTGCCATTAAGCACACACACTACATACACATGTACACGCACACACTCACATATATATTTCCCTATTGACCACCACCCACCCACCCCCCACCCCCCCCCCCCCCCACCCCACACCCCATTCTTGTTTTGTTGGGTCATTATATATCATATTGGGCGTGCAGTCTATTCATCCAATTCTGTTGTATCATAAATGCCGTAATGTAACTTTTTTATGTTGTTGTAAAGGATTTTCGGGATTTGTACCAGTTTGATTCTCATTCTCGAGATGTTAAATCATGCAGACTAAAATCGTGGAAGAGTAAAACTAACTATCTTGCCTTGTTACATGAAAAGACATACAATTTTTTTTTCTGCGGTCCTGTTTGACTTTTTGGCACCCACTAGTGAGCCGCGGCCCTCAGGTTGAAGACCACTGGTTTACGTCATTACGGTCACGGCTGTTTTGAGAACAGATTCTGCTCATAGTTGTCACATCGAGGATCAGCTGGTCGAGCGGTTACAACGTCGGGCTGTCAGGCGGGAGACCCGGGTTTGATCCATGGAAAGGTGATGAACTTTTTCATTCAGGGGCAGAATTAAACATCTTAACCTGCACAGTCCGTGTCTACTGCTGTAAATAATGCGGCCCTAAGGGGTGAGTGAACGATGTTCAACTCTACTAGGATCGCACAAAGAGCGTTTAACACCTGTTGACACAAAGTGCCACCATTTCGAATGACCATCACCCAGGCGTGTTCCCAAAACTCCGTTCTACGGTTACGTTATTTTAGGGTCCCCAACGATAGCCGGGGTGGGGGCTTTAAAATAAGTTTTAAAAAAAATGTGCGTCCTTTAATGGGATGAAGAATAGACAGGTAAACTTCACAGTGAATCATCGCGACTCGGTCAGTGTAGCCTCCTTGGATGTTTTACATCCAGATTTAGATGTTTTCCCTTGCATTTAGATGGCATTTTTGACGTTTAGATGGTAGATGTTTTTCTAGAAGTTTTCATTTGGAGTGAAGTTATCAAATCTAACCTAAGAAACAGAATGAAATTTGACCTCCTAAATGCTATCTTAACAATAAAATTCGGCCTGATAAGAGTAAGGAAAAGACTGTTCCACTTATCAGCTTCCTGATTAGGTATTAAAGGAAACTGGAACAGCTAAAGCATACCAGAGTCATTTTCGATCTTAAGCTTCAATTTCATCATCCAAGCTAAGTTTATCCTGTAGATCTTGTTCGGCAGACTCCAGTCAAGATGAGGACATGGTTCTATATGGTATGTAATTTGCGACTCTTTCCTTTGGAAGTTGTTTCTAGATGTTTTCCATGCAAATTTAGATGTTTTTAGATATTTTAAAACTCCGTTGTGGATGTTTTTTGTCAAAGAAAAGTGGCAACACTGGACTCTGTAGCTCATTAGTAGACGACTAGTGTGCCGGTCGGGACAATATTTGGGTCTGTCTCCTTTGATCGTATCAACACTGCAGGAATCCTTTTCAGTGCTGCTTGGTGCGGAGCAAAGCTAAGCTATTTGATATGGCGCAAATAACATAGTCACAACTCCAATAAGGTTTCTGCTAATGAATGTGTTGCCCATTATTAATCGTAAGCCAACATTTTCATGGATCCAACTTTCCCGCCTAACGTACGTGCCATTTGTGTTTCTTGGCCGGCAAACCTGCCTACGTGGTACTGGTCATGACGGGCTTTCTGGCATTAGCTGCGCTTTTATATTCGTACTTTCAGTTTTAAAATTTCAACACAGAGCTATACATTGTGCATGGTTTTTTGTGGATCCAAATTTCTATAGCTTACTGAGCCAGCATGAGGTTGGAGAAGGGAGGGGGGGGGGGGGGGGGAGGTTCCAAGAGGTGGGGTGTTTGTAGCGTACGGTAAATGTTATTTATAGTCATATTACAACTGCACTTCAGAAACTGTAGTCCATCGCAGATATGAACTGACAAAACTGACGATCTCTGGGCAAGTGTGGTTCCAAAGTTGCGGTGTGCATTTACCAATAGGCATGAAATCCCGTGCTCTCATTCTGAAAGACTTTTTTCACACGGGCGGGTCTTGATAGTCACAAACGCCATCGCCATGGCATGTCTCCTCATAGCACAATATAACACTATTGTCTGTAAAGACAGAAAGGTGTCAATCATCATGCATGACCTTGCTATGGTTGTCATCAAACTAGGGAGCTTTTGCAGGAACTAGACTGCTGCTACCAGTAAACCCAGAGATAAGGAGACTGCTACATCTAATTTCATGTTCAGAAGACATCATCATCATCTTTAACAGTGGTTCTCAACCTTCTTAAAGCCACGACCCTTCAGTATAGTTCCCAGCTTTTGGCGACCCGTTAATACAGTTTCTCATGTTTTGGCGACCCGTTAATACAGTTTCTCATGTTTTGGCGACCCGTTAATACAGTTTCTCATGTTTTGGCGACCCGTTAATACAGTTTCTCAAGTTTTTGCGACCCGTTAATACAGTTTCTCATGTTTTTGCGACACGTTAGTACAGTTTCTCATGTTTTGGCGACCCCCAACCTTACAAATATTTCCTTCGCTACTTCATAACTAACTTCAAAATATATGTTTTGCGATGGTCTTTGGGCGATGCATGTGAAAGGGTCGTTCGAACCAAAATAGGGTCGCGACCAACATGTTGAGAATCGCTGATCCATACAAATTGGCACTTAAAGCTCGGACCAATGCCAGTATGGGCATTACAACAAATAAGGATTGGGGTGGGGGGGGGGGAGGGGCGCTTACCAAGCATGACCACTGAGATATCCGCTGCTTCCAGGTGTCTCGCTTAAGCAGCAGAACCATCCACAATGCACTAAATATAGCAGACTGCATGAACATGCTTCAGAGAACTGCAATAGAAAGTATACGTCCTGAATTGGTAGAAACTGTTGGGCAATCTGTACCAAAGAGATTAAGACAAGATTTGATATGGCAAAAGCCGCGAAGTCGCAGCTGAATACGATGTGGAAGAGCAATATCAGCATCGCAGTCAAGGTCATAATTACAAATCATTGATGTTGTCTATTTTCCTATACGGGTGTGAGAGATGGACTCTCACTCTGGAAATGGAAAGGAGGATTCAGGCTTTCGAATTTGAATGCTACAAACGAATTTTACGAATTAGTTATTTAGAACATAAAACTAATAAATATGCCAGAACAAAATATATAAATTTGCAGGAAATCAGGAGCCTCTCTTGGCAGTGGTGAAACGTCGCAAGCTAGCTTGGTTTGGGCACGTAGTGAGACATGATTCGTTTGCAAAGGCTGCACTTCGAAGAACATGGCAAGGGGGTGGAAGAGGGGTGGGGGTGGAGTTTAGTCGAAGTAGAGGAGGGCAAAGAAGAACCTGAAATGACAACATCAAGAATTGTACAGGACTAAGTTATCATAGACTTATTCATCAAGTAGAAGCAGAGAAAGATGGCGGGTTTTATGTACTAGTGCTTTTATCAATACACCCCCACGACCCTAATAGGTCAAGGGTTATGTTATATTTTTGGTTATTAGGAACTCCCAGTTAACCTCCCTTATCTAGTTTTAGATTCCTGTGTATGCTGGACTGAAAGGTAAAGAACAAGCAGACAGACTGGTAAGTAATGCGCTCTTGCATGTGGTAAAAAGCATGAAGATAGCTGGTATCATCAGCTCTGTACCGACTAGACTGGTGAATCATGGTCACTCTCTTATACTAACATAATTGCATGACCTAGGAGTAAAGAATGATGAAGCACGTCGGTGTCGTCTGCTAGATCAGCATAGGATTTTAACCAGCTTCCCGCAGGCAGGCAGGCAGGCAGGCAGGCAGACTGACTGACTGACTGATAGAAAACTGACCGAGAAATAGATAACAATTAATTCTCGGCTTACCTACCACAAAAACACCTTTGTGGAATGTGACAAATACAGGTACATTAACAGCTCCAGCTACCTGAACCGACGCCGTTCCATCGACACGGCTGATTTACACCACCCTGGCCGCTAATTATCGGCACGACCCGGGCAATATCCAAAATGACAGCTCGCCAACAATCAGCATTTGGAGCTGTGGCAATTACCCAGAGGTCTTTGTGTCTCCGGCCAGGACTGTGCCGAGGGTTGTCGACTGCAGGCGTGTGCAGATAGTGTCGGGATACCTGGGTTTCTGGTCCGTTGAGTTAATATCCTTTAGCGTCGACAGCGATGACTATCGATGAAATTGGAACTGGTAAACAAAGAGAAAGGGGATTTTGGAAGACACGTTTTATGTTTTTGGCCCTCTAAATCCAGTAGAGCTAGGAATGGGGAAGATTAGAGGATAGATGATAAAGATAATGAGGTGTCTGAATACAGTTGTTAAAAGTAGTTTAACGACTCAAAAGGTTAAAAGGTTGATGATAAAATGTGGAAGCTGCGCTCAAATAACAAAACGAAAAAGTAACAATAATAAACACCCTAATCATCATCACCACCACTGCCACCACATCACCACCACTGCCACCACATCATTACACCACCACCACTACAATCCACATCATTACTGCCACCACATCACCACTGCCACCACATCATCACTGCCACCACAAGATTACATCACCACCACTGCCACCACATCATTACTGCCACCACATCACCACTGCCACCACATCACCACCACTGCCACCACACCATTACATCACCACCACTACCACCACATCACCACCACTGCCACCACACCATTACACCACCACCACATCATCACTGCCACCACATCATCACTGCCACCACATCATCACTGCCACCACATCATCACTGCCACCACATCACCACTGCCACCACATCACTACTGCCACCACATCATCACCACCACTGCCACCACCACCACCACATCTTCACCACTACCATCGCATCGCCACCATAGTCATCATTATCATCGTCAATTTCCCCTTTTACAATTAAGCCTCGTGGGTGAGAAACACTCTGCGATCTGTTCAGGTAAACAAATTTCTACGTCGTCAGAGCTACGGAGTTCGTTCTCAGTTCGACGTTATCGGCATGAGGCAAGTTGTTGTGGAAGAGACCAAGCCATTTGGGATAAAATCCAATGAAATGAAGATAATCATTTTTTTACCTTTAACCTTCACCCTTTAGTTTGTTTAGAAATGTGCGATGCTCTATGAGGATAATATTTCGATTAACTAACTTGTCTAAACTATTGAAGGCGTCCGTTTCAGGGAGCATTGGTAGCCTAGTGATCTGAAGGTACAAGGGTGTTGCGTTCGAATCTTCATAGTGGCGGTTCTTGTTTTTTTAAATTGACTTCTGTTTTCATGTTACTCCGTGTCAAAATGGGTACGAGACTTCTTCGTGGGAAACAAAGGCGGCCGACGTGATGTTTACCACACAGCTAACCTAGTGTGGACTGAACTATCACCGACGCGCCACTGGGATAGAAAAGCCATTTACTCTCTCTCTCTCTCTCTCTCTCTCTCTCTCTCTCTCTCTCTCTCTCTCTCTCTCGCTCTCTATCTCTCTTATACTTTCTATATCAAATCTCTGTTTGTATTGGAACATACGACAATGATTACGTCAGACAGGCTCAGCAGCAACTTCTCAGCAAATAGTGGCCCCGAAACCCCTTTCGTAAGCACAATTTCTTCATGGGTTCGCCGCGGTCAAGTAGTCAAGCCGTTTGTCTCCCGTTCTGAAGGTCCTGGATTCAATTCACGGACTATGTCGTTCCGTCCAATGGTGTAAATTTTCCGGAGATTCCCGAAGACTGTTACTGGAAGCCAACTTCTGGTCTCAGACAAGTGATAGGAAGAAAGAATGTTCGCGATCAGACAACACGTAAGGATCTTGAAACCCAGCCCTTACAAACTCGAGTGGAAAGTCACAGTTACGATGATTTGGATATATATGCAGAAGCAGAGAGAATCAGCCACCATAGCCGGCATAGGAGGCTACGAACCAGGGTCCACTGGAAAGACAACATACTACAGTCCCTGACAGAGCACATCAATGGCGCCCCCTCCCCAAACACCCCCCCCCCCCCCCGCCACAACAAAAAACTTCTGATAGAGACGTTTCGCGATCTCTTTGGCAAAACTGCACCCCAGGGTAGAGAATTATCGACTAGCTAAGCTACCGAGTGTCGGCTCTGTGGCTAAATCGATGCGAACGCTTCGTAATACCTGGGGCCGGGTTCGATCCCAGCTGCGGACCATGCACCTTACGTTGGTTTTGGCAGTGGTATCAGGAGGCCGACCGTCCAGGGAGCAATGGCAAACTACTGGACGTAAATTGCCTCGAGAAACGACACAACAGCTACGGGTTGCTGGGGTTGGTTCTGAAACGTCCTGTAAAGGATACGCAACTAACCTCTCTGAGCAGCTACCGAGTATGTGCTTTGTTTGGCCAGTCCCTCTAAGGAGAGGACCAGGCTCTAGAGGATTAAACTAGATGTAATGAAGTCTTTTTTTTTTTTTCAACTTTAAAGATTTTACTTTCTTCACCTCTTCTTTGTGTCTAGTGTGTGTGTGTTTGTGTGTGTGTGTGTGTGTGTGTGTGTGTGTGTGTGTGTGTGTGTGTGTGTGTGTGTGTGTGTTCAAATCTGACTTTCATTTATACACAAAGCCACACAAGCACAGAGAGATGGCCAGTGTCTTAACTCCCTTTCCCACTGCATAGAGACACGCTTTGCTTTTCCCCGTTTCCCCGAGTTTCCTGCTCATTTGCGACCTTCTATTCTCTACGATCCTACTTCTACTGCTGACACGCTGCTTTCATTGTCCGCGTTTATTTCCACATTTCCTGTTCGTGAATGTCTACTTACTCCTGCCTCTTCATTTTTTCATCTCTCTAACATCCAAATGCCATTATCCCATTTCCCATGGGCTCATTGTGGAAGCTGGGTTTTTCCAACGCTGCGTCCCATTTACAATTCTAATTATCGCCAGTGTAGTATTCTGCTTTGATGCGCTGAAAAACAGCCTTCCACAAACGGAGCACAATATTTTACGCATGTATGTATGTATGCATTTTGCTGTCAAATTTCTACATTTTCTATCAAAATTTCATTTTTGAGATTTGTATTTTTGTTTTTAAAAATCAAAGACTGTCTTTTAAAATATGAAAAGTCAAATATACGACCTGATAATCCATACCAATCATGCTAAGGGGACTGACTCGCTTGCCCTGCGGTCTTAGCGTCTGCTCCGCTTGCATCGATTAACCTTGTCCTGGTTCGATTAACTATTGGAAATGGTCTTTGACGTTTTGAATGAAGGCTGATAATGAGGTGGGCGGAGAGTAGCGTCCCTTGCGGATGTTGACAAAAGGGTGCCATCTTGGTCTGGTTGGATTGGTGGCATATCTCTTCTTATTATCAGGGCACGGGGAAAATTACAGATGACCCGGCCGATAGACGTGGAATAATAATATCAGAAAATGTTAAAGAAATTGGACGTTGGGATGGGGGTTGTGCGTGAGTGGCTGAAGGAAGAACCACAAAGTGAGTCGATGAGTCAGATAACATGAAGGTTAAGAGAGAAAAAAATAGGAAAACTGGGCCTTATTACTGCATCGGCTCGTACGTTGTCGTTCAGGGCCGTTTGCTCTTTTAGCAGAAAACATGTGATTATGGAATACAAAGTCCTTCCATAGATAACACAAAATACTTGCAGGGTTCTTATTATTGTAGTCCATGACTTGTAACGTTGGTAGTCATGTCTACCTCCACTATTTGTTTCTTGGCTTCTTCTCAAAGACCATGCCGTTTGGCGTTTGTAGTCATGTCTACCTCCACTATTTGTTTCTTTGCTTCTTCTCAAAGACCATGGCTTTTGGCGTTTGTAGTCATGTCTACCTCCACTATTTGTTTCTTTGCTTCTTCTCAAAGACCATGGCTTTTGGCATGTCTACCTTCACTATTTGTTTCTTGGCTTTTGGCGTTTGTAGTCATGTCTACCTTCACTATTTGTTTCTTGGCTTCTTCTCAAAGACCATGGCTTTTGGCGTTTGTAGTCATGTCTACCTTCACTATTTGTTTCTTGCTTCTTCTCAAAGACCATGGCTTTTGGCGTTTGTAGTCATGTCTACCTCCACTATTTGTTTCTTTGCTTCTTCTCAAAGACCATGGCTTTTGGCGTTTGTAGTCATGTCTGTCTACACAATCTGTGGCTAGTGTTCTTCTCGAAGACCATGCCGTGTGGCGTTGATAGCGATGTCTATCCACAAACTTCTGTCTCCCATCTTCTGCTAAAAGACTATGCCGTTTGGCGCTAGTGGTACCCTTGTCTCCAATGTATTTCTCAAAGACCATGCCATGTGGCATTGGTGTCATGTCCCCTGTCTTCTTCTCAAAGACCGTTCCGTGTGGCTCTGGTAGTCATTCTATCTACACTCTTTGTCTCATGTCTTCTTCCAAAAGAATATGCCGTGTGGCTCTTGTAGTTATGTCTGTCTACAATCTTTGTCTCATGTCTTCTTCTCAAAGACCATGCCGTGTGGCTGTGGTAGTTATGTCTGTCTACAATCTTTGTCTCATGTCTTCTTCTAAAAGACCATGCCGTGTGGCTGTGGTAGTCATTCTATCTACACTCTTTGTCTCCTGTCTTCTTCTCAAAGACCACGCCGTGTGGCTCTGATAGTTATGTCTGTCTACACTCTTTGTCTCCTGTCTTCTTCTCAAAGACCACGCCGTGTGGCTCTGATAGTTATGTCTGTCTACACTCTTTGTCTCCTGTCTTCTTCTCAAAGACCATGCCGTGTGGCTCTGATAGTTATGTCTGTCTACACTCTTTGTCTCCTGTCTTCTTCTCAAAGACCACGCCGTGTGGCTCTGATAGTTATGTCTGTCTACACTCTTTGTCTCCTGTCTTCTTCTCAAAGACCACGCCGTGTGGCTCTGATAGTTATGTCTGTCTACACTCTTTGTCCCATGTCTTCTTCTAAAAGACCACGCCGTGTGGCTCTGATAGTTATGTCTGTCTACACTCTTTGTCCCATGTCTTCTAAAAGACCATGTCGTGTGGCGTTGGTAGTCATATCCATCTATCACCTTCTGTGTCCTGTCTTTATACACAGTGCCGTGTAGTTTTGGTCTATATTCCCCTGTCTCCTTTACTTTAAATCAGTTCTGTCACAGAGGATCTTCCATGTGAACATGTCAAACTGACCAGCATTCTCTCTCTCTCTCTCTCTCTCTCTCTCTCTCTCTCTCTCTCTCTCTCTCTCTCTCTCTCTCTCTCTCTCGGCCTCCCTCTGCCTCTTTTTTTCCATCCAACTTTTCCACCATCAAGATATACTCCAAATTTCTCCTTCTGACGACAGTACCAAAGAATGTAGATTGACTTCTGGTGTGAAACCACATCAATTTCAATTTCAAATAATTTTTACAAATCGTGCAATTGTCCATGATTCACTTCTATATATTAGGATATAATTTATATAGTTCTTGAGAATTCTCTTTGTCATCTCAAATGACAAAAGAAAGATTTTACAAATAGTCTTTATTTTGTAAAATCTTGCTCTACTTGCAACACATAAGTATTATATTAACCGTTTGTGTATGAAGTGTTTGCATAACTTCTTCTGTTCTACGGGGTATCTATTTAACTCCTGATTGTTCTAATGAAACTGCGAATGAAAAGATAGACCCTGAGATAAAATAATAAAATTTAATTATAAGAAACATTGGAAACATTCTGCCTCGTTAGATTATATAACGCTCTTACTAAAATAGCAGTCTGTTAAAGTGAACGAAAAAGGATGAGAGGCCCAGAGTGTTGGACGTCTGCTGAAGCTTACCATCACTATGAAGACGGCCCATGACTGATTGGAGTCCTTCAGGTGCAAATATTTACTATCATCCTCAGCATCACACTCATCATCATCATCATGCTTTTGTGCCCCATACGTCACATTCTTCCATTATGTTGTACCATGTGCAACTATTCCAGTATCATGGATGGAATCCAGCTCAGCAACTTTGACCTTTCCATCAACGTTCATCTTTAGGTTTCTACCCGACGCCTTCAACTCCTCAAACCTTTGGTTTTCCCATTTAAATTCCAAATAATTTCTTTGTTTTACAGCTGTTGATACCAACATCCAGAGTTCGAAAACGCAGAACATGGGCCGCAGAAATATAAGACACTGAAAAGTGCTATATACGAAGTGAACAGACGGGTGCGTTCTAAACATATCTTTCTGCCTTAGTGCTGCGAGCGATTCCAGGCCAAGAGAAAAGAAGAAGCTGAGGAAGAAGACACAAAAGATACGCTGAGAGTGGTCTTAATTTTTCGTCATTTTTGCATTCACTCCTCTCCCTGTGATTTCCTGGACCCCAGTTTAAACAAAGAATATACCAACTGCTCTGTTCCTCTCCCTCCCCTCTCCTCATCCCCCTCCTCATCCCCCTCTTCACCCCCTCATCATCACCCTCCTCACCCCCTCCTCACCCCTCTCACCCCCTCCTCACCCCCTCTCACCCCCTCCTCTTTCCCCTCCTCATCCCCCTCCTCACCCCCTCCTCATTCCTCTCCTCATGCCCCTCCTCATCTCCCTCCTCAACCCCCTCCTCATCCCCCTCCTCATCCCTCTCCTAATCCCCCTCCTCACCCCTCCGCATCCCCTCCTCACTCTTTCTAACCCCCCTCCTTACCCCCTCCCATCTCCTTCCTCACCCCCCTCCTCACCCCTCCTCACCCCCTTCTCACCCCCTCCTCATCCCTCCGCAACCATCCTCACCCCCTTCTCATCCCCCCCTTTTTTCACCCTCTCACCCCCCCCCATCCTCACTCCCTTCTCACCTCCCTCCTCACCCCCCCCCCCCCCCAGCTTTCCTTCCCCAACAAGCTTGTTATAAAAGGCGAAAGAAAAAAAAAAGATGTTCTCATCGAAGTCGGAGCTCATCTGCAAGAGAACCAACAACGTGCATATGAATAAGCCAGACCTGTAAAACGGCTGTGCGTGCAAAACTTAAGTTCTGGAACAAGACCAAAGTCCAGAAGTCGAGGGAAAACCACAACTTTGCACGGGTGTTTATAGCCAGTGAACACCAGGAAGAAGAATCAGCAGAAGGACCTCAGAAGCGGTCATCGTAATTTCAAAGCCTGTTTCCCAACGTGGGGCCCCCGCTTCAACGAGGACAGGATCGGGAGGGGGAGGGAAGCGATTGGGGACCTGTTCACGTTTTCTGGCCCATTTACACGCTTTCTGAGTCTGATCTAGTTCAGAGAGGTGTTACGTTGTGCTGCTTTCTTCAAAAGGAGTTTCTCGTGTGACCTAGGCTCAGGCTATGGATAGGGAGGTGGGGGGTTTGGGTTAGGGCCAGTTCTAGGTGTTCTGGTGTCGTGAAAAGCTGTTTCGTCGTGTAGTATAGAACACGCCACATAGACGCTAATGTAATTGGAGGCAAGACAACGTGACACCCCTCCGACGTAGACGAGTCTGAGAAAGTGTGAATGAAAGGTCAGACAGTGTGTAGATAGGCCAGGAAAACGTGAACTGGATTGGTGCGGGAGGTGTGTGACTGTTAAGGGTGGCAATCTGAAAACAGACTCGTCCAGAGTTCTAAATTACATAGGCGGGCATTCAAATTGACTTGCTGGCAGGGCCACGGTAGGTAGAGGAAAACCTATGGACCGGACCCACATTGTCAATGCTCTCAAGGAGGCAAGGATGAGAAGAGGATTCAGGGGACGACGTTGAATTGGCAACACCCAAATGATTACAATAACTTAGGCCAAAAGAGGTGTCGCCCCCAAACATGAACATTATATAGGTAGCCAAAGAAGAATAGTAAACCAACACAGAACTTGTGTTTTCAGTCGCCAGAAGCTGAGCGATACACGGAAGATAGGATGCGAGCTCTTGTTTACTTGTTCGATGTGCAATAAGGATAATCTGCCGATTAACTAACTAACTAACTAACTAACTAACTAACTAACTAACTAACTAACTAACTAACTAACTAACTAACTAACTAACTAACTAACTAACTAACTAACTAACTAACTAACTAACTAACTAACTAACTAACTAACTAACTAACTAACTAACTAACTAACTAACTAACTAACTAGCTAACTAACTACTAACTAAAACTAACTAACTAACTAACTAACTAACTAACTAACTAACTAACCAACCAACTAACTAACTAACTAACCAACTAACCAACTAACCAACTAACTAACTAACTAACTAATCTAACTAACTAACCAACTAACTAACCTAACTAACCAACTAACCAACTAACCACTAACCAACTAACCAACTAACTAACCAACTAACCAACTAACCAACTAACCAACTAACTAACCACTAACCAACTAACTAACCAACTAACTAACAACTAACTAACTAACTAACTAACTAACTAACTAACTAACTAACTAACTAACTAACTAACTACTAAAAACTTACAGACTAACAGACCATAACAGACTAACAGACAAACTAACTAACTAACTAACTAACTAGAACTAACTAACTAACTACTGTAACGATCTAAAATCTTAGAAAAACTTAGTTGCCCATCACGACAAAGTTGACTTTCTAATCTACTGTGCCTCCAGACTTTCTGGCCAGCACCAACTCCTCCCCACCCTTACTGCTCCTCTCGGACGACTTACTCCTACACACAAATCATAATTTGTCTTTAACAGTGACAGTCATAATTACACGGTATCGAGTTAATAGTTTATGGTTTCGCCCATGGCCCTGAGGGATTCATAGACTGCCCGTTTGTGCTGGGCTGGGGGAGTGGTGGCAGAACATTCACATTTGTTGAGATGAATCATGACGAGCGTCTGGACGATCGGGTACAGCGTCAGGCTGTCATGCAGGGAGGCCAGGGTTCGAACCCCGAAATGGGGAAGGTTTTTTTTTCTATTGTCGACCAAAATGGACATCTCAGCTTGAACAGTCCGGGGCGACAGCACTAGCTATGTGACCTTAAATAGATTAGGTTTAGACGACGGATCAAGATGATGGCAAAAGGGTGGTAACACAGAATCTCAGCGCAGTGCACGAACTCCGTCGACTTTGTTCTGCCTACACTGCCCTACAAATTGATAAATACAAACTGACGTGTTTCGTTGGTAGCTGGCTGCTTGTTTAGTCTATCAGAAGGTTGATTTTTATTTAAGTTGGTGTGTGTGTGTGTGTGTGTGTGTGTGTGTGTGTGTGTGTGTGTTAGCTTGGCTCTCTGTGGCAGTTGGTAACAGGACATTCTCGTCAGGTGACCAAACCATCTCATTTGTTGTTCTTTAATGAATTGTATGACATGTTTCAGTCCTAGTCTTCTTCTAATTTCTTCGTTTCTGATTTTATCTCTTCTTGTCTCATCTATGACATCTCATCTCTGTTTTTACGATCTTCCGCTCGTTAGTTGTAGTAAGGGTCCATGTTTGGCACTGTTAGCACAATGTCGGACAAAAAAACCGTTGTTATGAGATTTGCTTTGGTTGACAGAGGTATCTTTCTATGCGTCAGAAGCTGTGTTAATTGTCCCCATAACCTGATTTGCTTTCGCACATAGTATGTTGATTTCTCTATCAATTCTTCCATCTGAGGTTAAAAATGACCCTTTTGATCTTAAAGTCACTCCCTTGTCAGATGCAATTTTTCGTTGTTTGAAGCCCCACCATGGCTTGTGTCAGGAATCCTGAATATAGCTGGGCCACAATTGTTGCCATAACGGCTGAAAGGGGTTTCTGAGACCTCTTCACGGGTGATCCTCATCTGCATGGTGGTACTTTGTGTCACCAGGTGTTTATAGCTTGTGTGATGCCCTGGTGGGGTATAACAAGCAAGCAAGCAAAATGACCATTGAAATTAAAATTCACTGGTTTGTTTTATTGCTGTGTTATTTAGTTTAATAAAATTAGGGAGCTGCGTTAGCGCAGTCGTTAGGAGGCTCGCTTTCAAACCCAGCTGCGACTCGTTGCAGCCTACGATGGGTGTTCGGAACCGGGCGGTTCCCGGGGTTTACCCAGCCTCTAGGAAATTGGTACCAGAGTTAATACTCTGGGGTAAATGGAGGAACGTCGCTGTAGCTACGGAGTTACGGGCGAACGGCGACACAAGCGGACAATTTCTTATCAGCTGTCTTACTGGTGGCAGAGCACTTATGGTTTATAACCGTGTGCAATGACTCTGGTTCACATCTCCAGACTTTACCTTTACCTTTTTAGTTTAATCCATATGGTTTCTTTTTGTCTATTGCCATTTCCTCTGTCTTATCAATGCTTATCTTCATATTATGTTTCGCAAACTTAGTACTGACTTAGTTTATGTGGTCCTGTAAACTCTTCTGTGTCAGCTATTAACCTAGTCTTCAGTAGTAAGACCTCTATTCACGCCTTCAGTGGTATTAGACAAATGGGGCTAGCCCTATATTTTATAGAACAATCAACGCTATGTGGGAAATGTGGTCAGCAGCACGCCGGCCGCCTTTACTTCCAAAGACTATACTTGATACCCAGTCAAGGCCGGGACAACCTGGGAGCCAAAGTGGAGATTAGATCTCATAATATTTTCTGTCTTTTGATTTCTAATATTTCACCTTCCCCCAGCACCGGCTTATCTCTTTTATTTCTCCCCCCCCCCCCCTCCCCCCCCCCCCCCCCCCAAAAAAAAATTCACACACACACACACACACACACCATGCCTCTTTTTATTTTTCCCTTTTATTACTCTGCTCAATTGTCCGGCATCGTTTCATCCTTTCTGTCTGCATGTCTCAACATGGGCCTACCTTCACGATAGATCAACTGATATGAGTATAATTACCGAAACTTGTGGGCGTGTAATCGGACTCATCCGTGCTGAAAATTAACGGACGAAGGAAAAAAAAAGATATTAAGCTTGGGTGATTTACTTTCTATTCCTCGCCGCGGCACTTGACCGACCGTCCACTTAGCCTTTGCCTCCCGGCTGCCTCCTTCACAATGGCATAAGCATCACACGCGACAGTCGCCCAGGACAATCGGATGGCTTCATCCCACCACCATCGCCACCGTTTGTAAACGATACCTTCATTTAAGCAGAAGTAGGAGAGATTACTTACTCCCCCAAGGTATCTTATCTGTAGAGACCTGCAGTGTAAAATTACCCTTGACCATGCACATACTTGCTCTCCCTCTAATTTTGCAGATCGATTACTGCCTGTCCCAGGGGTCCATTTGTGGGGTGATGGGGAAAGGTGGGGTGGGGGGGGGGGGGGAGACCCACTGCCTTTCCTTAACTGGCATGTCGTAAAAGGCTCAGAATAATGGTTTGCTGAAATCGTATGTGTTGGGTCGAATGGCCCAAATATCGCAGGATCGCTATAAACCAGAGCATATTGTTGAATAATAATAACAATAATAATATTAATAATAATAATAATAATAATAATAACTAGAGTGACAAAGAAAAGACAATGTTCTTAACTCTTTCAGCAGTAGATCTAGTTCATTAAAAGTAGTGTTCATTTCACAAGTTCCTTGTTTACGGAAATCCCCGTGGATCGTCACTGCAGCTGCAGATCTCGATCTTTGTGCGACGGCTAGACTTTTTGTTAAGAGAGACGAAACTGTCGTCCATGTCCTAGGTGTGCATTTTCTAAGATTGGTTTTTATCATCCCAATTGTATCGCTGTTTCTCTTGCCTACTTTTAATGAAAGAGCTGGCCAGCAGGTAGGTTTGCATCAATGGAAAGAGAAAAAAAAAAACAAAACACGGATAGAGCCAATATCCTTAACGCTGTGAGGGCTACGTTTGCGGATAATGTTAAATCTCTGACGCTAACAGTATTACGTTGCTTGGGAGTAAACCTCGGTAAAGCACGTCTATGCCGTCTTCGAGGTGAAGACAGGAGACACTATAACCAACTTTTCCAGGGATAAATTAGTACAGGTACCTTGTAGTACCTTTGAATGTTCATGTTAGCAATACTACAATCAAGCAGGTACGAGAATTTAAATACATAGGAAGCATATTTGGGGAGGATGGCAGAGTACATAAGGCAAATGTTGTCACCTACCAGTTACCCCCCCCCCCCCCCCCCCCAGTGGCTTAGACTCTCAGGTGTCTCCATTACAGCCAAACAGAAAACGATTAATAACATCTTTATCCCTTCTTTGAAATGAAGAATATTTTATGGACTAAATCAATGTCATTAGAGGCTAGGAAATAATTTATATCATGCTATTTAGAGCCATATTTAACATACGGATGTGAAGCCTGGACAATTAATAAACAAGCCAGAACAATATTTCCAGGTCGCGGAGAAGTAGTTTTACAGAAGAATGCGAAACAATCTTTGAAGAAGGCTCTAAATGACCTCAATATCCATTTCTTGTCAAAAGTGAAAGTTTAGATAAAGCTGTTTGACGAATTTGCGACTGCTATTAAGTCCCTGTTATGAGAAGAGGGGAAATGGAACATGCTGTGACCACTTGACAGATCTGTGGAAAGAGAGACAGAGAAAGACAGCTGGAGAAGATTTTTGACAGTCATTTGTCTTGGCATTAAGGGGTATCAAGACACGAACCGATACATGCAGTTGCAGATCGCAATTTGTGGACGGGCATGATTGCCCACGCCAGTCGGCAAGGCACATGATGATGATGATCCCTACTTTATGTTATGAGTGCCAAACATGGACAATGAGTAAGTCACTAGCACAGAGAAAAAACTAAATGTGAAATGCATTGTCAACACAAGGACACTAACATCACAACAAGAGACAAGGTTACGGATACCAGCATTAGAAAGAAAGCTGGAAAAAGTCTGTGTCTGGATTACATTGTCAGACAAAGAATGAAATGGTTCAAGCACATAGTGAGAATGCAGGCAGGCAATACTGCGTTCGAGACATTTTACAGCAGAATATCTGGGAGGAAGGAGAAAGGAAGACAAAGAAAGAGACGGATCAATGGTGTAGCCAAAATTAGCAAAAAGATAAACAAGCCACCCGAAAGCGCAAGACAAATACAAAACTTGAAAAAAAAAAAAAAAAAACACGACAGTGGACTACAGCCTGGTATCAGTGAGACGACAAAACCACGACACTGGGCTACAGCCTGGTATCAGTGAGACGACAAAACCACGACACTAGGTAGGCTACAGCCTGGTATCAGTGAGACGACAAAACCACGACACTGGGCTACAGCCTGTTTTCAGTGAGACGACAAAACCACGACACTGGGCTACAACCTGGAATCAGTCGGACGACAAAACCACGACACTGGGCTACAGCCTGGTATCAGTGAGACGACAAAACGAAGACACTAGGCTACAGCCTGGTATCAGAGAGACGACAAAACCACGACACTGGGCTACAGCCTGGTATCAGTGAGACGACAAAACTACGACACTAGGCTACGGCCTGGTATCAGTGAGACGATAAAAAGACGACACTAGGCTACAGCCTGGTATCAGTGAGACGACAAAACCACGACACTGGGCTACAGCCTGGAATCAGTGAGACGACAAAACCACGACACTAGGCTACAGCCTGGTATCAGTGAGGCGAAAATACCACGACACTGGGCTACAGCCTGGTATCAGTGAGACGACAAAATCAAGACACTTGGCTACAACCTGGTATCAGTGAGACGACAAAGCCACAAAACTGTGCTACAACCTGTTATCAGTGGGACGAAAAAGCCACAACACTGTGCTACAACCTAGTAACAGTAAGACGACAAAAGAAAAGAAAGAAGACCTTGTAGTTACGAGTGCATCGGAAGACTGGGCACGCATGGGAATGCCCAATGCGCAGTGACGCTGACTGTGATAAATCAAGATTGTCACCTTGATCCTACAGAACCCGTGCTCTGTGTTGAGCTTCTTCTGACTCAGACTTAAGTTAGAAGACAGAACGGAGCACTTATAGGTTACTACCCCCGTGTGCCATGATGTTGATCCGTTGATCAAACCTCAATACAGAACGTCGCTCTCGTCCCATCAGGACTGAAAATCTCTTTCTCTCCCTCCCTCCCTCTCTCTCTCTCTCTCTCTCTCTCTCTCTCTCTCTCTCTCTCTCTCTCTCGCTCTCTCTCTCTCGTTTTACTGCACCAGGACATCACATAAGCGATAAACACCCGGTGACACAAATTACCGCCATGCGGACAGGGATCACCCGTAGAGAGGTCCCTGAAACCCCGTTTCAGCCGTTAGGCAACATTTATAGCCCGGCTATATTCAAGGCCCCCGGCAAAAGCCAGGGTGGGGCTTCAAATAATAAAAATGTGCATCCTATAAGGGGACGACTATTACAGTAATAACACTTAATTCGGCATTACACGAGCACCGCTACCGTGCCACTACTTCCCCTCATATTTCTCACACATACATCAGACGTTACATTTTGCGCAGCGGAAAGATTAGAGTTATCAGTTGCCACAGGACCACCCCACGAACCACGGGCGCGAGGAACTACACAGCAACCCCCACACTCCCGGAATTCGTCACATCGGATCAGGGATTCCGTCCGTATACTTACCAGGAAAACGCAACCCAGCGTGATTTTACCGATACGGGCGACGCCGTAATGTCTGCCTGACGTCACAAGATGGCTGTCGGGGTTCGTGCAGAGCTTTCCAAGCTCTGTTATGTTGGTGACACACAATTTGAGTTGTAAAGACAGAAAAAGTACATGTTCATTTTTTTGCACACCAGTTGCGCATCAGGCATATAATGTTCATCATCATCATCATGTGCCGTGTCAGCAAGCGTATGCTGTCATCTGTCGTTATCTCACACAATTATCAACATCACTGATAAGTCCAATGCTTTTGCCTCGCCCTATCCATTCGGCCAAACCATCCAGGGTTTATCTCTTTCTCGAGGCATGGTGTCCGCTTCGAGTGCTAGAGGTTCCAGGATCAATCCCCGGTAAGGGCAGGGATTTTTTTCACGTGGACTTGGACTTTACTAATTCCCCCTGGTATCTGGGTAGTGAGATCGGACGCCTGTGTGCATTGCTGCGCATGTAAAAAAAAAAATCCTTTGGCAGTTAGAAATCGAAAAGAGTAGCCTAAAAGCGCTGCCCCGGCAAAATCTAGAGTTAAAAATCTACCTAAAGTATTTCAGGATCCTCGCCGGTGCTACAGAACTTGTGCAATGTGCTGAGATTCTTCCGACTCAGACTTGAGTTAGAAGAAGAACGGAGCACTTATGTGTTACTACCCGTGTGCCATGATGTTGATCCATTGTTCAAAAACTCAAAACCAATCTCTTTTGCTTTCCTTTTTTCACTCTTTCCATCAATGTTGCCAGTTGTTACCAAGTTGTCGAGTCCGTTCTTTCTCATAATATGTTAAAAAAATATTCACAGTCTACGTCTAATGGTCGTAATAAGTTTACGACTTTCATTTGTATCGACTAGGACTGCTTCATTTATTTTTCTATTCTTCCATGAGGCGGCGTCCGTGGTTTAGGCGTTCCTTGCGAGTCCGACTCGTAATTCCAACGTCCCATTCGAAACCCACTGCTGGCTGCCGGGATGTTTTATCCTTGTTTGGTGCACGGCAGTTCGACCCAGACTAAAATTGGTACTAGGATGTATGTCCTGGTGAAGTAAAGACGGCTGGCGTAATGCTGACCACATTATCCACCTAGTGCCGATTAGTCTGTAAAAATATGTTGCTCTTCCCATATGCACGATGTGCCCAAAAGGCATGAGTAAAGATTTTACTTTTTTTTTTTTTGCTTTTTACTTATCCTTCCATGATATTCTTTGCATTCTTCGCAGAAACCACATCTCTGCCGCCAGTAAATTTCACATAGCTAAATGGTGCTAGACATAGTTTTATAGACTCGATGAGTGATATGGTCGACTATCGATAGGTACCTTTACTTATCATTCCTTCATTTTGAATTGCCTTCAAGCTTAGTACATTGTGAAGTAGACACGGTTAAAATAACTAGGTCATAATCAGTTACTGAAAGGACCAAACTGTTGAACAATAATTCCATTAGTCTCTGTTCCATGTATGTCGCCATCATCGTCTTCAGTGCCGTCAGGCCACACTTGTATTTGATCACAGTCTGTTCCACGTGATATTAGTAGGACAGACTGCAATCAAACGTCAAACCTAAGTATTCCAGCCCATCTCTTCTTTCAGAATGTATACCCTTCATGGATATGCCTGAGCAAGTCTTCCTTTCCAGTGGTGTTATTTATGGTATACAACAAGACACTGACCTTCTCTTGGTTTACCCTTGACCCTGTGTCTGTTCACACCACTCCGTTATCTCGTGCAACGCACTTTGCATGTCTCTGGTTAAAATAGTTGCGAATTCTTTACAGGACGTTGCAGAAACAACCACAGCATTTTTTGGCTGTTGTGTTTTACAAGGCAAATTTTACATTCAGTAGTTTGCCATTGCTACTTGAATTGTCAGCTTTCGGTACAAATGTCAAACCAAAGTAAGACAAATCATTCGCAGCTGGGATCGGACCCGGCACCCCGGCAACGCCTAAGCCCCAGACGCTGACTCTGTGGTAGCTGAGGATAAACCAGTAAATAACTTAATCCAGGCGCCGGATCCAAGGGATGTATGTGCCTTGAGCCTCCTTCTGCCCCCCACCCCCGGCTTCCAAAGCATTTAGGAAAGCCTTTCTCTTTCGCATCCTCCATGCACGCGGACAACTGAACCAGTGGTTTGGAACCGGTGCTAAAGTCGACTGCTGGTACTCTGATGCACGTTTACATGCCTGGCAACCTGACTTTGACGTTCTTTTACCTGCAATTGGCCACTAGCCAGATTCCTTAAATTTATCGATATAGGCGCCATTTGTGACTGCCCGAAAATGAACTGAGTGTTTTAATGTAGCGTTATCCTTTTATATGGTTTCAGTTGCATAGGCAGTGAATAGTGTTCACCACAAATTGTGTGGCAGGGGAAGGCCGAGAATAAAATGGATTGGAGGAGTTACTAACATCTCAGGACTGCATCACATCACGGGATACCGAGCGACCGAGCGTGCCCTGGTTCGGGTGCCGATCGTCTGATGAACTGCGACGCTTAGCGGCATTAGCAGATATTGACAAAAGAAGAAGTACCAGGTTCTACAGTAATTTTACGCTGGCCTCAAGGGCCGGTAACGATTTCTTGCCGGCTCATAGTTTGTCCCGCTCTTGTATAGATCCGCTTCTTCGTCTTCTTCTCTTCCACCTTGTGCCTCAACGAAGTGTCATGGGGAGATGTAACGGTTGTTGATGAGCTCTGTCAAGAGCACTATTAAGACTGATGTTTATTTCTATTAGGCTGTTCTTAATGCCATCACTCCATATTTTCCGAGGTCTTCCACTCGCTCTATACCCGTTGTAACGCTTTGTTAGAAGTAGCGGATTGACAGATATGTAAGACAGACAAATGAATAAACAGACTGACTGACCGACAAACAAAGCGACAGACGGACAGATGGAAGGACGGACTGACAGTTGGACTGAAAGAGAGAGAGAGAGAGAGAGAGAGAGAGAGAGAGGGGGAGGGGGGGGATAGATAAAGAAGTGCGAGAGAAGAGGTTTAAACGGTAAAAGGAATCGTTTGAAGCATATCTCTCAGTGACCAGTGGGCACTCAATGGGTGATGTGGTCTTCTCGTTTGATTGTGGCATCTTCTCTTTCGGTATTCTTCGCCTCTTGACTGCTGTTCTTAACATTGTATGACATGTTTTATTAATGTTTGAAGGCCCAAACCCGGCTTTCGTCGGGGGACCAAATATAACCTAAGTTTTGAAACTTGTACCCAGGTGTGTCTCCTCCAAATAGTGGCACTTTGTGTAACCGGGTGTTTATCACTCGTTGTGCCGTCCTTTTGTGGCCTAACGTCGCTCACTTACTTACTCACTCACTCACTCACTAACGCACTCACTCACTCACTCACTCACTCACTCACTCACTCACTCACTCACTCACTCACTCACTCACTCACTCACTCACTCACTCACTCACTCACTCACTCACTCACTCACTCACTCACTCACTCACTCACTCAAACTTCCGTTGGTCTCCCTATCTCTTCTGTGGGTATCCAAACCCAAAAGCTCTTTAAGCTACATCGTACGTACACACACAAGCATGCACTCTACATATATCCAACTGTCACCATAAGACAACACAGGGCTATGCCGAGCTATGACACAGAGATGCGTCCGCATCAGGCGGCACTGTAAAAGGGCGGCTAATTCATAATATAGTTTGATCATTTAAGGGGCGGCGTTTCGAAGACTTTCACTTGTATCATACTGAGAAAATCTACCTCACGGTTCTGAGACTTCTTCTGTTCTTTACTCCCGAAATGCCTCGTGCCGTCAGGGCAGGAAGAGATCTCTGGAAAGGGCACTTCGCTTCTTATAAAGTACTTTTCAGTGTCTCTGATGATTCTGCGGTCTGTCATCTGCATAGTCGTCCTCTGGATCTGTTGCCGCTGTATCTGTGTTACATTGCTCTCTGTGGTGCGTTGTCTGATGCTAATCTTGTTAAATGACCAAACCATTCGATTAGTTGTCTACCTATAAAGTTCAGTATTGGTTCTGTGCCGACTCTCCTCTTGATATCATCGTTCCTCATTCGATCTTTCCTCCTTACACCTAACATAGCAGGTAAACATTTGAGACAACAGATAATAAAACAAGGCGTGGTTCTTTTTTTTTTTTTTTTGGTTTAAAAATTCATTCCAACATTTTATTATCTTTGCAATGAGGAGAAAAATGAGGGACAGGAATTACCTTTACTTACATATTGCACTGCGTGACGCGAGACAAATCTGAGTGACGTCAACATATTTTTGGGGGTTTCTATTGTGGCTCTGGCGCTGGTGGTAGTGGTCTACCTGTTTGCAGTGGCGTTGCTATTGTGGTGCTGTACCTGTTTGTAGTGGCGTTGTTATTGTGGTGCTGTACCTGTTTGCAGTGGCGTTGTTATTGTGGTGGTGTACCTGTTTGCAGTGTCGTTGTTATTGTGGTGGTGTACCTGTTTGTAGTGGCGTTGTTATTGTGGTGCTGTACCTGTTTGCAGTGGCGTTGCTATTGTGGTACTGTACCTGTTTGCAGTGGTGTTGTTATTGTGGTGGTGTACCTGTTTACAGTGGCGTTGCTATTGTGGTGCTGTACCTGTTTGCAGTGGCGTTGTTATTGTGGTGGTGTACCTGTTTGCAGTGGCGTTGCTATTGTGGTGCTGTACCTGTTTGCAGTGTCGTTGTTATTGTGGTGGTGTACCTGTTTGCAGTGTCGTTGTTATTGTGGTGGTGTACCTGTCTGCAGTGTCGTTGTTATTGTGGTGGTGTACCTGTCTGCAGTGTCGTTGTTATTGTGGTGGTGTACCTGTCTGCAGTGTCGTTGTTATTGTGGTGGTGTACCTGTCTACAGTGTCGTTGTTATTGTGGTGGTGTACCTGTTTGCAGTGTCGTTGTTATTGTGGTGGTGTACCTGTCTGCAGTGTCGTTGTTATTGTGGTGGTGTACCTGCCTGCAGTGTCGTTGTTATTGTGGTGGTGTACCTGTTTGCAGTGTCGTTGTTATTGTGGTGGTCTACCTGTTTGCAGTGGCATAGGAAGATGGTAGCGGGTCCCACCATGTGCCACCACTGGGGGTAGTAGTGAAAATTTTTTTTTTTTTTTTAACATAATGAAATGTATGTAGGGAGGGAAGAGAGGGATAAAATGCCCCCCCCCCCCCCCACCCAAGTGTTTGAAATAAAAATTGGTGTGTGTGGGTGTGACAGGAAATTTTTCACAACGGGTGCCACTGACTATGATACGCCACCGTGTGTGTATGTGTGTGTGTGTGCGTGTGTGTTAAAAGCTCTTAACTGTGTCATACATTTCTAAATCTGCCAAAAATCTATCTCATGGGCGCAGTCTATTTCTGTTTGTAAACAGCTTATGAACTAGAAATGTATGCTTAGAAAAAACGTGATGCCTGGTGTTTGTAGATAATCTGTCGTTCAGTAGTCTGTCATTGACTCTCGACGATTCGACGCTCATACTGTTAACCAAACTCAAAAGAAAACTCTGCTATTGAATCCTGGAAACACAAATGGGTCGTGGTTTGAAATATGGAGTTCGTTTTTTGTACGACACTCGGCGGGTAACTGTTTGTATGTATGTTTGAAAATACTGCCTTGCCATTGTTTCGTCTACTTTAGTTGTAGACCTGAAAACACGTGTTAAAAAATCTACAAAACAAGAATACCTTCTTTCTTACAAATACATCGTCACAATATGTTGTTCGTTGATCATGGCTGGTCATGATATTTATCTGCATTGTTTCTTGAGAAAAATATAAATTCTACTTAACATATAAGGTATACTTATATGTAGGTATTGTTTCCTAGGAAACATATACTATATACTTATATATAGATATTGTTACTTAGTAAACATATAAAGTATGCTTATATATATTTCTTCACTGTCTGTTAAAGAACATACAAAGCATACTGACATCTGTACTGTCTCTTAAGAAACATAAAGTATACTAATATCTATGTTTCATAAGAAACATATTCAATATACTGATATCTTTGTTTCTTAAGAAACATAAGGGATACTGATATATGTTTTTCTTAATAAATATATAAAGTATACTGACATCTGTATACTGTCTCTTAAGAAACATATAAAGTATACTGACATCCGTATACTGTCTCCTAAGAGACATAAATTATACTGACATCTGTATACTGTCACTTAAGAAAGACATAAAGTTTACTTATATCTGTAGTTTGTTAAGAAACATTTTAAGTATTCAGATATCTGTAGTTCATTAATAGACATATACAGTATAGTGAGTGTGTGCTGTTTTTGAGAAACATATAAAATATGCTGACATCTGAGAACGCATACG
Source organism: Candidula unifasciata (assembly GCA_905116865.2). Classification (NCBI taxonomy): domain Eukaryota; kingdom Metazoa; phylum Mollusca; class Gastropoda; order Stylommatophora; family Geomitridae; genus Candidula; species Candidula unifasciata. The sequence continues at coordinate 84,315 of CAJHNH020001145.1, forward strand.
TTCAAACCGATACACCACAAACAAGAAAACATTCAGCGGTAAGTGAACAAATAACTTTGACTCTTTTTAACTCCAGGCTGCTCCCTGAGCGCAGTGGCGTAGCAAGGGGGTGACATCGCCAGGGGTGTGATCACTGAGCGATTGAGGGGGTGTGGTGGGGTTGGGGGGGGGGGGGTGGTGACAAAATGGCAAAAAAAATAAGGGGGGGGGGGTGGGCGGACAAAATATGCGTAGGGGTGGAGGTAACGCGTAAATTTTCCGCACCAGGCAGCAAGTGACCTTGTTACGCCGATGCTTGAAGGTGTGACACTCGGACGACAGGAACTGCTACATCTACGTTGTAAGTCTAGCACAACACATCGTAGATACAATCAATTTTTAAAACAGGTGTCTGTCGATGCCAGATGTTAAACTGCCTATCATCATCATCATCATCAGCATCTCTGTTGGTCTGCGTATCTCCCCGATCAGATGGCTGCCTTTGTTTAGAGGCACATTCCCTCTAACTCACAAGATCTTGCATTCTGGCAAAAATCCAACTGACAGCCCAGCTCTACAAGTCTCTATATCAGGTCTTTTCAACTTAGTTTATCTAGGGGCCACCATTTGGAAAATGAGGATCGTCACGGGCCAGAGGGCTAAACCATATAATAGAAAGATCATTATTACAATACAACTGGCAATGATCCGCGGGCCATTTGCTAGGCCTCCGCGGGCCAGATTTGGCCCGCGGGCCTCCAGTTGAATAGCCCTGCTCTATATCTTCTCTACTGACTGAAGTTATAGTTAGGATTCACATGCCTGCTACATTGAAGTTCCCAACCATTTGACATAGGCCTTTCATAAATTGTGATGCCCCCCCCCCTCTCCCCGTGACACTAATACATAATGCTTATACTCTGGACGAGTCCATTTTCGAACTGCCCCTTAACAATCAAACTGACCCCCCTTCCCGCCCCTTAACAATAATAAATAATGAAGATCAAATAAAGACACCACCATCATCATCAATTTCCTTGCTGAATGGCATTGGCCATCAGGCCTCTCCATAACCAGCAATCTCCAACATAAAGTATTAGTTTTCGTGTTGACACCCCTCCAGGCCAAGAAAAATATGATTTCAAAAGAATGTTGATAACAATATTTAGAGCTTTAGTCATATACACAACATAACCTGGACACTAATGTTAACAACATGCGGCATAAGTGTCAGAAATCTCATGTTAACAACCGCCTCGTGAACCTCATGTTACTATGCCACCCAAGCTTCATAAACCTTATGTTAACAATATGCGACATAAGCGTAAGAAATCTCATGTTAACAACCGCCTCGTGAACCTCATGTTACTATGCCACCCAAGCTTCATCAACTTTATACTAATGTTGCACCACTTCAGTCTTACAAACCTTATGTAAACAATATACAATTATCATATACATCTCATACACATACAAAAAGCGCATTTATTAACAAATACAAGTGACCTCATAATCGATTGTCCGACGCTAGAATTAATACAAGATATTTGTTATGTAACACACAATTTTAACAATACTGTGATAATATTTGTTGGGACATTTAATACAATAACATATAATAACACATATAATATGACAAGGGGTGGATCTACATGTTAGGGGAAGGGAGTTGAGCCTTGAACAAACATTCTTTCATCAATGTACATATGAATATATGTAACTCAGATTCAATAAAGCTATTATAAATATCCAATTCAGAAACCATACATTCATTTTTGGCAATAATTTTATCAGTTGATTGATTCAATTGTTTGGCTTCCTTAATCTGTGAGTGAATGAAACTCCAAGTTAGATGCTACTCTATGGACCACTAAACACACTCTGTCCTCTAGATAAGCGGTTCTCAACCTGCGGGTAGCGACCCTTTCTTTTAGGTTCGAACGACCCTTACACAGGGGTTGCCTAAGACCATATGGGGAAAAAACACCCCATATTTATTGAAGTTATGAAGGAAGATAATGGTTTTGGGGTCGACCCTGCCTTAAAGGGTCGCAGCATTAAGAAGTTTGAGAGCCACTGGTCTACCTGACATGAAAGAACTAGCCCCAGCACTGTCTTGATTGTTTGTAAAGATGATCGATCGATTTCATTGCACCAGCTCAGTTTCTCTTCGCAGAACAGTTAGCCGCCTGCCGAGAGCGTCGCACAGAGCACGACCTCCGTAGCGCCGGTGACGATCCCTAATGATCTCCGTAAATATTGCACTCGAGAACTGAACAGCGCCAACGTGAAACGAAACCATGACCTTCAGAGCGCTGCTTGACCTCTTCGAGATTTGGTTGTTTGTGATTTTACTATCAGTAGTTTGACAGTGCTAACTAAACAATCGACTCTCGCTACCTGCCAGTAACCTCACTCCAGTGTGCCACCCAGTTTGTGTGTCTGTGTGTGTGTGTTTGTGTGTTGGGGGAGTGGGGTATTTTAAAGCTCCCACCTCGGCTGCAGTGGCGGCCCTAATATAACCTAACGGTTGAAAAGGATTTCTGGGACTTGTACCCGGATGATTCCCATCCGAATAGTGGCACTTTGTGTCACCTGGCGTTTATAGCTGGTTGTGCGGTCCTGGTGGGGTTGAACGTCATTTAGTCTCTCTCCCACTGCTGACACCAACGAAATGAGGCCTGCTGCCAAATCTCCCGCCTCTGAGATAGAACCCAGAAACCTCTGCATTATGAAGCGCGCTCGTAACGCGTAGGCGCAGACGCAGTCTGCCTATTGTTTTACCCTGCTACCTGAAGATCTGACAATAAGATTTCGAAATTTCAATCCGAATAGCAGACCACTGGCAAGACATCAATGTGGCTGCTTCTGGATACTTAGTTGAGAGATCTTGTGTATTCGTGTGGTTTGGTTTGATTTATGCATGTGCTGATGAAGACTTTATAGCCGCAACGTTCACTTTTCTTTTGTGTTTGCTATACTGTTAAGCTCGCTGATCTAATTTTCGTTCGGTTTTATATGATAAATCCCAGACAACCCTCGTGAGACCTCTAAAGTGTTCATAATTGGGGCACCTGTAATGACTAAATCAAGCTAGTTTTCAGTGTAGGTAAGGATTTAAGTAATGTCTAAACAGTTCATAAACCAACAGTGCATACATTCTGCATGTCAGGTACACAAAAGTTTACATACAATGAAAAAGGTAACTGAATTTATAATAAATATTCTCCTGAAAGCACATCATAAAAATCTACATTTATGGACAGTTTATGTGTTCATGTTATGCTGAGTTGGTGGTAAGTAAACAGCGGCTCGCGGTATGTTCTGTTTCCTTAGCTGTAACTTACAGTGGGAAGTTCTGGTTGTTTGCCAACTACTGGACTTCAGCCATTTTTCTAGAACTTGAGTTCTGCATTCACGCCCATTTTAAAGATGCGAATTATTTATATGGAGACATTTGGTTCCTCGCCTCAGATGCACTCAAACTTCAGAGGAATGACAATTTATTAGTCGACTTTTACGACATGCTTTCTTTAATTCTGTTCCCTCAAAACAGGGACTTGCCAATCGCACTTTTGAGGGCGAAGCAAGAAGAAGAATTGTCATAAATGGGTCCAAAAAGGGGGAGTGGGGAAGACCGGAAACTGTTGGGGGGAAAAGCAGCGAGCTGTTACCACCGACTTTTGTAGAACGATGCCACAGCCTACACGAGACCACTGTGGGCTGATGTGTAACGCGTGTTAAATACCTTTGTACCCAGTTCTATGTACAGGCATACCTTTGTACCCAGTTGTATGTACGGGCATACTTAGGTACTCAGTTCTATGTACGGGCATATTTTTGTACTCAGTTCTATGTACGGGCATACTTTTGTACCCAGTTCTATGTACGGGCATACTTTTGTACCCAGTTCTATGTACGGTCATATTTTTGTACCTAGTTGTATGTACGGGCATACTTTTGTACCCAGTTCTATGTACGGTCATATTTTTGTACCCAGTTGTATGTACGAAGCAGCTGAAAATGTGAATCAAGAACGCATGTATGGCAATACAGCAGTATGTCAATTATAGACAGTAACTTATGAAACATACCCGAATAATTATTTCGTTAATGCATACTATCTTTGTTTATATCTGTTTAAGTTGCAACAATCTTTCACAGTGAACGTATTGATGATGACACAATAAGAACAGTATTTATATCTACACACAATATGTAAAGGGGACAAAATTTACATCTACATTCAATATGTAAAGTGTACATCATTTACATCTGTGTACGGAAGCTGAAGATAATTTGCAGGCAATGTTGATTACTTTTACTAATAGCATTGTCCGATGTTTGGCTTAATATGGCGGCGGCCGCTAGTTGCAAACCAGCACATGGAATATTGTAGCCAAAAGTGAACTTATTTAAAACTGCCGGATGAAATAATTAGGCCAAAAGTGTACTGATTTAAAACTGCTGGATGAAATAATTAGGCCAAAAGTGTACTAGCGTCAAATTAGCGGGGAAAATACTGCTACCAAAAGTGTACTAGTTTCAAAACAGCTGGGGGAATTTTAGCCACAAACGTAATTGTTTCAAACTAATAGCTGAGGGAATATTGTTGCCAAATGTGTACTATTTTCAAAACAGCAGAGGGAAGTTTAGCCACAAGCTTACTTGTCTCAACCTAACTGAGGAAATATTGTTGCAAAAAGTGTACTAGTTTCAAAACAGCAGAGGGAATTTAACCCACAAACGTAGTTGTTTCAGAATTATAAAAGTAAAGGACCCTTTTCCACGCCTTTAGGCGTATAGGGCATATAGGGCTAGACCTACATTTGATAGACCAATCGGCACAAGATGGGGGATGTGGTCAGCATCACGCCTTCAGAATAATAGCTGAGGGAATATTGTTGCCAAAGGTGTAACATTTCCCAAATAAAGTGAAAGAGATTGTAGCCGAAATTTACTCGTTTTAAAATGGCGGAGGGATTTGTAGCCACACAAATACAATTATCAAAATAGAGGGAAAAACTGTAACCAAAGCTGTCCAATTTTAAAATGGCGGAGGAAATTGCTGCCATATGTGTACTGTCAAAATGGCGGATGCAGTAGCCGTCAAAAGTGTACTAATTTCAAAACGGGAAAGCAGAACATGCAAAAATGGCGTACAAATATCCACATTAAACAAGTCTGAATCTGGTATATTTAAAACTATTTCTAAAACACAATTATTGATACAACAAACGTTTTTTTTTTTTCCCAGAGCACTGGGAAAACATATAGTTGGGTTATTGTGAACTGTTTATTTTGAATACATCTCCACATCGATAGGTTGCCGATGAAATGTTATGTACATATTTCACTTTGCCTTAAGGATATTATATTAGGAAGAATAACATTTGTTATAAACATCGTGAATCACTGAATTAATTGTCCATAAGGAAAACCCCGCATCATCATCATCATCATCATCATCATCTTGTGGTTGAGTCCCTTGTCCGGTCAAATGTTGTCCCCTTTCAGGATGCTGTTTGAAGATTTGTCCATCTGTGCGACTTCAAGAGTTATGTCATGGATGGCAATCCAACAGGATAAAACCTGGATACCCTGTTCAACCTCCAAGGAAAGTAATAAATTAGAGCACGAGTCACAGCTACACCAAGGGGTGTACACTTCAGTTCTGCTAGTACTTTAGGATCCTCGCAGGTGCACTGTCCTGAGCTTCTTCGGACTCAGACTTGAGTTAGAAAAAGAAGGGAGCACTTATAGCTTACTACCCGTGTGCCATGATGTTGATTCATTGTTTAAAGTTCAAAGTATGTTTATTATTGTTTCTTTATTTTCAGTGATGATTGTCTTGTGACGCTCTCTTTAATTCCACGTACGCCTCCAGTGATGCAATCGCCTGTTCTTGGCTTATTTTCTCGTGCTGACCCATTTAGTGTTTGCCAATTATGGTTTCTTCTAGTACTATCTTTATACACTGACTTTTACAAAAGACACTTACATATTCTTCTTGGCTAAATGACTTCGCTTTTTCCCTCGCGCTTCAGAAGCAGTCAGTTTGTGTCACGGACTGAGATGTTTTACAATGAACATTGACGGATATTCTCTGTGATTTTCGTTGGCACACAAACGAAGCTACAATGGGGTGGTCTCTTGGCACTGGATAGGAGCAACAATGGGTGGTCTCTTGGCCCTGGATAGCAACAATGGGTGATCTGTTGGGTGTTGCCACTGAAACAGAGCACTATTAGAAAAGGGGGGGGGGGGGGGGGTTTAACTCAGATTAACTGCAGCAGATATTGTTACGATGTGTTCAAATGAGGCTTGAGAATCACAGTCCATGGCGAGGGCGACGATCATGACTAGAAAGACCAGCACTCATTTAAGAAAATCTTCCAGGGAAGTGCAAGGGAACGTTAAGGTGATTGTTGGTGTCGAATTTATTCTTTGACGTCCATTTTTTAAACTTATTTGTTTTATATACTGCCCATTTTCCGTTTTTGATTTGCCCCTCCTTGCATCACTATCTATCGTAAACTTCTCACCTTGAATCAATTTCAATAGCTGTATCATTCATGTCCCTCTAAACTTATCTGAAATCGTAACAGAGACCGACCCGGATATCTTCTACTAATCTATGTAATGAGACCCAGCCGCATGAGCCTTAGTGTAGGTACGTACAAACATACATAATGTTTAGCGGCGGTAATGGTGTGACTGTTGCTTCAGAATGTCTTCTGGTCGAGAAGTAGCGGTAGTTCTACTGACGGGAAGCAACCTATACCCAGTATACTTGGTGCCGTGTCCACAATGAAGGTTTGTTCTTATGAATAAATCTGAGTATGTTCTGACTGTCGCCCTGGCTGTAGCTTTTCACAGACTGTTGATTGTCCATCTCTTGATGTTATCATCCCTCTTGTATCGCCGTCTGTTTCTTGCCTTCAACGTTTCCTTCCAATTTGAATTTTTCTATGTATTATGGCTTTGAATATGGTCTAAAAACCCAGGTTTCATTCTAGACAGGCACTACCCTATTGTCTGTGGTGGTCAGATTAAGACCGATATCCCGAGCAATTGGGGTGGGTTTGGTTATGACCGGCGGAGATTTAATGAGCAATGGAGAACTGGCTGGACTTGGGGTACTGGTTCCAGAATGACCACCGTCAGGAGACGAGGGAATCCCTGGGCTGACTGGATTTGGCGCGTAAGGATGGTATCTGCTGGGAGGTGATCGGGTTTGATACATCTGGCCAATGGATGTGTGCCTCGGGGAGAATGCCAGGTGATAGGAGAGAGGGAGTGCAGAGGCAGCCAGTGCCCTGGCAACTGCTGCTGGGTGCGACGTTGGAAACGTTTGGGAGGCATGGGGATGGGGGAGCGAAGGCGCTGTCGATGATCCATTGGGGGAGCTGTGTGGTGGAGAGGATGACAGAGGAGGGGTCGATGGTAACGAGGATATGGTTGACGAGGGGATGTGGGAGACGATGTGAGAATGGGATGTTACCGTGTTGATATACAGCGATGTCACTGGGTGGTGAAATGCCGATGCGGTGGCGTCGAACAGGTTTGGGTGACACATGGGGAACAACGCGTGGGCTATTGGAGACCGTTGGCAAACCGTCACGTTCGGCGGACTTCGGGAGTCTTTACATAACAATTTCTGTTCTTGGAGAAATCTGTTTTCTTTTTCAAATAAGTCTCTTTTCTCGGATTCTGTCCGTAATAAATGATGATAGTGCGACTGTTGCTTCAGGATGTCCTCTTGTCGAGAAAATGACCCATCACGATGCTGATGCAGCAGTGGGTGATGATGATGATGTTGATGGCGAGCTGAGTGTGAAGACTGACCACCGTGGTATTTGGACGGAGTGTCCGATTCTGCATCAGCATGGTAACCGTTGGGCGAATATAATGGTACTCTAGAATTGTGAATTAAAGCCTTGTTAGGGGCGTGGTAAGAAAATGTGCCATCCGATGATTGGCGCTTGTCCCCTCGTTGATTTCTTTGGTCAATACTATCTCCAGCTTGACGGGTTATAGGTAGATTGCCGTTGTCTAACGCATATTGTCTGCACTTACTTGTCAAGTTTTTGTTTTTATGTAAACTATTCACATCCTCATCAACCCTTTTAACACGGACAGAATCACAGTCGACTTGATGGGCGGGGCTACTATGTGGATTGGGCGTGGTCTTGCCAATCAAACTCTCGGCGCTGTGTTTAAGTACCGGTTTCTCTGGCTTCGCTTGCGATAGCAACTTAGTTTCTTCATGTTTTGTGTCCTTTTCACTGTCATCATGCAGGGAGGTAGGAATAATACTTTCCCCGCGGTGATTAGTCTCACCACGAGCTCCGTGCGCCGTTGCATCCAAGATAGCATCAGTGTCATCGTCATTAGCAGCAGATGCTTCCTGATCTTCATTCAGCATAAAAGGTCTTGCTGTGGCAGTTTCATCCTCATCAATGTGGACAGCCTCTGTAAGAAAATAAACAATACACACATCGTTTCTCAAACAATACAATAAGCAACACAACATGTAGTTACCAAGCAATAATACATGTCACGCTTTATAGATCTGGAACACACTTGGATAAATAATTAAATACCCCAATCTTTTCCCCCTAATGAGATGACCAATCGTAAGGTCATTATTTATTTCCTGATGGAAGCATTTCAGTTAGGAAATGACGTGTGTGGTATCTATTTAATGGTCACCCGGTTGATGAGTTATTGATTCTAAACCGACCAACTCAGGACACGTTGATATTATTATTCTTTATAGTGGTAAATTACTCCACTTCTTCGCGTCGCATAGAGTTTTTATTATATACATTTCTACGGCCACAATTGTTCCCCTCTGATTATTTATGTAAAATACGTGAAATACAAATGGAACTGACCAATTATGTCTATTTCTGAAGTGTTTGTTGTATTCTAGACACAGCGTTACGGTCTGATATGTTTGTAATTGTTGTTGTGTTTTTTATTCGACATATGCTTCGTTGATATACATTTCTGTAACCTACGGTGCTATTTATATGGTTTAAGATGAATTATGTCCGTATTCCATGGTTGTGTTCTTCGTCGTCTTCTTCGCATTCATCAGCTGTAAAACTCTGGCGGGAAGTTCTGGTTGTTCATCCACTTCTGGACCGCAGTCCTCTTCCAGAACCTGAGTGTTGGGTCTGCATTTGTTTTACAGATCTGACTCATTTGTATGCAGACTGCTGGTTCCTTCCCTCTCAGGCAGATTCACTCTGACTTCGAAGAAAGCTCCCAATTAGTCGACTCTTACGACATGCTTTTGTGTAGGCAGTGGGTCTATTCTTGTTTTCCCTATAATAGAACATACACAGGGATCCATGGTTGTGGATCTCAAGTTGTACAATAGACATAGGCAATGAAAACCTAATTGTTAAAGATGCCTAGTTGGTCATGTTCTTAGTACACTTGTTTCCACAGTAAGGCGCACACGCCATTTGGAGGTGACAGGATCGATACCCGGCAGGATAACTATAGCTTCGTTATTTTTATAATGTCGAGGTGTCCTTCTATCTTTCTGCTTCTTAACAGGAATACCGATCAACTCACTTTCTCTTTGTTTATATATATAACGTGTCTTGCTAATCACTCAACAAGAGTACTCTAGAAAGGTATGTACTCCATATTACCTTTAATTGTGGGTATTTTTGTTTTCGCTAGGTAGTAGGTAGTTATGATATGGGATGTATAGCAATTTCGGTCTCAGGTACTTGTTTATGTGCGGGTAGTTCTTAGTGTATTTCTATGCTACACATATAGTTATTATTATTTTCATCATCATCATCACTATCACCATCACTATCACCATCATTATCATTATCACCATCACCATCAACTGCCTTGTTGACTTGCGTGGGCGATCATGCCTCTCCACAATCTGTGATCTTTAACCGCATGTACCAGTTCGTGTGCTGATAGAAGGATGTCAGAAATCTTCCCATGTTGTCTTCCTCTGCTCTCTTTTCTCCCGGATCTTTCCAGTGGTCACCTCATGTGCCAGCTTCCTTCTACTCATAACACGACCCCCCCCCCCCCCCCGCAACCCCAACCATGACCCTCAACAGTGCTCACACACATACAGGTAATTTCATAAACACGATGGTTACCATTAGAAGATGTCGTATCTCCTTTGCCACCACAGTAACCACCTGCCTCCTCCACATCACTCGGACATCCACTGACGGAGTGGTGATCGTCGTCATCCACACAGATCTCCACGTTGTCCTCGTCGTCCTCCTCATCACTGTTTGATGAGATGTGGTCGTCGTGAGTGACAGATGAGCTGGAGCTGCCCATCATAGATGTCGGTGGTTTCTTTCTGTTTTAGAGCAAGGTGAAATGTTTAAGGCATTGTGATTATATAAGCTCTACCCAAGAGGACTAGTTGTAATTGTGTAACAATTATGTTATCACAATAGCAAGTGAAATATGTTAGCCGTATTAAAATACATAGCATTTTAATGAAAACTACGGTGGAGAGAAAAGTTGTTGCCAGGTTAACAAGAGGCAGACAGCGATACAAGGGGGAGGATTTAAAAAAACTTTTTTTTTTAGTATCCAAAAGCCATGTGTTGTTAACCCTTAGGCTCGGTATTATGGATATCGCAACCCTTCGGCCTTGATTCCATGATAGATACCTAAAATTTGGGAGAAATGTGGTTGTTTCTGCCTACCCCCGGGTGTGAACCCGGACCACAAGGAGTTCGTCACCCAGTCACCACTCAGTCCGGTTTAGACAACTACGCTAGCGAGCCGGGAAAGGGAGAGGATAACTTAGAAACAGCAGTCTCTGAAAATGTACCGCTTTTACTCCCTGTATTTACAATTTTTGATGCTAGACAGACTCAAAGACCCCCCGCCCCCCCCCCCTTTCCACTCTAGCTCCCTCCCCCACCCCGCCCCTCACGCCCATCAATATAGGCAGTAAATGTCTAGTTTATTTGGGGTCGGGGCGGTTGAAGTAGGGGTGGGGGAGAGGGGGGGGGGGCTAGAGTGGAAAGGGTGGGGGGGGGGGAGGCAGAGGACCTAAGGCCGCATAGCTAGTGCAGTCGCTAGTTTGGATTTTTATTTTATCACAAACTCAATGACGATCGAACTCAGGTCTCCGGCATGTCAGCCCAGCGAGCTAACCCTTCAGAGAGTGTATATCCATGATAATCGACAGCATGTGCTGGAGTTTTCTGCAGCTAATCTTAAATAAGAAGGCAGCACCTGACTGACTGATGACTGGTGTCACTACAATCGACATTGGACAATGTCATGTTTATTCAGTCGTTCTGATTAAGCAAATTTTTTTTAGATTTTTGAACAACGGATCAACATCATTGCACACGGGTAGTAAACCATAAGTGCTCCGTTCTTATTCAGCACAGTGCACAGACTCTGTAGCACAGGCGATGATCCTCAAATACTTTGGGTAGGTGTTTAACTCCACATTTTGCTCGGGCAGCGCCGTTAGGCTACTCTTTTCAATTTCCAACTGCCAAAGGATTTTTTCTGTAAGCAACAATGCACGCGGGCGTCCGATCCTACTACCCAGAGACTAGGGGGAATTACTAGAAGTCTAAGTCCACGTGAAAAAATTCCAGGCCCTACCGCAGCTCCCTGATAAAGCAGATATCCCAAGGAAGCTCTTCGGACTGTTTCCGTGAGAAGTTTGGTTGTAATGCCCCCCCCCCCCCCCCCCCAGTTATCACCTCGAAGAAGTTGCAGACTTGGTTCAGCGGGTTTTAGTGTAGGTTTCGGTGTTCCATTGTTGGGGAAAAAAGAAAAGGAACAGTGCCTTTCCAAAGCATGTCGTAACAGTCGACTAACTGGGAGCTTTCCCCGAAGTATGGATGCATCTGCATGAGAGACGAGAAACCCAGATCTGTGAAACGGATGAGCACGCAAAACACGGGTTCTGGCACAAAACTAAAGTCCAGAGGTGGACGAACAACCTTAACTTTCCGTAAGAACCGAAAAAAAAACCGAATAGGAAACAATGAGTAACACAGGCATACATACACACACGCGCACGCACGCACTGACTCACTCACTGTCTCTCAATTTCTCACTCTTTGACTCCACCAGGCACTGTCTCTTTCATTCTCTCTCTCTCTCTCTCTCTCTCTCTCTCTCTCTCTCTCTCTCTCTCTCTCTCTCTCTCTCTAACGCACTAACTCATTCACTGTCACTATCTTTCTCACATTCTCTCACTCAGACACTGACTCAGTCACTCACTTGCTCAATCTCTCTCTCTCTCTCTCTCTCCCACACACACACACACACACACACACACAAACACACACATTAAAGACAACACACTTTCTGATACTCACGTTTTATTGCTGCGACCTCCGCCGTTCTCACGGAAACCTTTGGCAAAGGGATTGTTATCTATCTTTAGCTTAGTAATCTGCGGACATGTGAAATGTAAAAATAATCCTCTAAATCTGTCATCGTTAAATCGATTTATCACTACTAAGATTAACGTGAGAACAATGTAACTAGCATGTCTTTGTACTGGAACCCACAAGGCCATAGAAATAAATGAAACACACACACACTCACAAACACACACACATGGAGAAAGGAGCTAGACAGTGAAGTTAAAAGAATGGGGAGGACATAAAGAGGGCTGCATGCGATAGCCAAGGATAGAACGACTTGGCGTGAGTTGGTTGAGGGCCTATGCTCCTTTGGGGGGTTAGGCAGACAGATGAAGAAGATTAAGGTTTTTAGTTTTGATTACTCTCAGTTTCACAGTTTTAGCATGTATTGTTGTTGTTCCTTTTTTGTCATCTGTTGTCTTTTTATCCCCACTCCCTCCCCCGAGATTTGCTCTCTGACGCGCCTTCTGCAAGTTGTGTTCTGGTTTACAATTAGGTTACGATACAATCAGATGCCAGCAGATTAGCATTAGTCGACTTTTACGACATACTTATTAAGAGACAGTGGATCTATTCTTTCATTTCAACAAAAAGATAGAGAGATAACGGAGGCGAGCGAGAGAAAGAGAGTGAGACAGATGGAAGGAGATAAAGGAATAAAGAGGATGCAAAAATAACAGACAAAGATGGAGGGAGGAAGAATAATGGATGGAGAGAGAAGAAAGGAGGGAGAGAATGGAGGAGGGAGATAGTATGAAGGAAGGGAGAGAAATGACTTCCGGTTAAAATGGACGCTAGACAGCGGCGCCGTTCGGAACAGAGGCAAATTTTTTGCTACTGCCGGACGGTGGCCGATGCATTTTTGCTCCATTTGTAGACTGGATATAGTTTCGTCGCCCAGCTTCTGAGTTGAATGCATGGCGTGACCCTGTGAGCTGCGGATTGCATTTGGAATGTCTTTTTTCGACTGTGACCAACGTGGTGTGAATTGTAGATTCAGAAAATGGCGCGATGCCTGTTGTTCAATGCTTGTGGGACCCGTATTAAAATTGATCACGCGGACAACTGCTGATCTGTTGACGACAAGTTCTGCTATCATCAATGATGAACTGCATTTCTAATGTTGGACTGTTTGTGTTAGCACTTCGGATGGCTACCTTATGCTTTAATGCGAGTGTATGCTAGATATGCTGAGACAGCAGTCTGTCAATCTTTCCACAAGGGACTGTGATAGACATTCTGAGTGTTTTTCGCTGGCACAGGAGCGGAGCAAAGATGGGGCAACCCGTTTGCTATGAAGCTGAAACTAAGACTACCAGACCAGACCAGAAGGGAGAGAATAGAGGAGGGAGAACGAATGCAGGAGGGAGAGAAAAATCAGGAGGGAGAGAGAATGAAGCAGGGAGAGAGAATGGAGGAGGGAGAGATAATAAAGGAGGAAGAGAGAATGGAGAAGGAAGAGAGAATAGAAAAGAGAGAGAGAGAGAAAAGAGAGAATTGAGGAGGGTGAGAGAATGAAGAAGGAAAAGCGAAGGACACCATGAAAGGCAAATACGCACACGTGTGTTTCTGTGTGTCTATATATATATATATATATATATATATATATATATATATATATATATATATATATATATATATATATATATATATATATATAGTGAGAGATAGATACCTAGAGAGAGAGAGAGAGAGAGAGAGAGAGAGAGAGAGATAAAGACAGACAGACAGACAGACAGACAGAGAGAGAGAGAAACAAATAGAAAGAGAGAGAGGGACACAGAGAGAGTGAGAGAGAGACAGACAGAGAGACAGACAGAGAGAGAGACAGAGAGAAAGAGAGAGAGGGACACAGAGAGAGTGAGAGAGAGACAGACGGAGAGACAGACAGAGAGAGAGACAGAGAGAAAGAGAGAGAGGGACACAGAGAGAGTGAGAGAGAGTTAACAGTTAACACACCTGCTCATTCTGGTAGGCCGTGACAGCAATAAATTGCGTCTCTTCGAAGACGACTGTGGTCCTGGGAGACACAGCCAGTCTCATGTAGTCGGATGTGCGTATAATGTGGAAGCGAGGTTGGTACTTGTGCATGGAGTTGAGGATTTGCTGCGAAAATAGTAATAACAATTATATTGATGATGATAATAATAATAATAATAATAATAATAATAATAATAATAATAATAATAATAAAAATAATAATAATAATAATAATGACGATAATAATAATAATAATCTAAGCGTTTACTGGCTGTAAACTTCGTCGGGAACTTCTGGTTATTCGTCCATTTCTGGACTTTGGCCTTGTTCCAAAATTTGAGTTTTGAGTGGGCCTATCCTTAGGCTCGTTCTTGCGTGGAGCTCTAGAACCCATAGTAATGAAGTAATAGCTTCACTTCTACTGCTACTGCTGATGCTGCTACCTTTGCAGCTACGACCCCCACTACTTGTGCTTATACTGTTAATAATAATAATAATTATTATTTTTATTATAAGGTACTTCTATTGCAGTTACTTTCTGCAGGATGTGAAACGTTCAGGTTGATAAATTTCCAGATAACCGTGAATCTCACATGGTACCAAATTTTTTTATGAGACTAAATCGATCTAGAAACCACAGTAGAGGGAAAATGCTTCCCTCTCGTGGTGATCGAACTCGAACAACTATATCGGAAGGCAAGAGTACTAACTTGATACACCAAACAGCATTGGATGTTTGATGTTGTTAACAACACACCTTTACTTCCTAACATGTTTAGCTATCTATAGTAAGCTGTATTGAGTAAAGAAATACAAAACAGGCATTACAATTGGAAACTAACAGTTTGAGAAAAAGAGGACGCCCAACATTAAGAAGAACATTATGACAGAAAGTTTTAAACAAAACCTGCCCTCAACTATATGTCAGAAATCGAGGGAGGTGCACACAATAGCACGGAATGGAGGAATTGAATGCCAGCCTTATGTGACATCTAACGGCACACGAAAGATGATGATGATGATGATGATGATAGTGAGATGTGTTGACCGTGAAGCCGTGGTCAAGTACAACAAACAGGCGCCGTGCAGATCTGAACCCACGACCTCAGGTGGCGTTGTGGGTCCACATGTTTAGAAACCAGTCGGTACTTGACAGCGATGTGCTGAACATCACTCGGCCACCTGTACTTCCTCTGACACTTCTTTGTTCTCATATTAGTCGGGGTTTACCAGGTGTTTGTTATTTGACCTACACTTGGTTAATATAAATTTCTGTAACCTATGGTGGCATCTCAATGGTTTGAGATTAATTCTGTTCGTATTCCATAGATGTGGATTTCAGGCTGGACGATAGATATGGCCAATGAGGACACATTTATGGGGTGCCTAGTTGGTCATGTTCTTAGTACACTTGTTGTCATAGCGAGGCGCTCTCGTCAATTGGAGGTGACAGGTTTACCTATAGCTTTCGATTTTTATGTTGTCTAGTGTGTCCTTCTATCTTAATAGTTCTAACTATGAGTGCCATTCAATACACTGTCTGTCTGTTTATTATAAATACAAAATATTTCCAGATAGGCCAGGGGGGCACACAGACGGGTGGGCGGGCGGTTGGGCAGACTGACAGACATTAAAATCTCTTTAACATGAACTCGCTTAAGACAAACATTCGGTTAACACAAGGAAAAGTTTGGTCCCAGTAGGGACGTATGTATATTAGTCCCGGTTAACACGAATGTTTTTTTAACACGAATTCTTATTTTCCTGTCCTCTAACATCTGTTGTAACTAGGTTTTACTTATATCTATCTATCTATCTATCTATCTATCTATCTATCTATCTATCTATCTATCTATCTATCTATCTATCTATCTATCTATCTATCTATCTATCTATCTATCTATCTATCTATCTATCTATCTATCTATCTATCTATCTATCTGTCTATCTGTCTATCTGTCTGTCTGTCTGTCTGTCTGTCTGTCTGTCTGTCTGTCTGTCTGTCTGTCTGTCTGTCTGTCTGTCTGTCTGTCTGTCTGTCTGTCTGTCTGTCTGTCTGTCTGTCTGTCTGTCCGTCCGTCCGTCCGTCCGTCCGTCCGTCCGTCCGTCCGTCCGTCCGTCCGTCCGTCCGTCCGTCCGTCCGTCCGTCCGTCCGTTCGTAGGTCCGTCTGTCCGTCCGTCCGTCCGTCCGCCCGCCCCCGCACATCCATCCATCCATCCGTCCATCCGTCCGTCCGTCCGTCCGTCTGTCTGTCTGTCTGTCTGTCTGTCTGTCTGTCTGTCTGTCTGTCTGTCTGTCTGTCTGTCTGTCTGTCTGTCTGTCTGTCTGTCTGTCTGTCTCTCTGTCTCTCTGTCTCTATCTATCTATCTATCTATCTATCTATCTATCTATCTATCTATCTATCTATCTATCTATCTATCTATCTATCTATCTATCTATCTATCTATCTATCTATCTATCTATCTATCTATCTATCTATCTATCTATCTATCTATCTATCTATTTATCTATCTATCTATCTATCTATCTATCTATCTATCTATCTATCTATCTATCTATCTATCTATCTATCTATCTATCTATCTATCTATCTATCTATCTATCTATCTATCTATCTATCTATCTATCTATCTATCTATCTATCTATCTATCTATCTATCTATCTATCTATCTATCTATCTATCTATCTATCTATTGTTTATACTGACGAGTCGCACTAGAAACGGCCGTTTTTCGCTCTTTCCCGTATCAGCGACATCGCACTTCAACCGAAAGAATGACGGCGAGACAAGTCAAGTGGGATGAGACGCCACTAAGGCCACATTTCCCGCAGCATGTCATCGGGGCGCCCCTCGGCAAACTTAGCCCTGTTTACTTCCAGGGACGGGAGAAGGTGGAGGCCGCCCTCTATATACCAGACATACAGGGGGAATGAGAGTGAAAGGGGAGAGTAGGGGCGAGCGGGCAGAGATACTATCACCCACCTCTTCTGAAAGGGCAGATGTTTATCCGTGTATATTTAGTTACCTAATTTTCTCGTCTGTGTTGTTGTTGCTTTCTGTAAACTGTTTGATTGGTTGCGGTTAAGAATTATCCCTAGGCGGGTATTTAGGAATATAAGTGTGAAAAACTAGTAGGTTGTGTACAGTGTTCTTCAAACAGTAGGAGTTGCACATGGTCTGAGAAGGAAAAAAAACATCCAATGACATTAGGAAGAATATAATTATGTAATAAACTAGCTGTGTACAGTGTTCTTCAAACAGCTGGGTATGCACACGGTCTGAGGACAAAGAGGAAGTCCAAAGACATTGAGATGAACATTGTTTCGAGAAGTTAAAAACGCGGGGTTAAACTCCGTGTCAGAAATCGTGAGGGTTGCATGCAACAGAGCAGAGTGGATCAATTGAATGTGAGCCCCGTGTTATTTAAATGCTTAGCACCTTCCCACCCCCCCATCCCACCCCACCGCAACAAAATAGGAGTGGGGTCCCTTATGCGTATTAATTCTAAGTAAGAAATAATAATATTAATCTTTGCGTTTACAGGCTCTAAATCCTTTCGGAAAACCCTGGTTGTTCGCCCAAAGCTGGATTCGTTAATAATAATAATAATAATAATAATAATAATAAAAGTAGTAGTAATAGTAATAATAATAATAAAAGTAATAATAATAATAATAATAATAATAATAATAATAATAATAATAATAATAATAATAATAATAATAATAATAATAATAATAATAATAATAATAATAATAATAATAATAATAATAATAATGTGCTGAAAGACAAATATATATAATAATATATCTGAAAAAATAAAAATAGTCTAAACAAAAACTTTAAAGTGAATTTCCACATACAAACAAAAAAGGGCCTCTCTGTCCAGTTACAAAATGATTGGGGGGCTGAATAATTCTAAATGATGTGTGTATGTATTGGGAAGGGAGGGGCGCTCAAGGGGCCTGAGGCCCCAGCTGCCCATGCCTATGGCGGAGACAGCACCAAAGAAATTATGTCTGGATGTGACTCTGGCACCATAAAACTATTACCATGACGACAACAAACCAGCTCCATCAGCAAACAGAACAATGTCTACATACAGAAGAAGGTTGCGGTACTGTTGATTGTGCCATGGGAAATGTTAATCGTTGCCGTCACACGCTGTTGTGGACAAGGCGGCGCCGCCTTCCCGTGCGCCCCCTGGTGAGTGACGCCACCAGTAGCGCCTGATTCCTTCAAAGTTCTGCTGTTTCATCCACCGTTGGGGACTGATACAATCAGATACATTTTTAGAAGATGAGTTAAACGGCTGAGGGGATCCGATAGCATGGTCTACTGTCTTCTTCTTCTTCTTCTTCTTCTTCTTCTTCGTCGCTTTCTTCTTCTTCTTCTTCTTCTTCTTCTTCTTCTTCTTCTTCTTCTTCTTCTTCTTCTTCTTCTTCTTCTTCTTCTTCTTCTTCTTCTTCTTCTTCTTCTTCTTCTTCTTCTTCTTCTTCTTCTCTCTCGTCCTCTTCTTCTTTCCCCCTTATAACGGCGGTTGGCAGGTAACATTATGGTTTACTTGTCAACTCATCACATCTGACTTTAGCAAACCCTTCATTCGTCGTCTTTGGCAAAATGCTTCTACTAGGAGTAGAGGATCTCCCTCCCCTCCACGTCCCCAGCATATGATGGGATGAGAGACGCCGTGGTGTAGCGGCCAGAGGCTCGCCTGTGGATCAAAAGGTTGTGGGTTCGGGTATTGACGGAACTGGGCTTTCTTAAATGACCTTAGCTCCCAGCCAGACCCAGCTTTGAGTTATTACCAGGTGCAGTCCTGGGAAGTAAAGGCGGCCGGCGTGATGTTGACCGCATCACCAACCAAGTGCTGATTGGTCTATACAATTCACATCTAGCCCTATATGCCCAGTACATCTGAATGCGTGGAATAGGGTCCTTTACTTTACTTGCTTTTACTGATGTGATCCCGGGAACCATAGATACAAAGGTACGTCATGTTAGGCCTTCACATTGTCCAGGTCAGAGCGTATGCGGTAATGTGCCCAGCTCCCTTCCTCGTCGCCTTTACATCCTAGATAGGTTTCAAAAGATTATAAAATGGTGTTTAGTACCAATTTTCATCGGTTTCCAAACGTACTAGCCTGAAACTATCGTTTTGACTTTGTACAGTGTATGGTATTGAAAACCGACTGTACTATGACGTCACGGCTATTTCAATGTATATTATTATTTATTGCCATTATTGTTATAATTATTATTATTATTATTCAGAAAAACAATTAACTACACCACCCCCCCCCCCCAATAAAAAAAATTGAGAGGCACGCCGCGCCGTGCTTATATCCCCCTTCCCCCCACACAAAACATAATCAGGGCGCCGCCACAGTACCATGTCTGCACTGGAAAACAAGGAGGGGGGGGGGGGGGGTACAAACCAGATTTTACCGATACTGAGCAACGGAACAACGGACAAAGACACCTACGCATTCACATACATACATCACTTGACCACTCACCCAACCTGCCAATGATAAACAAGCACCGCTCAAATCAGCAAACACAACAAAGACATGCTTTTTGTATTATCTTTATTTAACATTCTTAAATCAAACAGCAACCACTTCGGACACTGTGCACACAGAAATATATTCCCAACGTTTCTTTCAACACCAGCCAAATCCCTCTCTAGTCAAAGAATGAACAGACGGCGTCCAGACGATATGAAAGAGTGCCCACGTCAAACACGATTAACGACACCGATGTAAAATTATATTTCTGGCATCTTTACGACATATGCATTCCTGTTTATGGCATGTCTAATATGGCCACCAAGTATAGGGTCGGCCTTTGGTCCAAGAATCGTGATGAAAGTTATACAGCTCGTTCCATGGAAAAGCCCGACCTCGTGTCAACATTGCCCAGTAGGCGCCTGGAACTTGTCAAGTTCAGTGGTCAGTGAGATGTTATCCAAGCCGGTGACGAGGAGGAGGATAAACGTTCTGATGGACTGGTTAAAGTTTTGTGGAATTTCTCTGAAGGATTAGATGTAGAGACAGAACACACTGGACAGCACACACCATTAGAAGGCTGTGTTCCTTATAGTTAATGTTTCTGTATTATATTATTCTAATGGCCTTAGAAGGGCTGGGTGAACCACCTTTGTGCCTCACAGGTCTTTCTAGGAGAGGATGGGCGGGGACTCGCAAAGGAATAGAAGAACATACAGGAAGGCTAATTTGGTCAACAAATGCTGAAGAAGTCGGATGTGTCGCTCAAAATGATTAAACATTCTGGCTCTGCTGTAACCAGGTACAGCTCAATATTGTCACAAAGCATAAGTGACGAAGGAGAAGAGGAAGACGAAGAAGAAGGTCCCCATGTGGGCTCCAGGGTCCCATTGTTGGGGGGAGGGGGGGGGGAAACAAGAATAGACCAATGCCTCCCCAACAAGCGTGTCGTAAGAGTCGACAAAGAGGAGACTTTATTCGAAGTCGAAGTGCATCTGCCCTAGAGGCAAGTAACCACCAATCTGCATACAGTTAAGTCAGATCTGTAAAATGGATGGGCACGCGACATTTAGGTTTTGGAACGAGGGAAGAAGAAGAAAAAGAATAACTACTGAATTCTTCAGATACTTTCATAATGGTGATAATAACTTTCATAATGATAATAATAATAATGATAATAATAATCAGAAGAAGAAGAAGACGACGAAGAAGAAAGAAAAAAGAAGTAGAAGACGTAGAAGAAGAACTAATGAATTCTACAGATACTTTCATAATGGTGAAAATAACTGTCATAATGATGATTATAGTAAGAACAACAACAATAATAATAAGAAGAAGAAGAGGAATAAGAAACCAACACAGACAAGAAAATGATTTTAAACTGTAAGACAATAAGGTATTGTATTTTTATAATTGCTTAGTGTAGACGAATTATGGAAACAGTGGTGTACTAATAAAATAAATATTACTGCTGTGATTTACAAACGGTGCCACAATTACATAACACTTGTAGAATATATGTTTCTCTGCACATTATGGTATATTGATTGTTGGCGTATTATTTATTATTATTGTACAGTTCTGTGAGGAAGAGTTTAGCAAAAGCGTTTCACGGTGCCTGACCTGCAGAAGGTCCCATTGGAACTCACGCCGCCAGGGAAGCATGTTTAACAGTGAGTTACCCCCTACTATAGCGACAAGCGCCAACAATCTACACCCGAAACTGTAACTTTGAGCAACCGTGTCAATTTGGAAACCTCTCCCCAATTCCACGAACTGAAATGGCACCACCCAACAGCTCCCTGAACTAAAAGACACCACCCAACAGCTCTCTGAACTAAAAGACACCTAGCAACAGGCTCTCGCTGGCCCAATCTACGATTAGATCTAGCACGTCGCTGCACCGTCTCACTTCAAATACAATATCGGGCATTTCCTCTAATCAATCACAAGTGCGACGTGCGCCCTCAACTGGCTGGCTGACTGCTGGGGGTCGCTTACCTGGTGGAGCTCGAGCATAGGCGTCAGAACCTGGGAGCTTTGACCTCTGGATGCCTTCTTCTTCTTCTCCTGTTCTACCTTTCGCCAGGTTTCAAATTAATAAAGTACCAGAAAATGTATTGATCGGCACACATAGAAAGAAATAGAAACATTAAAGAACACACTAGACAACATAAAAATCGAAGCTATAGTTACAGTGAGGGGAATCGAACTTGTCACCCCCAGACGGCGTAAGAGCCTAGCTATAGAAACAAGTCCACTAAGAACATGGTCAAATAGGCACCCCGAAAAAATGGGTGTCTTACTCGCCATGTCTATAGTACAATTTGAAATCCACAACAGGTTTTGAAGAGGCATCGGGTGCCAGCCTTGGTTATGTGCTATGCAGATGCTGGTATTCACTACTGTCTATCCATCGCTTGCGTGATAAACCTCTAGCTCTGCTTCCATTATGTCTAACTGACAGGGTTTTCTATGGTGCACTATCTGGTGTTAGCCTAGCTACATGTCTGTACCTTTGCATCGGTTCCTACATAACCTTTAGGGAACATTTTCTTGGACATTTCAATAGGGAGCTAGTTAGTCCCGGAAACTGTTATAAACGTAAAAAGTAAAGTAGAGGACCCTCTGGGTATTGGGTGTATAGGGCTAGGCCTCTACTGTATAGAACAAACGGCACTTGGTGGGTGATGCGGTCAGCGTCACGCTACTCGCCTTTACTGCCCAGGACTGTGCCTGGTACCCACTCAAGGCTGGGTCAACCCGGGAGATAAGGTAATTTTAAAAAAAAAAAGTCTGGCCTGTGTCAGGATCCAAACCCACGACCTTCCGAACCGCAGCCGAGCGTCTAGCCGCTAGACCACAACGGCTCCCTGATACAGTTGTTCTCGTGTTATTTTGAGTTTTATATTATTTCAAATATCTTTTTATTTATTAGACTGCCAGTCTGCACAATTGCCTACCGCACAATTAAAATTCGGGGGGGGGGGGGGGTTTAAGGGCCCTTTCCTATGTTTTCTAAGTGTCAGCGCCCCTAGCTCTGGTGCCGACGAGGTCAGGTGTGAACTAACACTGTCTTGAACTCATACAGATAATTTCATCATTATAGTAGAGTAGAACGTATGGTGCCACGGGAATATAACAATCTTTCATTGTGTGCGTTGTTGTTATTTTTTTTTAGTACTTGAAGAATTTGGCATGCAGGAGGTGGAAAATCTAGTGCGACATCTTAATTTGAAACTTGAGTGAGGCTGGGTGGATGGCGTGGATGTGGATAGCTCGAGTGGCGGAGAAATTAAGTGACTCACTGCGGCGTCTGATGTATTAGTGTTCGTATTCTGCTCGTTCGGTTGCGAGGTTTTTTTTGGGAATCATTGTTGTGGTTATAAATAGCTAGCATGTTAATCGAGGTTAACGGTAGCGTGCATAGCTAGTAGTAGAGAAGTTATTAGATTGAAGCCTGCCTATGGACCGAAGGGAGTCGTCGTAGTTAGCAGTTAGAAGCCGGCCTGCGGATATGAAGTACCTGGGTTCAAATCGGAATCTAGATGGGCTACTTATTTTTTTAATTAAACGCAGCCTTAAATGGGTATTATGAAAAGTTATGGTAAGTAAAGGCAGCCAAAGTGATGCTGGCTACATAGTCTTTACAATATAGGTCGCGCCCTATACGCCCAATACGCATGAAAGCGTGGAAAAAGAGTCCCTAACTTTACTTGCAGTTTATTCACGTTTACACACACATACCAATACACCCTAATCTTTTCCTACCACCTTTGTCTTACCGTCGTGGTGTTTTCAAATCATTTCATTTATTAGCATTTATCAGAACATAACAATCATTAGAACTCTCACAATTAGGCAATTATTGTTGAGTTTCTTCTTTAAATTACTTGATAATTTCGCACATGTCTCTAATGTCGTCTGCACTGACAAGAGGAAATCTCTCTTCAGACACTGCTATGTTTATTGGTCTTCAAATTCCCAGCGGAAAAATGGGGCCAAAAGTACTGCAGACGTTACATTACGACGTCATTTCCAACGTGTCTTGTGGCGTGCTAGGACTCGCCCCAGAAATGTGGGTGTCGATGGAGCAGGGGTAATTAACATGGTTTGTCACGGGAGGGCAAGCAAATCGTGAGGTAGATGAGTCCATAAGTCACAATAACGAAGGAACGACAAAGATGGCATGGGATGGGGACAGACGGACGGACAGACAAACATATATATATTATCTTCTTCTTGTTAGCATCAAGCGGTTATCAACTCCGACGGAAAGTTCTGGTGGTTTGTCCACTCCTAGACTTTTATCTTCATCGAGGACTTGAATTGTGAATGTACACCCGTTTTACAGATCTGGATTATTCATATGCGACAAGTCTGCCGTTGCACCAGTTAATTCTGTCCGAATATGGGGGTTATTTTTCCCGAAGCCCTACTCCTTTCTCATCGGAGGCCCTAATAAAAGCTGGCGGCTGTACCCTGTTGGATTTTCATCCGAATGGTGGCACTTTGTGTCACTGTGTGTTAATCGCTCGTTGTGTGGTACTGGTATGGTTGAGCGTCAGTCACTCACTAAATAAAATACAACAGGGCTCCCAGCCCACGCTGGAAAATTCACTAACTTGAAATGGCAAACGTTTCAGAGGAAAACAAAAACAAAAACAAGGAAAGCAGCTCTCATGGCTTTTGGACTGTAATTCGAGAGTCATACCGTGTAAGAGATAGGGCCGCGCCACTTAATAGGGCCAGAGGCAGCACTGTAGCCAACCTTTATTGCGAAGACGACACACAAATAATTAATAACAACTGGACAGAAAAATACAAAATACTCACATAGCCATTTTTATCAGAAATGTTGTTGGTCAGTTTCAGCTTATGAAAACTGACCACCTTCTGCATCCACTGCTCTCCCGTGCAAGGAGAGTCTAAATGGACATAACATCGCCTGGGCATCTCTGGGTCAGCTTTGCCGGCCACTGTCCACTTGCCGTTGTGGAACTTATAGCGGCAGTCATCAACAGCCATGATGTCCAGAACCAGGAAGTACTTTGACTTTTTGTCCAGACCCGAGAGGCGCACTTTGTAGGCGGGAAAGATTCGTCTGTGGACAGTCGAGACGAGAAAGCGTTACATCTAGTGTCAACGAATATAGCACTGAATTTACAAACTGTAAATATGTTTTTAATGCTGCTACTAATGTTCTTTCTTTCTTTCTTTCTTTCTTTCTTTCTTTCTTTCTTTCTTTCTTTCTTTCTTTCTTTCTTTCTTTCTTTCTTTCTTTCTTTCTTTCTTTCTTTCTTTCTTTCTTTCTTTCTTTCTTTCTTTCTTTCTTTCTTTCTTTCTTTCTTTCTTTCTTTCTTTCTTTCTTTCTTTCTTTCTTTCTTTCTTTCTTTCTTTCTTTCTTTCTTTCTTTCTTTCTTTCTTTCTTTCTTTCTTTCTTTCTTTCTTTCTTTTTTCTTTCTTTCTTTCTTTCTTTCTTTCTTTCTTTCTTTTCTTTCTTTCTTTCTTTCTTTCTTTCTTTCTTTCTTTCTTTCTTTCTTTTTTCTTTCTTTCTTTCTTTCTTTCTTTCTTTCTTTCTTTCTTTCTTTCTTTCTTTCTTTCTTTCTTTCTTTCTTTCTTTCTTTCTTTCTTTCTTTCTTTCTGTCTTTCTGTCTGTCTGTCTGTCTGTCTGTCTGTCTGTCTGTCTGTCTGTCTGTCTGTCTGTCTGTCTGTCTGTCTGTCTGTCTGTCTGTCTGTCTGTCTGTCTGTCTGGCTGGCTGGCTGGCTGGCTGGCTGGCTGGCTGGCTGGCTGGCATGCTGTCTGTCTGTCTGTCTGTCTGTCTGTCTGTCTGTCTGTCTGTCTGTCTGTCTGTCTGTCTGTCTGTCTGTCTGTCTGTCTGTCTGTCTGTCTGTCTGTCTGTCTGTCTGTCTGTCTGTCTGTCTGTCTGTCTGTCTGTCTGTCTGTCTGTCTGTCTGTCTGTCTGTCTGTTTGTCTGTCTGTCTGTCTGTCTGTCTGTCTGTCTGTCTGTCTGTCTGTCTTTCTTTCTTTCTTTCTTTCTTTCTGTCCTTCTTTGTTTGTTTCTTTCTTTCTTTCTTTCTTTTCCACTTTCTTTCTTTCTTTCTTTTTTCACTTTCTTTCTTTCTTTTCCACTTTCTTTCTTTGTTTCTTTTCCACTTTCTTTCTTTCCACTTTCTTACTTTCTTTATTTCTTTCTTTCTTTTCCTTTTATCTTCATCTCACCTTCATAATCATCACCCATCTTATTTTTGTTTTTCTTCTTCTTCTTCTTCTTATTATTATTATTATTATTATTATTATTATTATTATTATTTTTTTACTATTATTATTTTCTTCTGGAGCTATCACTTTAACCGAGACCATAGTCCCATCTACGTTATTTATTCATAGTAAAGGACCCCTTTTTCATGGCTAGAAGCATATTGGACACTGCTCTTTTACATGTTGATACGAATCTGTATATGGTGTATATCTGTATATGTTTATAGACCAAACGGCATTCGCTAGGTGTTTGGATCAACATCCACATCCCCTCAGGGTGTCCTATGAGCTTACATAAATACACACAAATAAACATATCACCAACGCCATTACAAGCATAAGTCCAGCTGTCCTCAAACAAGTTCCTCGGCAAGGGAGGACATGCACCGATATGCGTTTTCAAAATCATGGTAGTCATGTAGAGCGTGCTTGTGGAGCATAGTGTGTAAGTAAATCCCCGCGTGGGTCCCCGGAACCCCATTGTGGAAAAAAACAAAAATAGTCCCACTGCCTACATATAAAACAGCATATCGCAAGAGCCGACTAATTTAGGGCTTTCTTCGAAGTCGGTGATCCCTGCCAGAGAGACAAGGAACTAACTGTCTGCAAATATGTCAAATCTGTAAAACGGATGTGCAGTTCTGAAGTGGGTGAGAAAACCAGAACTTTCCGTCGGAATTAGAGCCGGTGAATGAATGAAGAAGAATTTATTAATGTTAAGTTCATTTTGCCTACTTTTTGGATATCTTGTATACATGTCGACGATCATTTGGAATACCCTGTATATATGTCTAGGATCATTTGGAATACCCTGTATATATGTCTATGATCATTTGGAATACCCTGTATATATGTCTATGATCATTTGGAATACCCTGTATATATGTCTAGGATCAACTGGGATACTTTGCATATGAGGTTAGTTGCGTATCCTTTACAGGACGTTGCAGAACCAACCTCAACAGCCCCTGGCTGTTGTGTGGTTTTTTTAGGCAAATTTACGTCCAGTAGTTTGCCATTGCTTTCTGGACAGTCGGCTTACTTGATACCACTGTCGAAACCAACGAAAGGCGCATGGCCCGCAACTGGGATCCAACCCGGCATCCCGGCATTACGAAGCGTTCGCATCGACAGCCACAGAGCCGACACTTTGTATATATGTATGGATAATATGCTCTTGCAGCCGTGGGGTGAAGGTGCCCTTTTCTCTATATACTCCTATGCTCCCTAGCGTTTCAATCTAATGGTCCCAATGTCAGGTTAACACAAACTCCAGCTCCACGAGGACTCGAACACACGACGACGGAGCGAGCAGCCAAGCGTATTCGACTAAAATGTGCAGCTTATTAATACAAACCCTTCTGATGAGCACAAAAAAAACTATCAAGTTAATAACTGGGAATTCAACAAGCATATTTGCTTTCTTCGTCTAGCATTAACCATTGCACCATATTTCACACTAGAGCGAACAGACTCTTTCTGTCTGCAGTCGGTAGGCGCAGGATTGGACAATAGAAATGTAATTAACAGAGCCTGCCTGAAAGAACAGAATCAACAGAGGACTGCCATAATGACAAAAAGCAAAACCGTTCGCCACGGCGCCGTGGTAATGATTGATGATTCGTCAATGTGCCTGGCAGAAACAAACATCCGGGCAACCATGGAGAGTTATTTTTGGGAGGGAAATATAAAAATTATAATCTCGTAAAGCAAGAAACAAACAGAATGACAATTGACAAAAGATTAAACTTGCTAAAGTCAAAGAATCTCCAATGCTTGTCATGGATGGAAATTTAAATTTAAGAATATTTTCTTTTATATGTTTTCTTTACCCCATTTTCCGCTTCCAATTTCCTTTTTTTTTCCTTGTTCAATTTACAGCGCTCATGTTTTTAGCGTGTGAAGTCTTAACAATAGATATGAGAGCTGTAGTTTTGATTGGGGTGCCAGCTTTGTTCCGACTAAGACTATAGTTTAGTTCCGACTGGGACTATAGTTTAGTTTCGACTGGGACTATAGTTTAGTTCCGACTAGGACTATAGTTTAGTTTCAACTGGGACTATAGTTTAGTTCCGACTGGGACTATAGTTTAGTTCCGACTGGGACTATAGTTTAGTTTCGACTGGGACTATAGTTTAGTTTCGACTGGGACTATAGTTTAGTTTCAACTGGGACTATAGTTTAGTTTCAACTGGGACTATAGTTTAGTTTCGACTGGGACTATAGTTTAGTTCCGACTAGGACTATAGTTTAGTTCCGACTAGGACTATAGTTTAGTTTCGACTGGGACTATAGTATAGTTCCGCTTAAGGATCCTCGTGTTGTTTAGTGGTTGGATGCAATTGATCTTACGTATAATTTATGTCTTTTGCACTGGAGGTGCAATCTTTCAAGACCCCAGTTCCTTCATCTCTTAATGCGATCTCCTCGAATAGATTGCAGTCTACGTCTTGCCCTCTGCGTTCCTGTCTTCAGCTTAGAAATAATACACTGTCTTTTAATGTGGCCGAAATATTGTTGTTTTTCTTCTTAGTGTTCAGAAGCTTTAAACTCCGGAGGAAAGTTGTGGCTGTCCGTTAATTCTGGACAATTATCTAGTCTTGTTCCATCATTTGAGATTCTTCGTCTGTTTATTCTCACATCTGATTAGCAATGTTTCTATGAAGTATGACCTATTTTCTAAATGATTAAGAAGAAGATGAAAAAGACGACATAAAAAAGAAAATAAAAAAAAAATGTTCTTTAATAATATCCTACCGCAGTTGACGCCACAGGACAGTACAACATTGTAGAGGGTAGTAAGACTCGGTTTCCCGGCTTTCTGATACCTTTAACGACCCCAAAACATCTAGAACAGGCCCCAATCCTAACACACCTAGGTCCAACGAGAGAGTGTAGCCTAGGTCCCACGAAAGCATGCAGCCTGGGTACCACGACTGCATGCAGACTATCTAACATCCCCTGAAATATTAGACTCTCCCGTTAGCTGTGGATTTTCCATGTTTGGGGTCGGAACTTAAAGGAGCTCAAAAAAAAAAAAAAAAACTGCATCAATCTATTCGTACTGATAAACAACATCGTCTGCTTTGATTTTCAAAATACCGGAAAGACAATTTCAGTACGCAAGACACCCGCCAGACTTCCCAAGTCGCGCCAAAGAAGTGCGCCGCGGAACACAAGCCCGGCCGCCAAACGATACATTCTGTGATAAGCCAGACCTACAGCACCAGAGCAGGCAGGTCATGTCGTTAGGCACGCAATGTACTCCCGCGTTCTTGTGTCAGATCAATGGCAACAGCCTTGGTTATCTAGGTAGATACTGACACCTCATTAGGTAGAGGTTCGGGGTCGACTGCTTCACATGTTTCTGGGTGAGAATTGTTCATTTGGCAGTGACGAACACGAGTGCATGTTCCAGGAAGGAATGGAGGAAAGCTGAGGTAGTCACGGTGTGATACGGAACGTGATAAAAGTGTAACTGACAAAGTTAATTTTTCTTCTATCTCTGTCTATTGTCTTCTTCACTTTTACCGGGTTGCAGCCCAGTGTCGTGGTTTAAAATATTTGTTTTGTGCCTCTCGCGTGATTTGAGTGACAGTTTTCTGGATCTTCTGGCCGTACTCAGCTACTCCATCTATCCATTTGTTTCCTGGGTCTTCCTCTGGCCTTTCTTCCCGATGTTCGACTGTAAAAGGCCTTATATGCAATCTGATCCGGTTGCATTCTTACTAAATGGCCAAACCACTTCATTCTCTGTCTTTCAATATGTTCCCTGCATGCTCTTGTTCCAACTTTGTCTCTAATGCTGACGTTTGTGACTCTGTCTCTCCGTGTATTGTTGGTGACGTTATTTTTTTTTTAAATCAAGAAACCATAAGTGTTAACCCTTTGGCTCGGTACTTTATTCCATGATAGATACCGTAAATCTGGAAAATATGAGACTTTTCTGCCTACCCCCGAGCGTGAACTAGGGCCACAGGAAGTTTGCCACCTGGTCGTCATGCAGCGGGTTTAACCAGCATGGCTGGCGGGTCGGGTCGTCGAGGAGTTAATGCAGTTTTGGCGAGCAGGAAGAGATGGCTAAATAGCTAGTTGTAGTAGCACCAGTATTTGTATAGCAGCATTAACAGCAGCAACCGAAAACAGTGAAAAGTCCTGAGCGAAAATTCTCTGAGGGAAAAGTATACTTTGTAAGGGAAAAGTCTACTTTATGAGGAGAAAGCCTGCCTGTTGGAATAGATCCACTGCCCCCTAGCAAGCATTCCGTAAAAGCCGACTAAGTAGGGGCGTTTCATTCGAAGTAGTATATTTGCCTGAGAGGCGAAGAACCAACAGTCTGCTTACATCAGATCTGGGAAACGGATGTGCACGCTAAACGTAAGTTCTGGAACACGACCTAAGTCCAGAAGTGGACAAACAACAATAACTTTCCATCAGAGTTTACAGCCGGCGATCGCCAAGAAGAAAAAGCGGATCGCACAAAGCTGATAAGCATATTTTTGCTACATCTTAAAAAAAAAATTTGTGTTTGGATCTAAAAAATGTTGCTCTAAAATCGCGGAGTGTTATCTACGCAGGGCCCGTACACTAACACGAACAGACCCTTTATATGGTGTTCTAGGATGAATGATTATTCGAGAAAACTGGTTATGAAAACATTTCAAAGTAATATAAAACCCCGTAAAGGTTAACGCAGTAGCGACTATTTCAGCCCACGACTACAATTAAATAGTGAAAACCGAATAGTCTGGGAATGGCCGCGATATTAAAAGGTGTGACGTAATTATAATGGGTTAATGCATCAGGCATTTAGAAAGAGCAAGTTATCGATTATTCTTGCTTTTAAATGTCTTAATATGCGTTTTTTCCCCCTTTCACATCCTCTGCAAATTGTCACGTCTAAAGGACACGGTAAAGAAGTTCATCACTTTATCCATTTGTGCAGGCTTTCCAGAATTCACCAGACCAATTCTCGCACGCTATCTTCTCGTCACGAGACTGCAAACGGGACAGGTAAACACATAGGCAGGCTACTACTTATAGGGTCATGTAATATGGGACTTAATTTATCTTCTTCTTCTTTTTCTTCTTCTTCTTCTTCTTCTTCTTCTTCTTCTTCTTCTTTTCTTCTTCTTCTTCTTCTTCTCCTTCTCCTTCTTCTTCTTCTTCTTCTTCTTCTTCTTCTTCTTCTTCTTCTTCTTCTTCTTCTTCTTCTTCTTCTCTTCCTCCACTTTTTATACTTCCGTGAAAAGAGCTCTTGGCGTGTCGTGTTGTAGTTTACAATTAGGCTGCGATATCATTTGCGTCTTTCAGTCGAACACATCTAATTTCATCATCATTATCATCATGCACCATGACGGTAGGCGTATGCAGTCATGTTTCGCTGTCTTACGCGATCACCAGAGTCATAGATAAGGTCAATGTTTCTGCCTCGCCCTACTCATCTGACCAAGCCATCCATGCATTGATCTCTATTGCGATTACACTTGCCAGCTGTTACCAATTTCTAAAGTCCATTCTGTCTGTCTACGTCATGTTCAACACTAACTGTCTACGTCCTGTCTAACACCAAATGTCTACGTCATGTCCAACATTAACTGTCTACGTCATGTCCAATACTGGCTGTCTACGTCATGTCCAACACTGACTGTCTACGTCATGTCTAACACTGACTGTCTACGTCATGTCCAACACTGACTGTCTACGTCATGTCCAACACTGACTGCCTATGTCTAATAAGATCACGACTTTCATCTGTCTCAATGAGGACAGCTTCATTTGTTTTTCTATCCCTACGTGAGAAGACTGCGTGGTCTCCAGGTATGGTGTCCGCCTCGAGTGCTAAAGATCCCGGGTTCAAGCCCCGGTGAAGGCTGGGACGGACTTCTAGTAATTGCCTCTGGTCTGTGGGTAGTGCAATCGGACGCCCGCGTGTATTGTTGTGCACGTAAGAAAAATCCCTTGGCAATTGGAAATAGAAAAGAGTGGTCTTACAGCGCTGCCCGGGCAAAATTTTGAGTTAAAAATCTACCTAAAATATTTCAGGCTCCTTGCTGGTGCAACGGGGCCAGTGCACTGCGCTGAGCCACTTCAGACTAGACTTTAGTTAGAAGTAGAACGGACCACTTATGCCATGATGTTGATCGGTTGTTCAAACCTCAAACCTCTATACCTACGTGATATTCTTCTCAAAAACCAATAATTTAAGGCGAGTAAATATGTTTGTCAGCAAGCTCAACAGTAAATTATTTTGACCAACCCCTAATTAGTCTCTCTTTAGGACATGTTTGTTGGCTGGGTGTGCACTGGGTGTACCAACTGGAGCAGCGAGACAGGAAAACCATGCGGGAGCCACCCGTTGTTACATCAACCAGAACAGAATCGGAGTTGTTAGCCTAAAATCCCTTGGAGAAATACTTAGGGAGAGTTCGGATCACTTATGGTCATGTCTGATGTGCGATGAAGGTTATCTTGTAATGAACAATGTTGGGTGGGCGAGGAAGGGGCGGTTTGGGTCTGATGTTTTGTTTTTCTCCAGCAACTGTTCTCGTTTTTTTTTCCCACCACATTACGCCGGCTTTGAGATTCGGTAGAGAAATCCGCAGTCACATAGTTGACGGTCGGCTTTCTTGATACCACTGTCGAAACCAACGCAAGGCACATGGCCCGCAGCTGGGATCGAACCCGGCATCCCGGCATTACGAAGCGTTCGCATCGACTTAACCACAGAGCCGACCGTCACATAGTATAGGGGGTTAAAGGCTATTTTTAAATGAATAGCGACGACTACTAAGCCCAACAACCCTACCCTCCTCTCCAATACTATGGACGGTCTAGAGATTTCCCTACCAAATCTCTAAGCCGGCGTGATATGGTGAAATAACAGAAAAGAACAACTGTTCTTCTCAAAAACGGAAATGAAGAAAATTAGTTAACATCTCTTAACTTCGTCGGCCCCCCAAAGGCGATGCGTGCTCGGGGATTACTGCTACTTTACAGTTCATCCGCTTCGGTTTGTTCTTACCCATTAAACAGATCATGTCACCCAGGCAGTAATAAATGCCCCAGCCAACTTGCATACTTACTGACCTATGCCTGGCGGCCGTTTCAACGCGCACATAACACCACGCGACAGACTTACCGACGCCTCGGTCCTCGCGGGTTGTAGGTCACGTACCGTTTCAGTCAGCCGACAATTATGTTTGTAGTTCTTAAAAGCATAAAAAAGGTTCCCTTGCTCTTAAATCGGTCTTAATCTCTGAACACACATCAGTCACTTAACCTTGTGGGTCCCACGACTGTTGTAGTGGTTACAATCAATGCGGTTCGTCGCCAATATACATATATTCCGTAGTCTCTAGACATAGAACAGATGTGGAGAGACCCGCGAGGATGTCGCTATTTGGATTTGGCGGTGAATACTGATCAGCGGCGCCGTAACTTCGTCAATTGGCTCGCCGGTAGACAACTTCGTCGCCGGTCAGGACAGTGTTTGGGTCCGTCTCCTTTGATGGCATCAACTCTGCAGGAGTCATTTTCAGAGCTGTTTGTGGCGTGCACGACTCGCTAGCTTAGTCGGGTAATCCTGACTGCGCGGCAACCGGGTGACAAGATTCCTTGTGGTCAGGGTTTGCGCATGGGGGTAGGCAGAAAAGCCACATGTCTTCCAGATTTACGGTGTCTATCATGGAATCCAGGCCGAAGGGTTGCGGTATCCATAGTACTGAGCCAAAGGGTTAAAAACTCAGGGTTTCTGAATATTTAAAAAAAAGGGGTGGGGGGGGGGTCCAGAGGCAGCCCGAGAGAGATGGCGATGGACAGTGTGGACATCGTTTGGAGTAAGGATCGTTTCTGGGCTTTTTCTATTGCATTGTAGAAGCGGGTATTTTTATTTTAGGTTGCTCCAGATAATGTCGCTCGGGGTCCTAATGGAGCAATGATGCACAATACAAGACTCTCAATGTCTATTAGCCTCTCTTGCTCAAGCCTACCTCACCTTCTTGTGGTGCACCCTGTTCTTCCCAGCAATCCAGTTGTTCTTGAAGGTTGGGATCTCAACACCCCAGCAGAAAACTGGATGGGACAACAAACGAGGAAAAGGCGAAAGACGAATGGATGAGCCTACTCTCCTCGAGTATGACCACAGTCTACCCTTGCAAAACAAGGTGCTGAAGTCGGAGGCAACCAGCCAAGAGGCGCACCACAGCAATCAGGATGCCACGCACACATGCCATGGAAATATGGCGATCGAAAGAAGAAGAAGAACTAATATCGCTCCATATCTTGCGTGGTCTCCCCCTTGCTCTGTGTTCATTATATTTCTCCAGCGTGGCTCTTTGTGACAGTTGGTACCAGGGTATTCTCCTCGGGTTTGGCGGAGAGCCATAAAAACCTATTTAAATGCAGTTTTTTTTTTCTTTCTTTCTAGCCACCTATCCATACATGCTTTCTGCTCATTTGACGCCCAAGCTACCAACGAACGTCAGTCACACATATCTAGGTACCCACGCAGGTAAATCTGGCTTAAAAGAGCGACTGGAACCTTGCCTGCATCTGTCGCATTCCACTGACTTTCTCCTGTCGCTATATTAAACGTTGAACAGGCGACAGATCGTCGAGACGACCGCTACCTTGTGTCAACAAACGGCTGGCGCCGCAGCTGTTGTTCTCTCAAAAAAGTTGGGGGGGGGGGGGGGGTGGGGGGAAAAAGGCGTTGCTGTCAGTTTAAACCCCCCTTCCCCCATGTTTATGTTGAAATGAATGTCACTGACTACATACTTAATTGCTACTTATGCTTTATAACTCATCAAGTACTGATTGGTCTATTTAATCCTGATGGGTGTCGGCTGTTGTGTTAAGTAATAGAAAGGACCGTTTCTACGCCTTCAGGTCTTTTGGACACCTAGTTCCGGATCTAAATATTAAAATCTAATCGACATTCGGTAGGAGACGTGGTCAACATCACGCCGGTCGCCTTGACTTCCCGTCACTTTACCTTGTACCTATTTAATGATAGGGATCACGATGCACGGGCAGTACGCGGTATCTACAATACTACCCAAGCTTTGGGCTGTGGTGAGGAGAAACTTCATCCTTGACCTTAATGGTCTCAGAAACTCCATCGGCTGTGCTGTGAGTCCAGTGCCTCTTCAACCAAATGAATCCAAATATAGCTAAAAAAAAAATCATATGGTTTAGAAAAACGGAAAGGTGCCAACAATAACAACTCCACAAACACTGTTCTTTCACACGCATCGTGTCTCCCAGCCATGTCTACAGACATAGTCTGCCCCTAGTGTCTGCGCCGGTGACCTTATACCCCCCCCCTCCCTCCCCTTTTCTGTGGTGGCAACGCAACAGTCCTGGTGTAATTAGAGAGCACACCAGGTAACGCTGCCTGTTTACACCGGTTCAGTACAGCGCCAGAAACAAACAGGGCGCGCTAATTACAGCGGGAAATCTGGTGCAAAGTGTGGCTGTTTTGGCCTTTTCATGATCTGCTTTGGGAGGGTTTTCTCTTTGTTAATCCGTTTACTTTGTGATGTCAAAGTGTTGCATTGAAGTGTACGTTTCTATCGGGCGTGTAATACTGTCTAAAAATGGTTGTGCCGATACTACGAAAACATGGGGTCTCCTTTACACATTTTATAGGGGGGGGGGGGGGGGGGGGGGGGGGGCAGGTTTACAGTTTCATTAGCCGTTTAAGTTCCTAATAATAATAATAATAACGACAAATAAGTATAATCAAACATATAGGTATACATATGAAAAATAAATGCAAAGAACCATGCTTCCTTCTTCTCATCCTCCTCCTCTCTACTACTTCTACTGCTGTTGCTACTACCACTACTACTGCTGCTTCTACTGCTACTACTAATGCTACTACTGCTGCTACTACTACTGCTGCTTCTACTGCTACTACTAATGCTACTACTGCTGCTACTACTACTGCCACTACTACTGCTGCTGCTGCTACTACTACTACTACTACTGCCACTACTACAACAACTGCTACTAATGCTACTACTACTACTACTACTACTACTACTACTACTACTACTACTACTACTACTACTACTACTACTACTACTACTACTACTACTACTACTACTACTACTACTACTACTACTACTACAATGACATTCAAACTCAAGATCTTCGGACTAGTAGACAAAGTTCTGTGTACAACGAATCATGCCCCCCCCCCCCCCCCCATTCCTGCCAATTTGAGAACCATTGTGTCATTGTCGTGTACGCTTTTGAACCTAATTTTAACCTTGTCTGGTCAACGAAAACTTTAGCCACCATGTCGCCATGTACAGCGCAGTGTCAGTGTGAAACATCGGCAAACGGACACAACCTAGAAAGACATCTGTTGGGTGTACAATGGACC
The DNA here is from genome assembly GCA_905116865.2 of Candidula unifasciata. NCBI lineage: Eukaryota > Metazoa > Mollusca > Gastropoda > Stylommatophora > Geomitridae > Candidula > Candidula unifasciata. The sequence goes on from CAJHNH020001145.1 coordinate 120,855, forward strand.
GTGCAAGCTAACACGGATTGGAGGTTTGAGGTTTGAACAGCGGATCAACATCATGGCACACGTTTAGTAACCCACAAGTGCTCCGTTTTTCTTCCAACTCAAATATGAGTCGGAAAAAGCTAAGCACAGTGCATAAGCTCTGTAGCACCGGCGAGGATCCTGAAATGCTTTGAAATACTTTGTTTTCCCGTGTAGCGCGTTAGGCTACTTTTTTCGATTTCCAACTGCCACAGGAATTTTTTTCGTGCGTAACAATGCACACAGGCGTCTGATCTCACTACTCAAAGACCAGGGGAAATTACTAGAAGTCCAAGCCCGCGTGAAAAAATATCAGCTCTTACCGGGGATATACCCCGGAACCTCCAGCACTCGAGGCGGACACTATGCCTGGAGACCACACAGCTACCCAGAAGCTAACACGTGATGAAGAACGAACGTGCTGGGCCGGTCGGTCGCCAGTTCCACACTTGCCATTTAAGGAGACAAAAAAGAAATGGATGCTATTGTTGGCTAAAGGCGGGGCGAATCATTGTTTGGGACAGTGCTCTTCAACTGGTGGGTTGCGGACCACTGGTGGGTCGCAGGTATGTCCTGGCGGTTCCAGTAAATATCCTGGTGGCCCGCGGAAATGTCCTGGAAAAGGGGAGAGGGGGGGGGGGGCATTCAGCGGACATTCGGTGGGTCGCAGAAATATCCTGGTGTTCCATGGAAATTTCTCGAAAAAGTGGGGGGCGGGGCAGATATAAATTTGACCTAACTGTGGAGCAGCTACAATTAAAAAATAATAATAAGTAAACATGGAGGAACCTTTTCCACTTCTTGAGGCGTTTTGGGCATACGGGGCTAGACCTAGATTGTATAGACCCTTTTCGGCACTTGGTGGGTGATGCGGTCAGCATCACGTCGGCCACCTCTACGTCCCAGGATTGCACCTGGTACCCACTCAAGGTTAGGTCGACCTGGAGCCAAAGTCATTTAAAAAAAAAAGTCTGGCTTTGTCATGACCCGAACCCACGACCTTCCGATCCGCCGGCGAGCGAAAAATAATAATTATAATATTAATAATATTGCGCTGAGCTGCATTTAATATAACAAGACGATTGAAATAATATGAATAATATAAACATATAACAACAGGTAATCTCCATACATCGGCGTAGATCCCACGTCGCTATTTTGTATGTTCTTAGTACGCTTGTTTCCACAGCGAGGCGCACACGACATTTAGAGGTGACAGGTTCGATTCCCGGTACCGTTGCAGTAGCTGTAGATTTTGATGTTGTCATTCTATATTTTTACTTCACTATATAAGCGCCAACCAATACATCGTCTCTCTCTCCCTGTTTTATGGAAGTGGGCACTTAAGGATGGATCTAAGGCAAACTTTTTTCCAATTTATTTGACTAATCGGTGAGTACAGCGGGTTGGGGAAAAAGAATGGGTGTGGGAAAGGGGGAGGGGTAATCCAATCCCTCATTTCCTGAATGTTTTATCGACCTAATGGGGAGGTCGGAGGGGTCATAAGGGATCTGCACCCTTCCCCTCCCTCCCCCAATGTCTTCTTAATGTTTGTCCCCTCCCTTCCTACATAGACGTTTGACAATAAACGCAGAAGCGTTCTCCTCACTCCCCACCCCCACACACACACTGATACATGCCTGCAAACACACATACAAAGCCGACAAATGAAATCTGGTGGTGAAAGAAAAGGTTCACACCAACAGTATGGAAACACATACCTCAACCACCATGCCATCGCACCGTCTCGCATCAAGACTAGCATTTGTCTACACAGAGAAAGAACCCAGACATCCCTTGCCTATCAGTTCGTCCCCCTTAGCCTCGACACCATTATTAATAACTACTGTCCTATTAAATCGTTCTCCTGAGCATCAAAGTATACCACCAGGGCGGGTGGTACACAGGATAAAAAGCTGGGTCCTTATGCTTCAGCGCCAACGATCTGTTTTATCAGACCTTCACTTTTATCACGGGATATTATGGTCTGTTTCAAGCTCAGTCTTAAATCTTACCTTCCAAAGGCAGTTCTGACATCTGAAATGAACAAAGTGGGGGGCAGGCTGAAACTGTAGGAAATATTTCTTCGGTCTCGACTGTCAACTTTTCTGTCAGCAGTTGTTCTGTCTTGCTGATTCCGTCGCCGGCACTTGTTCGAAGTGCCAGCTAGCCAGACAAAGTTGTTCAGATATAAAGTCATTTAAAAAACACTTAACGCTGTCAACCCTGTATGTTTACTAACTTGGAGCCGGTCCGGTAGGCGTTGTTGGTGTCTGCAACATCTCGTGGCGCCGGCGTAGAATTCGTGTTTCGTTCTGAACACGATAAAGCAGGTTAATATACGGCACAATTGCGTGCTGAGGCCAGTAAGTGCCGCTAGTCCCCGGCCCGCGTAATCCAGAGCGAACATTAACATGTTGGTTTGGCAATGTTTTTGTAACATGTGATTGCTTCAGGATACCTTAGTTAAGTGATTGTGTGTATTCGTGTGGTTTTGTTTGATTTATGTATGTGCTTATGAACTCTCTGTAGCCGAGACGTTCACGTTTCGTTTGTGTTTGTTAGACTCTGAAACTCGATGATATACTTTTAATTCAGTTTTATTTATTTTATTTTTTTTTCATGATATTTGTAACTTGTGGTGAAGGCAGAGTTGCCAGTTTAGCCTTTTAAAGACACAATTTGATAAATTTGGTCTTTTTAGGAAATGGTTGGCCTAAAGACAAATCGACCGGCCTTTTGGTCTATGTTTGGCTTTTTCCGTATGCAACAAATTTTGTTTTTCTAAAAATGTATATAATTCTTTAGATCAAAGTGTGTAAATATAGTTAGTATCTTTTTGCATTAAACTGGTTTTTGGTTGGTATTAAACTTTAAAAACTTTGTTTCATGTTGAAAACATATTTACATAATTTGCCATAGCTCGAATTGTTCCTCTTCGATTTGAAAACCTTTCGTCTGCTAGGTGGCTTGTTTGAGGAAACGTCTTGTTTAATATTCTGGTGAACTGGAATGAGATGAAGGCTTTCTTTACTTCTTTTAGAGTTCAACCAAGGGAAGACGGACACTAAGTATAAAGCGCGATTGTTAAAGGTAATGCCAGATTATGAATTCTGTGCTTTTTGAGTTTGTAACATCTTCTTTTCATACTAGAGACAACATTGCAGATATATATAATCTATTTCAGGCGAAGGAAAGAAAAAGAAGAAGTAACATCTTCTGTGCCATAATTTGAGTGACTACGTTTTCTTGTTCCCCCCCCCCTCCCCCAACTAATTAAGGTTGGCCCTCGTTAGCTTTACAGGACATTATTCTCACCCCATCCGATCGAACTAAACTAAAAAATATATAAATTAAAAAAAAAAAAAACAAGAACATAACCACAACAACAAAAATTATGCATAAACCAAGAAGAAGAAGAAGAAAAGAACTTATTAAAGTTCACTCGCTGTAAATTGCAGCGAAAATCCTGCTTGTTCGTCGACTTCTGAACTTTTGTCTTATTCTAGGACTTAAATTTTGAGTGCACATCCGTGTTACAGACCTTTCTTATTTGTATGCAAACTGTTAGTCCATTGCCTGTACGACAGATACCCTCTCACTTCAAAGAAAAACATCGCTCCTGTTTACATTGGTCAGGCTCCGATGGCTAAGGGGTTACAAAATGGTCAGCAGACCCCTCTTTTATTTGCTTTTTCAAGCATTCATCTTTTGTTGGCAACTGTATTTTGTATTTTTATATCTAGCATATTATGTTCATATATTTTCTTCTTATTCTTTTCACAGGCTGTAAACTCCAGCGGAAAGTTATGGTTGTTCGTCCACTTCTGAACTTCAGCCTTGTTCTAGAACCAGAGTGTGGCGTACACATCTGTTTTACAGATCTGACTTATGTGAAGATTGTTGGCTCCTTGCCTCTCAGGCAGATATACTGCGGACTTCAAAGGAAGCTCTCAGTGAGTCGACACTTACGACATGCTTGTTGGGAAGGCATTGGGTCTGTTCTTGCTTTTCCCACAGTGGTGCCCCGGAACCCGCACGTTGATATTCACATATCAAAAATCGGTTAGTTCGACTCCAGACTCCCCAGATAGAGTAGGTTACTTTTCATTCACAAGTTTGTTGAGCCGGTCGACTTTTCTAAAGGTTACGGGTGTGTGCCACTCTATTGTTTGCTTTCTGTGATGTCTTGCATTTAAGTTTTTATTCCGAGAAAGAGAATGCCTGTGACATAGGTTGCAGCACTGTCTAGGGGTGTTGTGTTAGACCCAGTTTCTCCATGTTTTTGGAGTGCTAAAAGCGCTGGCGTGCTGAAATATACAACACGCGATATCAACGACATTGCTTAACACACCCGTAAACCTGTGCGACGGCTACGGGGCTCAGGAACTACTAGTTATAAGTGAGCTTGTGAGTATATGGGCTGGGTCTGGGGAGACTAACGTCTAACTAACCCAACATTCAAAGTATGAATGTAAATTTTAAATACAAAAGCACAGATTTCAAACCATACCTTCAAATATCCATATAAATACAGACAGACAGACAGACAGACAGACAGACAGACAGACAGACAGACAGACAGACAGACAGACAGACAGACAGACAGACAGACAGACAGACAGACAGACAGACAGACAGACAGACAGACAGACAGACAGACAGACAGACAGACAGACAGACAGACAGACAGACACATACATACTCACACACATGCGGGCACACACAATGCAGACACAAAGCAGACACACACATTATAAAACCATTAACACTGCCCACTGAAACTTTTACCACAAAAGTCTGAATTTATAAGCGAATAAGTTCCCCAGGAGATATCCCGCCCTACAGACACCGACAATAAAACATTAGCACGCCCCCACGAGGACGCCGTAAGAACCAGCAACCATAACCACGCATCACTTGGACTATCCACGCTTGGTTATCTCACCTTTGGTATCGCTGCCGTCAGAGGGCGCCACACTAAAGAAATCGTACTGGGAGGGGGCGCCGCTTGGGCTCCCAACAGCAGCACAGAAGAAAACACAAAGAAGAAGATGATGATAATGATGATGTTGATGAGGCAGTGCAACCCCTCTACTGTTCTACAGGTTGTGTCGTAACCATTTTGTAGTACCCTAGTATAACCGTATTATATGACTATATGGATCACATCCGATGGGAGATGTACTAAAGTTAATTGTAAAATATCTCAAGCAAGGGCAGCATTTTACAAAATTAAGAATATTCTACGGCATCTTTCTTTGTCAATTGAGACGAGAAACATAATTCTTAAAAGCTATATAAATCCTTTCTTCATATATTGAAGTGAATCATAGACAGTTGGTAGGTTAGTGAAACATTATTTGGAAGCTACTTAGATATGCTTTTATAGGCAAATGATGAGAATACCCTTGACAGATAACAAGTGTAACGCGGATGACACTGACTCGTGAAGAGAACTGACTGCCCACATCAAAAGAGACAATCTACATTATTTGGCCATGTGATAAAAGGGATAAAACTGGAATACATCCTGACGGTAGAAAAGCTGAAGGAGAGGAGAGGCAGAGGGAGACCTAAAGAACAGATGCTGGACAGTTTGACATCATGGCATGGAAGACCATCTGTGTCAGAGTTGCTTGAAAGTACAAGAGACAGAATGTTGTGGGCAGGCCTAAAGTGTGTGAGCCCTCAAGATTCGTCGCCCCTGATACCGTCATCATAAACATCTTCAACATAAGCATGCCATATACCTGCTCCCCCGCACGGAAACACTGGTTATATATTATCGGTGGGTGTATCTTTGACTTTCCTGCCTGGAAATTTATAATCACTCCTTTAAGCTGAAATAAAAGCCACTCGGCTTTGATATTGCAAGCGGAGCTCCACCTCTGCGTGGGAAGCAAATTCGAAACAAGATAAACGATAATGCGATCTGGAGAGAAAGCTCTTGTTCGAGTGTCGTGAAAAGATAAGGAAGCAAACGAAAAGAGGAAAACAGCAGTAAGCTTCAAAATATCACAAATACAAACGACAAGTGAACGTTGCGGTGAGACAGCCTTCATCAGAACATAACATAAATATACAAATCAGAGATACGAATAGTAATACTCAAAATCTTTTAATTGACGTATTACCGATAGGAATCGCATCGCTGTCTGGAGACTATAATATCTTATACGTGTGTGGCCAATGGAAATAGATTTTCAAGCTTTTTTTTTCTCTACTGGCGTGGGAGATTATGACGGCACACAACCTAAGTCTCTAGTGGCGTCTGCGTTTTTATTTTCGTTACTGCATTGGTGTGTTTTTTGTGTCTTGTGTTTGTTGTGTGTGTGTTGTTGTGTGTTTTTTGTTTTGGTGTGTGTTTTGATGTCTCAGCCTCTGGATAATAGGGGTTAAACTGAGTATGGGATCTGCGCACTTATGGACTAAAAGGTTTGACACTTATTGAAGATAATCTGTCTACTAACTAACTTACCAACTAGATAATTTGGGTTCTATGGTACTAAGATATAATCGTTGCTTGATCAAGCACTTCTGGACTTCTTCTTTGACACTTATTGAAGATCTTCTTCTCTACTAACTTCTTCTTCTTACCAACTAGATAATCTTTCTTCTTCTATCTTCTAAGATATAATCGTTTCTTCTTCTTCTTCTTTCTTCTTCTTTCTTCTTCTTCTTTCTTCTTCTCTTCTCTTTCTTCTTCTTCTTCTTCTTCTTCTTCTTCTTCTTCTTCTTCTTCTTCTTCTTCTTCTTCTTCTTCTTCTTCTTCTTCTTCTTCTTCTTCTTCTTCTTCTTCTTCTTCTTCTTCTTCTGCGTTCGCCCTTAACGGGCGGCTTTTATATTGTGTTGTTGTTTATACCTAGGCTCTGATAACTGCTCCTTTCGGCCCAACATTTCCAACTACAACAAACTCCAAATTAGTCGCCTTATAAGACATGCTTATTAAGCTCACTGTGTTTATTCATTTCCCATCAAAATTGGATGACCCACACGGGAGGCCCAAAGGGCCCCGTTTACACTTTAGGGCGTATTGTATGAACGGGTCTAGGTCCAGATTTGCAGGTCATTTTTTTTTCTGCTTGCAACGGTACCCAGTACCGGCACCTTGTTGTGGCCATAATTATTTTATGCACTACAGTAATAGTTATATTAACGATCTATGCTCACAGCCACGGAAACTCAGAGAAACCAGCAGGCAACCTGGTGGCGGAGGATAAGTACACTGTAAACTGTAAACTCCCACCTTAGCTACGTGTCAAAGGGGAGCCAGAAACACAGCCCATATTTCCTTTAGAACAGGTACAGTGCACTTCTGGCTTCTATCCAGGAATATATGCAACCCACTGACACCCCAGCACCACAATGATATAAATATGAAGGACCCCTGTAACAGACACTGTGTGGGCTGTAAGGGCACGATTTTGTAAACACATTATTTTGTGGTCACCGGCATCTGTTTTTTTTCTTCCCCCCGAGGAAAGAAAAATCCCTGAGTATATATACTGGCCGGAGGTCGCCGTGGCAGAGCGGCTAGACGTGCGCCGCGGATCAGAAGGTCGTGGGTTCGCTCCCTGGCGAAGCCGGACTTTTCTTCAAAAATGACCTTGGCTCCAAGGTCGACAAAAATAAAAATGGGTGAAAAATCAAACCAGACAAACAAACAAAACCGAACTTAATAAAAGCTTATTAAAAAGGAGAAGAAAAGAGAAAAAAAAAGAACATTGAGAAAAGGCGTGTTTTACTTAAACGTAAACTTGCTAAAGTGACTATCCTAAACACACCTCAACTACTACAAGGAGACAAGCTCCGACAGGCGTACACATACACGCCAACTATCTCCTCCCAACAGAAAAATTACAAAAATCGACTTCCCAGCAGGTTGCCGCAATGTTCCACCGACGTGCAACTCTTGTGGTAAGCAATTTAGCTCCATTAATGTCCAATAACAGATTTTTTTTTCATTGTTGCCCCAGCAGAGCCATGCCGTGCCGCACGGTTGAATGTTGCTGGCCAAATGCACTTTCCAGATCGATGTGTTACCTGTCTGCTAATAGTAATGTCTGCTAATACTAATGTCTGCTAATACTAATGTCTGTTTTATGTACAAATGATATGTGGTTCCTGTTTTCTGCTGGTAAATGCAGATATCGCGATATGGTATGAACAGTTTATGTTAGCTGTGTTCAGGGCAATATAACTGAGAGCGCAACTTATTTGCATTGATAACCTGCCTGCCTATGTATGTGCCCATGCGCACACAAGCGGTCCTTAAGTCTCTGAGCATTTAACCGAGGTAACTGGGTGAAGAAGAAGAAAGACAGAAGGAAGAGGAGCTGAAGAAGCTGAAGAAGAAGAAAGACAGAAGGGAGAGGAGCTGTAGAAGCTAAAGAAGAAGAAGAAGAAGAAGAAGAAGAAGAAGAAGAAGAAGAAGAAGAAGAAGAAGAAGAAGAAGCAGAAGAAGAAGAAGAAGAAGAAGAAGAAGAAGAAGAAAAAGAAGAGGAGGAGGAGGGAGAAGAAGAAGAAGAGGGGGAAAAAAAAGAAGAAGAAGAGAAGGGAGAAGAAAAACAAATGAAGATAAATGAGAATTAAATGAACATGCAGAAAAATTAGATGCAGAGAAACAAGAAGAAGAGGAACAGGAAAACAGATTTAAAAAAAAAAAAAAATAAGAAGAGAAACAAGTAGATAAGCAAGATGATGAGAAATAAGGAGAGAAACAAGGGTGTTGTTCACGTTTTCCGGCCAAGAATTTGAGTAGCTTCCCTTACCATTCATGCCTTCTTGGGTCGCTGGACATCTCCTATGTTGCGGGGTAGCCATGTTTTCTTTATTGTGAACGGTTTAATCACCAATGCCTATTTTCTCGTATTCTTACTGCTTGCTTGCGTGATTTTTTTTCACGTTCTGCTACCTTCGAGAGTATGGATACATGGGTATTTTTTATAGTCCTACTCTCCTTGTAACTGCTTTAATTCTCTCGGGGGACGGGGAGAGTTGGTGGGCCACAGCCAACGAATTTAGAAATTCAAAAACATCCAATTCAATAGCCAAGAATAGTCGCGCCTGCGGCGCTTTCCACAGCAATACTTCTTACTTGTACACAGGTGCCTGAAATAGACACACAGCAACACAACCTCCCATAAACATTACATACGCTGAGCGAACGCCAAATCAAGCCATAAAACCACCCCTGCAACATAGGAGAGATTCAGCGAACCTAACGAAGCATGAATTGCAAGGGAAGCTACTCTAATCATGTGCCTGGAATAGTGAACAGGGCCGAAACAAGAAGAGAAACCATTTGAAAAACAAGAAGAAGAAAAGCATGCAGAGAAACAAGTAGAAGAGAGACAAGTAGAGAAAACAGAAGAAGAGAAAAAAGAAAAGAAATAAGAAGAAGAAAAACAAGAAGAGAAAACGAAAAGAATAAGAGAAACGAGTAGAGAAACAAGAAGGAGAGAAACAAGAAGGGAAAAAAGAAGAATAGGAACAAGAAAATGATAAGTTATTGAAATGCAAACGCTGCACATGTAAAATAAACCGTTTACGACAGACAAAGGGAACAAGCAAAACAACAGCAAACCCACTTGGAGATTGTAAAGCAAATTCAGGCTACCAGTTCTGGTAAACTATGTGCTCCTCTGCTCAGAGATCTAGTTAACGAAATGAGTTTCATTCAACCGCAGTAAACAAACCAAACAGATCACCCCTGAAGCTTTGATAAATGTTTCCCCAACCACACTTCAACGCAAGATCCGCCCTCGCTAGCCTGCTCGGTATTTTCCACCTACCAAAATTTACTAGATGAAAAAAAAAAAATGCACGGCCGTTATCGAGCTTTGGCGCCTACCCCACACGTAGCCGCGACTTGAGGGTCTCATAATGAAGATCACAAAAAGAGAAATTACAACTCGACTGTCTTACCAAACTGGAGAATGTAGTCCGACAGCCCCCTGATGTGAAGGGAACTGTGAGAAACATGTCCAAACATTTATATCCGTTAGAGCACTGGGGCGTGTATACATTTTAAAAGTTTAATGGTCTTAATACTGTAGCCTCGTTTCTCTGCCCCTGCCATGGTGACGAGGACGCTGGGAGGAGCCGGCAGTATACCGGTGTCGGGGAAATTTATTGCCCAGAATGTTCTGCCCATAAAGAAGAGAATATGTGGCATACTTTACGAACGGGTCCGAAATTTATACAAAACAGCATATTATTTTTGAGATAAGTGTCTGGGGGTTGGCATTTCTTTCTTTCAGGAGGAGGAGGAGGGAGTAAGGGAGGAGGAGGAGGAGGGGAAGCCCCTTACAAGCCCACTCCGATCCGAGCACCTTTTATTAATTTTAAAAGTTATTTTTATTACTTGGTCTTTGACTCGCTTATCATCAAAAAAAAACTATCGAGTATTTCTTAAAGGTTTATTTTTTATGTCATTGTCGATAGGGCTATAACAATAAAAAACGGACGGCCAAATAGTCGTATTATGTTTGTTTTTCTGACGATTGTCGCTGGAGCCACCGAGTTCGTGCCTCGTGCGAAACTCTCAGCAGGTGGAAAGCTACTTCGTGGAGAGGGAGAGAGACTGTTCCAAAAACGCGTACAATGAGGTCTCTCTTCTCGACTTCAGTTTACATTTATTTCTATGTGACAGTGGTGGCATAGTGGTAGTGCTTTTAGGTGTCAAGCCAGTGCCCCAGGTTCAATCACCAGAGCTGAAAAGATTTTGTTTCCAACATCCTTGTGTGGGTTACGGTATCCAACTGTATGCGGGTGGGTAGGGGATGGGGGTGGGGGGGGGGAATTACCTGACAGCCCCCCCCCCCCAAAAAAAAAAAAAGCATATCATAAGTAGTGACTGATTAGGGACCTTTAAAGTCGGAGTGCATCAGCTGAGAGGTTAGGAAGCATACAAACAAGCCATATCTGTAAAACGGTTGTGCACGCAAAACTAAGGTTCTGGAACAGGACCAAAGTCCAGAAGTAGACGAACAATCAAAACTTTCCGCTGTAGTTTACAGCAGGTAAACGCACAGAAGGAGAAGTTGCCTCCCGGTTTTCATACGCACAGTGATGACATTGTCGATAGAGCTCTTACCTATGGAGGTAATGGGTCTGGTTTCCAATCTCCTGAACTGGCATTATCCTCCTTAACCACCATGAAAATGGATACCATATAATTTCTTGAATGTTCCAGAAATAAACATTGTAGCGCTGTTTAAAACCATAGCCCTCTTACATAACTAATCATGAGGGGAAAACATGAAGGTAGTCGAGCAAGAAGTAAACACTGATACAATTGGGAGGATAACAAACAGATAGAGACGAATATCTGTCGTTTACAACCAGGGCGGGAAAAGAAAAAAGAAGAAGAAGAAGAAGAAGAAGAAGAAGAAGAAGAAGAAGAAGAAGAAGAAGAAGAAGAAGAAGAAGAAGAAGAAGAAGAAGAAGAAGAAGAAGAAGAAGAAGAAGAAGGCGTCATCAGTACTTTTATGTGTGTTGCCACTAAATTTTCACTAACTCAACATAAAAGTGGGGGGAAATATAGTACTTTTCCTTTTGTTCATCCCATCCTGTGGTCACTGAGATTTCGCGAGGAGTTCCGGGAAAGTCAAATATTATAAA